>CM063507.1:47405662-47438162 GCA_032207245.1 Pardosa pseudoannulata | reverse complement strand
TATTATTTTCCCAAGTATGAAACTGTTTCAAAAAAAAAAAAAAAAAAAAAAAAAAAAAAAGAATGAGGATGAAAGAACAGGCAATGTCAAACAGGACATATTTGCTATATTAGTTAACAAAAGGAATCAAATACTTCTTTTTATTATTTAAAGAAGTAGTTTAAGAAAATCTGCTGTTACATAATTTTTTTTCAGAGTAACATTTGATCCTTTTAAATGTCTTTACTGTCATGAAGTATATATAATATAGTATATTGTATGCCAACAGTTGTAGTTACAGACAATATATTGGGTTTTAGAATAAAGATACAGATGTGATTACGTTTTAGAATAAAGATGTTTATGCATTAAGGTATTTCGCCTTAATGTTATGAGTTAATGTTGTCTCTTTAGATGTAATTATGGTTGTACAGTAGAATCTTGAAATATAATATTGCTGACAAGGATGAGATTAACTAGTACATTAATTTACTATACTTATCTTTAAGAAATATTTTCTATTTAATTATATTTAAAGAAGTAATTTAATATCCCCTCCCTTACATATGAAACAATGTTTGCTAATATTTGTTTTGCATACCTTTTCACATTTAAGTTCATAAAATTTTCCAGGGATTTTTTTCTCATTTACTTATTTCATTACAAATACCCTTGCTACTTTTCAAAATTAAATGTGACTCCACCATCCAAACAGCTATTAAATAAATCAAGTTTTTAATTAATTAAATGTATGTTTTGGCAAGACTATTAACAGCACAAAAAATATTCTTACATGATACTTTTCCCAATAAAGCAATAAAATAAATTAAATATAATACCAGAATACAGATTCAGATGATAAACTGAAATCACTGGTTCCAACTTGGCTATGTTTTTTATCAATGTCAAACCTAGGATTTTAGGATCTGTTTAGAAGAGAAAGTACTGATGACTTTACTTCATTTAGTACATCAATGTAGATTCAAATTTTCCACCAAAACTTTTTCTCATAAGAGGATTCTTCAGGAAAGAGGTACGGCAAGGCCATATATAAATACACTGAAGAATGGCCTCTTTTGATGTCCTACCTGACAGTCATTTCCCAGACTTGTATGACTACAGTTTACGAATTTTAAAAAAAGGGTCTGCTCACTTTCAAAAGATTCAGAAATCATAAAATTATCAAAAAGAGAGATAGTAATGTGGCCTTAGGGTCTGATTATTGCACGGAAATTTAGTCAAATGCTTGAAACACGCATTAAGTGGGGAAAAATTGCAAACTTAAGCTACCATCGTTAAGTTTTAATTATTGTATGAGGTAATTTTGTTTGTCATGAACTATATTGTTTCCTATTTACTTTAATTTTACTGTTATTTACCTGATAAATTAATTCCCTCAACAAACCTGGTGCTCTTTTTATCCTACAGGTTATTGCATATTTATAAGACAGATGATTAGAAACATATCACTATAAACGATTAAATCATCTCATCAATTTAAATTATTTTTAATTCTATTATTATTTATTTTCTGCACCACAGAGCTTGTGAGTGTGACAAGGTAAAAATAAAAAAAGTGGGTCCCTCTAGGTCTTTAAAAGTCCTTAATTTTTAGCATGGCTAAACAGAGATAATAATGATTATGTAAAATGAAAATTTGGTGGTTTTGATTTTGAATATTACTTTAATGATAATTTCTTACATATGTTTGCTAATTCAATGTTATAATTTTTATATAACTGTAATTATAATAATAACTTGTTACTATATATTTGCAATGGGGGTGGAGGGCACAAAAATTAGATTGTGCCCTGGACACAAAAGTATCTTAGTCAAGCCCTGTGTGGCCTTATCCCTTCTCAACAAAAGGTTTAGTTTCGTTTGGAGTTTTACAATCTACTACTATTTTATAACATGCGGGCAAATAAAGCCAAGACTTAGTGCTTAAAATTGATTACAAATGGCTAAAATATCCATGCCAGCAATAGGACTAGAATGAATGAATTTTATGTATGACTGTATGTATCATTAAACTTCCAACTTCAGATACTTTATTGATGGTCAGTTCTTAGCACATATCTCTACTGGAATCTCTGTTATTTTGGTTTGGTTTGGTTTGGTTTGGAGTGCTACGGTCTACTTTTTGCAACACGAGGGCTAATGAGACCGGGACCTACAGTTTAAAGCCGATTCCGAACGGCTACGAACATCCATGCCACAGTGGGATTCGAACCCACGAACTCCGGTACCGAAGGCCAGCACCCTAACCACTCGGCCATCGTTCGGCCTCCGTTATTTAAAAATTCATATTTGTAGGCCACATCAAAGCCATAGGCAAAAGGGGGGGGATTAAGGGGACTGGTCCCCCTTTGAAATTCCTAAAGACCATTTTATAGAAAGAAAATGGACCATGTGTGTGGGTGTGTCATCTGCCTAGCTGTGCATAGACAACAGTATGCTTAGAACAGTGACGCTGGGTTAAAC
This sequence comes from Pardosa pseudoannulata, assembly GCA_032207245.1. Lineage (NCBI taxonomy): Eukaryota > Metazoa > Arthropoda > Arachnida > Araneae > Lycosidae > Pardosa > Pardosa pseudoannulata. The sequence continues at coordinate 47,435,699 of CM063507.1, read as the reverse complement.
AGTAGGTGTAAATTGTATTCGACTAGTAAGACCAGATTAACTAACACTTTTGGTAACTCATCACAATATTGTTTCACAATCGGATTTAATTCTTGAAATTTTCGACAAAAATTTCAAATAGAGCATATTTTATAATATATAGGTAAAATTTTGAACATTTTCATTTTCTTTTTGGTTATACTTCTGTTTTAGAAAATAGAATTTAATTCCATGTATATTTTATATCTTTTCAATGCTAATTTTACTATTAAAATCATTGGGTATTTACTACATTACTTATTCAAGGCTATAAATTTGTTCATTATGTCTTTTTTTAATTATTTTGATATTTTAAAATCACATTGTATTATAATACTCTTTAAGAGTATACATACATAAGAAAACCTGTAGTTTTATTGAAGTACAATTCAGAAAAAAACAATATCCCCTTCCGAATATAATTTTTGGCTACGGCCCTGGGCCATATAATGAGTATTCGCGGTATCTCAATATCTACACCTAAGAACAAAATGTTTATATAACTATTCTATGCATAAAACAAAATAACTAATCATAGTATTTAATATGATAAAAATATAATTCAGTTTTTATTTTGAGAGTAAACAGCTTCAGGAAATTTAGAATTTATTTCCTATGTTTACCAATGATGTAGAACAAAAGTTATCATGTAACAATTTCTATTGCATGTAATTTCATAAAAATTACATTATTTCGGTATCAATCTTTTGTCAAGTCAGAGGAAAAAAATACTTTACACAAGAAAATTAAAATATTTGATCTAAAATAATTTTAAGCACGTTAAAATGTCAAAATGATATGTAACATTAGAATAGGTTTGTCCGGTACACTTACATGTGACAGCTGACATTAAAAGCCGCCATATGTAAACAACAAGAACACTCAATGATTCAAAATTCTAATCGTTCTTATGAATGGATCAAACTTCATATACAATTCATTTTAACAATCGATTACTATCGGTTATATAAGTCGAATTTTTGTCAAAATCTAATTTAAATATTTTGATTGTAATTGCGCATGATAAAATGGAAATACGTTGATAAATGTTAAAATCGATGACACATTCTATTAAAAAGCAATATAAATAAGTATGATCTTCATAATTTCTCTCTTACATTGTATTTCTTTCCATAACCATTCTAGAATTGATAAAATGTTTAGCAGAAATTATGTAGATGTACAATTAAATGTGTACAATGATACAAATTATATTCTGTATACTGTTTAAAATTGTTGCCAAGTGTAGCCTTTAGTATCAAATACTTTGTGGCTGATTTATTTTCAGATGAAATAAGAAAATTCAAAAATGTGGTTTATGAATATTTTTGCTTGTAAAATATTCATATTTTTACAATCATTCTCCGAAATTCACAAGAGAGAACAAAAGTTGTAAGTTTGAGTCCTTTTCAATATATAATTTAAATTTCGGAAAACGGGAGCTTGGCCATGCATTGTCATCAATAAAAATGAGGTCTGGGCCAATGGCACCTCGGAACAGAGCGGGGTCATCATGATCACCCGGCCTGCGCGTATGAATTGATGACTCATACAAAGAGGACGATGAGATCAGACTCCCGTATACGGTGTTTACTTTGAAATTAACAGTTTTCATATTGGTTTAATCAAGACAATCTTTCTGTTGTGCCCAATTACACATTTTACGATTTATAAAACAATTTTTGTTTACTTACCTAAGAAATTTAAAATAAATAAAATGAAATACATTCAGTTTGAATTAAGAAAATCACAAAGCATGTAGTTTATGACCTTAGTTTTACTTTTTCAAACTAAATGTTTTTCTAAATCTGTTTTTGTTTTGTCTCTACGGCATTTTAAAGAAAAGTTACATCTGTTTCAACATCAGTGACAGCCGTCAAAACAAAACGGAAGTAGCGACTTCGGAACCGGAAGTTGTGAATTTAAAGCCTTTTAAAGAGCATTTTTTGGACAAAACTTTTTAAATTTTCATGAAGATTAGTTTAAACATTTTTCTAGTATTTTTAATAATTAGCAACTTGGCAATTAGAAAGTTTTGAAGTAAAAGAGTGTGGGGAATTTTAAACATGTATTTTTTAATAGTTAAAGTTGCTTTCATAAATTTCAAATGCGTTTTTCTCAGAACGGTATTTTTAATAAAATGTTGAAACTTGAAATGTGATTTCTCAAAAAGTTCTTAAAATATTTTGTTGAAAATTATTATGAATGCTTTTGATAGTATTTACTAGTGAATGACCTAAAAGCTTTAAATTTGGATAATTTTTAATGATCTTACACTCATAGTTAGATATAAAGGTAGTGAAAATACGTTAAAATGTCAATGTGTATGATTTTGAAGGACCAAAATTTTTTACCAAATGTACATTAAGCAAACATTTTAGATGATTCACTAGTCCAGTGTATAAGAAATGTGTTGCATCAAAATATATTGGAATAATTAATTTTATTTAATAATTAGGTCTTTTGAAAAAAAACCGATTTTTTTACTAAATTTTGTTCACTTCTTAGAAATTTTACAAAAACCTCTCCAGGAATAAAATTTTTAAGTGCAATTCTCTATGATAATATAAAAAATAAATCTAAAAATGTAAAAACATAAACTAGGCTGATGAAATCTGAAGGCTCTATGATATTTAGATCTTGCATTGAAATGCTTAGAATGTGAAAAAATACAATTTTGAGAAAAAAGTAAATGTTAAAACAACGAAGATTCAGTGATAACTTCTGCTATAACAAAATTTTTTTGAAGTGCATTTGTAACATTCCAAAATATCTGAGTAAATTTAAAAAAAAATCGATTTTTTTAAAATTCTTAATGTGATTTTTTAAACAAAATTTTACCCTCAGTGACACCTCTTACACAACTAAGGGCCAAATAAAATACGTATCTCACTGTCCGTCCGCAAATTTGCGGAAATAAGCCAGTTTCATGTTGGGATAGGAGAACTTGGTCTACATTTGCATCACAAGGGCTAATAAGACTGGTACCTACTGCTTAAAGTCAATTCCGAATGTCTACGAATATCCATGCCACAGTGGGACTCGAGCTCGCGAACCCTGGTAGACATGGATGTTCGTAGGTGTTTGGAATCGACTTTAAGCAGTAGGTTCTGGTCTCATTAGTTCTTGAGTTGCAAAAGTAGACCGTAGCTTTCCGAACCAAACCCGAAACTTGCTTATCTCCGCAAGTTTGCGGACGTAGGGTGAGATACACATTTGACTTTGTCTAGCTCTAAATCTCATATATGTCTTCACATTTGATTGAATTTTTGATAGCAATTGGTAAAAAGAAATTAAAGATTTGATGTTTAACATTGATAAAGAAGTGAATGCAGAAACTAAACATTTTATTTGTGTTTGATTTTTAATCTCTTAAGCACTAAAGATCTTTTAGATAACCTTTACAACAATGTAAAATGTTAATAAAAGTATAAAAGTTATCAGCTAATTGGACTGTCTGTTTAATTTGATTTATCTAAAAGTACTTGCATTTGCAACCTCCGTAACCTCTTACGAAACTCCATGAATTCTACCTCATAGGATTATGCAGGACAAATTGTGTTTTCTACAAGATTTACAATTGGAACATACTGTGAATTCAATGAGTATTATTTTGTAAAGCTCATTATTTTTGGCAACAGTACATATAAGCAACATTGCTAACTTTCTTCTCCATGTGAAAGGAGGTGCTTATTGAGACTAGTAACGAGAGGGAAAGATTTGGAACACACTTTGCAAGTGAAAGGTTTCTCTCCTGTGTGTATATGAAAGTGGGCCATGAGTATGGCCATGACAGTGAAGCCTCTCTTGCAGATGCCACATACAAAAGGCTTCTCCCCCGTGTGGATGTTGAGATACCTTTTAAGGTTACTGCGGTCTGAGAACCCTGCCTGACACAGAGAGCATGAGAAGGGTTTTTCTCCGGTGTGGGTCCGCATGTGAGACTTTAATTGTCCCTGCTCTGAAGCCCTTGAGGCAGACGCTACAGGCGAAAGGATTCTCTCCGGTGTGGGTCCGCGCATGCCGGTCAAGGCCGTTCTTCTCAGAACTCTATTCTACAGGAGCTACATGCGTACGGCCTCTCGCCCGTGTGCACCCGAATGTGCCTCTTCAGGTTGCGTGGGTCAGGAAACTCCTTGGGGCACATAGCGCACACGTAGGGCTTCTCGCCGGTGTGGATGCGGAGGTACACCTCCAAGCCACCCAGGTAAGGGAACTCCTTCTGGCAGACAGTGCATACATAAGGCTTCTCTCCGGTATGAGTGCGGAAATGCCTCTTCAGGCTGTACTGCTGGAGATGCCCTTTTCGCACACCCGGCACGCATACGGTTTCTTGCTCGAAGTGGGCCAGGATGTGCTTGCGGAGGGCGCCCTTCCTGGAAAAGCCCAGCTGGCAGACGGGACAGAAGTAACTCTTGCAGGTGGTGGTGAGAGGCTGTCCAATTAACAGTTGGACATCAGAAAAAATCTTTTCATAAATTTCACTTTCATTTATTTCCCCCCGCTTTTTGTGGTCAAGAATTAGGTCCTCAGCACTGTCAGTATCTCTATCAAATACTCTGTCCTCCACAGTGCGTTGATCTTCGGAATTGGTAACAGATTCTGGATCAGAACAAATTGAACCTAAGAATTCTTTTTTATTGTTGCCAAGAACAAAGTTGTCGGCACTGTCAACATGTTCATCTAATACTCTCTCCTTTTCATCAGGTTGATTTTCGGGCTCATCAGAAGATTGTTGATCAGAACAAATTGAGAGGAATACTCTTTTGTTCAAATTACATGGCGTTCTACTGTCAGCCATGGCAGTTTTATTTCAGAAGAGAATTTGGATCATCAATAAAGACACAGAAAAAAGTAGGAGAGTTTTAATCATTTATATTTTTCAATTAATATTTGAATATTCGTTGTAAATTTCCTTTGTCGGCGTGGATGAATATTCCGCATTTAAATATGTGTTAACAGAAAAAAAAAGAGTTCAGCCATTTTCTTTTACAGAATGGTTAGGTAGACATCAATGTTATGGCAGTTTCTCATATATTTAACCAAATACTAATATCTTATTTTAAATTAAATTTTTGCCTTTTACACTGTTGGTACCTATTAAAAGAAGAAAAAAATGAATTAAGGATACAATTTCAAAATTATTACATATATATTCTAAAAAACAAACAAGCTAATATAACCATAAAAAAGAATTAAACTGCTTAAAAATTGTTTAAAACGCGCACTTATACAAAAGTAACCACTAATGTCGTCATGGATTTCATAAGAACTTTACCTTGACATGTCTGGGGATCAGTGACGAGGCTACGCGACGACATCGACTTTTCAAAATTCTGTTATAAATATGCTTTTAGTTTTTTTCACATATTTTTTTGTAGTTTGCTGTTGTTTTTAGTGAAGGACAGTTTTATGTGCTTTTCGTTATTTTTTCTTAATTTTTATTTGTTCCAATATTTTGGGTATTGTATCATTCCGTTACTTTCCTCTCGCGTTCATTGTTCTTTGCGTAATGTTCTGTCTTGTTTTATGTTATAAAAATTTTTAAAAAATGCTAATAAAACTTTTTAAAATTTTGTAAAATCCAAAAATATATATTTTTAATACTTTTTGTACCAATACATATTTAAAAACCATGCATATAGAATAAGAAAATGTTCCTGATGAAGAGAACTAGAACTCTGTCAATATATATCATAGGAAATACATTTTAATGCTTCCATAAAATAACAATCATAATTTTTAAAATACTTATATTCTTGATATTTCGTTAGTTTAAATTATATGAACATTAAATCAATTTAGCTTACAGTTTCTTCTGAAGAAAAAAAAACAATATTTTAGATGACGAAATAATAGTTGATTAACAAATACTGATGAAGCTATATTATTCCAAAATAAGTGCTGTCTACAAGAGCGGTTCACTTTATTGCATTCAGCAAAATCCCCTCAAAATGCAAAGAAAATATTCATCCGTTTTTTCATGCATATAAAGTAAATTATCTCTATACGTTTATAATATCCTAACCCGTTTAGGTATTACACAACATACTAATAACTAAGAACAAGTAACGTGAAAACAATACTTCGAACATTGACAGACGAACTACACAGAACATTCAACATGTTATATTTTGTTGCCATACCAATCCAATTGTATCAAAATGTGAATCAGTAGCAGGATAACAATAGCAGTTATTGCTACTTTTTCATACATGGACATGGCTATTTTATTGCAGTTGCGAGTTGTGAGGGGAAACAAGAGTCTCATATTGTATATGACTGTGACTTTGACTGTGAAGATTTTTCGCGCGAATTCGCGAAACTGTATTATTTACCGTAATGTTAGACGTGTTTATCAGCTTTCGTTTGGAATACCGTGTTGACAACTAAATACATAATTTTTTATTTTCAATTTAGTTTTCGCATTATAGCCATTTTATTCATTGATTCCGTGTATGGGAAGTTGATTAATTTTTATTAATATTAAAGGTACATTATTTTTTTTTTAATGTGGTATAAATTGGAGTGCTACTGTGTGCTTTTTTGCTTCGCGAAGACTAATCAAAGCGGGACTACTTTAAAAATTTTTTTAATATTCACTTGATTATATAAAGAACCAAAACTGGAAATTTATATTGAAGTTTGTGTAACTTTTAAAATATAGATGTAGTAATTAATAGTTTTATTTTAAAGTTGTTAGACAGAAAAATATTGTACAGAAAATAGATCCCAAAAGTAATTTTGTATTTTTGATCAAAAATTTCTAGTTTATGGATATATTTTTTAATAAAGTTATGCATTAAGAATTTAATAATTAGTGAAATGAAAGCAATAGTATGGTGTAGTATATTAAGATGTTTTGTGTTGAGAACTCAAAAAGTTTAAACTTGTTATCTTGTTCCCTTTAATAACATCAAATGAGCATAAATTAGTTTCTAGATGTTAAAATTACTCTTAATAACTTTTGTTGTAGACCATGTATTTACACTTTAAATATAGAATCATGTCAAAATGTTTTATGGTATATTGATTCTTTTTTTTTAAAACTATAAATGATTAGTAAATGTTTGTAGTAAATTCAGGCTTGCAATTCCGTCACTTTTCACCTTTAGTCACTTTTTTTACAATTGATTTATCACTATTTTCATGGTGTATCACAGCAAAAGTCTGTTGTTGAAAAAAGGAAATCTGAATTAATAACAAAATATTTTAATAAAAGACCAAAAATTTGATGCTCTAATCTTATTTTTCTTATTAAAATGTAATTAATAATATGGTTTCCAGAATTTAGTGATTTTAAAAAGTCGTAAAGAAGTTCCTGAAATCTACATTTGTACTGAAATGTACATTTAATACATTAAAGTAATTTATGTCAAAGCACACATTTCTCTTTTTCTTCACAATTTTTGTTTAGATACTCTAATCTAGCTATGTACATAGTTCAAAACATCATTAAAATATGCAGAAAATTGTGATTTTAAAATTAATTTATTGTATGTATTCAAATCTAATTTATAGATTTTCTTGACTAAGAAGCAATGTTGAGTTGTGTTTAACAAAATTTTTGATTTTTTTTGTATTTGACGCTAAAATCATGTCTTGCATGAATCACTTGATTTAGAGCTAAAATAAATAGAGAAATCTTAATAATAGCATCTGTAATCAAGAGAGAAAAAAAAATTTTTTTTTTCAATGTTTAGTCAGTTATTCTGTATTATTTGTCACTTTTGTCACCTTTTTTAAAGTACCTCAGCAGTTGCAAGCCTGTAAATTTAAATGTATGCATATATTAAATTACTTAATCTAAATGAAAATTTTAATTCCAGCTATTTAGTTCCAACACATGTACAGAGAATTTAAAGTTCAGTAGATATAATCTACTATGGAAAATTTAAGTGATTTATCTCCCTCTAAAACTAGTTGTGATATCTCTGAAAATCCTATTAACAATGAAGATAAAGTTATACATAAAGAAAAAGATAATGAAATGTTTTTGAATGAAACTGTTGTTTCAGATAATAAGTGTGAAAACAGTGTAAATGAAGTTGATAATATTCCTTCTAATGATGTAAATAATGAAGATATAACTGATATCTGTGATGACAAAAAGGGAGATAAATTTATTGATCTTGAAAATAAGCAAGATAGTGGTATTCTTGAAGATATTAGACAAGAATGTGAAGTTTCAAGTGAGGACAATAATTCTTTAAAAGAACAGAATGAATTATTGGATAAAGATGACTTTTTTCCAAATGTTACTCAAGAGGATTTCAATGGCATTCAGGGAGAAGATTTTGTTTTTGATAAAGGTAATTTTTTTAATTTTTTATTGTATTCATTTTGTAGAAGCTTGTGAATGTATTTTTAATACTAGATTTACGGATGTTGATCATATACCTATTTTGGGAGACAATTTGACTTGCGGCGACGTAACTCAAAGTATTACCTCGTGCACATACAAATACCGCTACTTTTACTATTTCCCGATGGCATCTTGTGATATTTTTCCATTCTTCTGCCATTTTACATTCTAAGCTGTTAACTTCATTTTCTCTCCAAATGCTGCAAGATGTAAAGCAAATTCCTATGAATTGTACATTAAGGCCTAAAATGTTAGATTGTTTCTCTTCATTTATTCCCTCCTCATGTGGTGACCTGTGAAGACGATGAACTGTAATTGAAACTCATGTCTACGCATTTTATAGTGGTAAGATCCTAGCGCAGGTAAGCTCAGTGGGCTCTTTTCTGCAAATAGCCCACTTTTCTGTAAGTGAGACTTTTTACCTTGTGTAATATTGTTTTTTCATATTTTCAGCCATTTCTTAAAATGAACCCGCCAAATTCTACAGCCAATGTTGGCGAAACTAACCGAGTGGTGTTAAAACTGTCTCAGTTTTGGGATAAAGAGGCCGACTTATGGTTTGTAAATATAGAAGCTCAATTTGTGCTTGTCAACATTACGCAGGATTTAAATACTCCTACTTTCATCAAGCAATTACAGGACACAATGCAACAGTTGATGACTCGGCCAACTACATCTCATAACAAGGCGAAGTTTTACGTACCGTAAACTCATATAAGAAAACTGGAGCTATAAGTTTTTTGCAAAGAAAATAGTTCCAAATTAATTTAATTAAAATATTTATTATCAAAAAAAAAATTCACGGAAAACATTTTTTACATATAAAATCTGTTTTTGAAACATTTTCCGCAAACATTTCTATTACATTTAGCACAATGGTTTCTACATCTGTTTCTTTTGCACGATTGTTGAACTTGACAATTCTTCTGTGCGTCAGTAGCATGAATTTCTGTCATTGGAATGGAAGTGTTCTCGACTTCTTCTCTATATTTACTTTATACTATACTTTATACTATATTTATTTATTTTCATATACATTCTATGAGTCGAATTTGCTCACAACCTTGAAAATAGGTATACCACATTTGATAATGCGAAATGAAAGGGTCTGTGGGGAAGAGGAATGAAAGTTTATATATATTTTATTACTTTAAAAACCAACGTATGTTTTTGAAAAGTGATATTGAAATTTTATATATATATATATATATATATATATATGGTGATCAAATTTTTAATGAATCAAATTGGCTCGATCCATAAGTCTAGTGTTAAGTATTTTATTATCTGACTGTATGATGGCACTTTGTACATTTTTAATTTACTCTTCCAGGTATTCTTGAAGAAAATGATCACAGTGATAAGTCACATGTAAGTTTATTCTTTGTTTGAATTCTCTACATATAAGTTTATTCTTTGAATAGATAAAATTTTTGTTACATTTTTCAGTTTTTCATGTCTTATGTTTACTGATCAAAGAATGTGTTCTGTTTTGAGAAATATCAATGCTTGTTAAAAAGAAAGTCTGCTCAACCTTTTTATTTAAAATTATAAAGTTTCCTAATTATTTAAATTTCATCTAAATTAAATAGAAAGGTATCTTGAATTTTTAATACTTATTTGTTATAAGCATTAGCAACTATTTTATATATATATATATATATATATATATATATATATATATAGTTATAATATATATATATATAGTTTTAAACATAAATTTTATATATTTTTTTATGAAAGTGATACTCTCTTATATAATAAATTCACAACACAGTAATATTTAAATTATAACAGGGTTTGATCGGCTTTACTTAAGTAAAGTTGATCAAGCCATAATATTTTTGTTTAAAAAATATTGTAGTCTCTTGTAATGAATATCAAACATAATTCAGTAAATAACAGTGTGATTAAAATTTGAATTATAATAGAGTTTGATCAAATGTTACTGAACAAAATATTTTATTGGATTGAAATTGTAATAAATTGATCTTTCTTGAAAGAAGCTTATTGCATTTGTTTAATTTATTGGCAGAATTCTGATTTTCATCTTTGTAGCAAATTAGTAGAAACCTCTATCTAACAGTATAACAATATAAGAGCACTAAACTGAGGTGTCTGAGGAAAATAGCGCCTATTATAACATCGCTCACTATATTATGACCTACCTATTTATAACATCAGTAACTGATATAAGTCAGAATTTGGCATAGTCTGTATGGTGCTGCTATGTTTTTTTCATGGTTCTTGTAACACTTTTAGACAAATATTTTTTCTGATAGCTTTGTTCTATGAATTTATTTGAATATGTTAGAAATAGTCAAAATAATTCTGGTAAAATATAAAATTTAATGAAAATTTTGTCTTACAATAAAAAAAATATTAATATATATTTATACACTAATTTTAATCTATTCCTGGTATAGTTCAATAACATACACCTAGCCATTAGTCTGTTTTTTCCCTCCTGTTTTGGTATTCCTTACATATTATAAATGTGTTATATTCAGGTTATTCTTTTTTAATAATATACAAATTTTAATCTATACCTAGTATAGTTGAATAACCTACACCTAGCTGTCAGTCTGTTTTTCCCCTCCTGTTTGGTTATTCCTTATTATAAATGTGTTATATCCAGGTTTTTTTATAATGTATATACTAATTTTAATCTATTCATAGTATAGCTCAATAACATACACCTAGCCGTCAGTCTGTTTTTCCCCTCCTGTTTTGTTATTCCTTACTTATTATAAATGTGTTATATCCAGGTTTTTTTTTAATATATATACTAATTTTAATCTATTCCTGGTATAGTTCAATAACATACACCTAGCTGTCAGTCTATTTTCTCCCTCCTGTTTTGTTATTCCTTACATATTATAAATGTGTTATATCCAGGTTTTTTTTTATAATATATATACTAATTTTAATCTATTCTTGGTATAGTTTAATAACATACACCTAACCATCAGACATCGGCCAAAAAATCGCCAAGTTTGTATGGAATCAGTACCTTTTAATCTATTCCTTGTATAGTTCAATAACATACACCTAGCCTTCAGTCTTTTTTTCCCCTCCTGTTTTGTTATTCCTTACTTATTATAAATGTGTTATATCCAGGTTTTTTTTTATAATATATATACTAATTTTAATCTATTCTTGGTATAGTTTAATAACATACACCTAACTGTCAGACATCGGCCAAAAAATCGCCAAGTTTGGCCACAAAAACTGCAGTGTGTGTATGGAATCAGTACCTTTTAATCTATTCCTTGTATAGTTCAATAACATACACCTAGCCTTCAGTCTTTTTTTCCCCTCCTGTTTTGTTATTCCTTACTTATTATAAATGTGTTATATCCAGGTTTTTTTTAATATATATACTAATTTTAATCTATTCCTGGTATAGTTCAATAACATACACCTAGTCGTCAGTCTGTTTTTATCCTCCTGTTTTGTTATTCCTTACTTATTATAAATGTGTTATATGTTTTTTTTAATATATATACTAATATATATACTAATTTTAATCTATTCCTGGTATAGTTCAATAACATACACCTAGCTGTCAGTCTGTTTTTTTTCCTCCTATTTTGTTATTTGTTACATATTATAAATGTGTTATATCCAGGTTTTTTTTTTTTTTTTAATTGGAATTGTCAATAGTAAATTTCATTTTTTATAGCATTTTAGATTATTAACAAAAAATTTAAACATTGGCAAAAATTACAAATTTTAAAATAAGTGATAGTTACTTTTTTCTGTTTTTAATTAATTTTTTTTTTTCATATACATATCCATAGCATGAAGCTGAAATTCAAGCTGATTCTGCAGTTTCAGAAATTCTGTCTCCTGAAAAAGATGCAGATGAAAGTGATTCAGAAAAGGAAGACCAAGAAAGAGAGGAATATAGATCAAAACGAAAGGATATAAGCTTGCCATATTTTCAATTGCCTAAACCAGATTTAGATGAATTTTTAGATGAAATGGAAAAAAATCTAGGTGTGCCCGCGAAATCTCATGATAGTGAAATGAGGTACATATTTTTGTCTTGTAATTTTAATATTAGAAATATTAAATGGTTGATTTAAATCAGGGGTGACCAACCCAAATCGATTGGTGGTTCAAAAACAATTTACTTAACTGAGGTGGGCTGCACATATAATAATAAAACAACAAATTATTTAAAATATTTTATTATCGTGCAATATTCAAAATATGCATTTTTTTTCATTTGTTTCATTCATTTACTTTCATCTTGTAACTTCTGATTTAGTTCATTCAGTTTCATTGTTATATCTGTTAAAAAACATAAATCTAGTAGCCATTGGTCATCTGAAAGTTCACTTATATCCCTACTATATTGTTTTATACATCAAATTAAACATTTTGGAGGTTAGAATTTCAAATGCATCGTTAGCTTGTGTTTTCTAAATAGACAATACTGTAATTATTCCTTTACAATTAATGATAATTTCATAATAGCCATAAATATAATTTATAACTTTCATTCCATACAACTTCCACTGACTGGTCGGACAGAGCATGTGCACTTAATGCAAGTCGACTGGTTGTGTAAGTAATTGACAGAATATTCTAGAACACTCAAATTTCAACATAACCTGTCTAACCCTACTCAAAAACCAGGTTTACGTTGGTTACTATCAACTCTTAACATACACAATATGTGATATTTATTATTGCAAACATTGACAACTAAAATTCTGTTTCAACCATATATCATCAAAAAGACTAAAACTATATAGACAGTTGAAAACTTCAATTGGCCACAAAAAGTTTTTAACTGGGCTGCGGGTTGGGAATGCCTGATTTAAATAATAATCAAAATGTTTCTAATGTTTTTATGGAAGATTAATTAATTTATAAATTGTAATTTAGTCCTAAAAATATTTGCTCCTTTAAGTTTCATTAGACTTTTACTGTAAATTACTCATTGGAAAAAATTAAAATATAAACACTTTAATAATAACTTGAAAAGTTTTTAACTTTCCTCCAGGAGTTTACTTACATTTCCTTGTCTAATTCTGATTTTGAAGGATAATTTTGTTGTAATCATCAACATAATAATCTTAAATATATTGGAGTATAGTTGTAAGTGAAGTTGTATAAAAATACTTTTTAAATTGGTTTTCTGAAGCATACTATGCACTAAAACATCTAATTATTTGTCCTTATGCTAAGGAAAAAAATTGTTAAGATTTACTTTATATTTTGTTTAAAAAAAAGAATCAATGCATTAAAGATACTAAAGTGTGTGCAGTACTAACTTCCATATATAAGAATAGAAAATTTTCCTTTTGTACTTCTTTCTCTCATTTCCTCCCTCTCTCTCTCTCTCTATATATATATATGTGTGTGTGTGTGTTGTGTGTGTGTGTGTGTGTAACATATTAAAATTATTACTCCTAAAATAGCTATCCAAAATTCTTCTTTTATTCCCTTCTCATTGTTTTAATATCTAATTTTCCAGCTGTAAAATATAAGATAAAGTAATCTTCTTTGACTTAAATTGTTATTACTCATTTCTGAAAACTAATGCAGAAATCAATGCTAATTTCTGTCTACTGGTCACATTTTTCAGGGTGATGTTTAGCTTTCGCAGGAAAATGGTATTCCTTCTACAATAATTAAATTGCTGGATGTGTGTTTATCAGCTGTCTTAAATTTTCAAGGTTTACTCTTGTTTCACAAAATTGCTGATTTATATTAACTCTCACAATAACAAAATCACATGACTCACATTTGTGGTCAATGTCAGCCACCCAGATTGGATGGCTGACATTGACCACAAATGTGTATATTCATAGAGCATTCTATGTAGAGTTGTTGCTCTGTAAAGATGGTTGGTAGACCAATGTGCTTTTGATATTGAATAAATGAATAGTTCCATGATTCTTTGAGTTTTGTTTTACTCATGTCAGGCTGCCAGTCTATTAAAACTTCTCTTTGGAGGGATTGGTGTTCTTTCTTAAGCATTTTAAATTGCTTTACATATTTTTCAATTGCCTTCCATGTTGGATAATTATACTTGATGTGTTTCATTGTATTTTCTTTCAGCATATATTTGTATTTAAAATTGAGAAATGAAATACATAATTTGCATGTTTTTAAGTTACAAAAATATAAAAAAAATATATATACATTAAATACATTTTTTATATACTTGAACATTTTTCTTAAAATTTATCTTATATGTTTCGAACTTACTTATTTGGAGTTATTTACTGCTTATATTCAACTTTACACTACTTTGAAAAATGATCCTAAAAATTCTAAAATGAAATTTTTGATAGTGAAATATATTTAATTTATTGTGATATTTTCATTGATATATTTATATGTTATGTAAATTATGTAATATTTTCTAAAATTTACTATAAAAATATAACTGACGAAGATTTTATAATTATCATCTAAAATCATAATAAACTATTTCATTTTTGTTGAATTTTTAAAACATTTAATATGTTTAAAATTTTTTCTGTATGATTATTAAACTTTTACCTTGTTTTTGGAATTGTAAATAAGCTACTAATAAATAATTTTTTTTTAAATAGAGTATAATTTTATTTAAATTTCACTTTTGAAATGGCTATAGTTTATGCAATGTTCTTCCTACATAGGATATTTAAAAAAATAAATAAAAGAATATTCAGATCTTTTTATTTTTCAAGTATTCAGAAATATTAAGGAGGTTATTCATTTATTTTTTATTCCTTTGCCAGTTATTTTGATGTTCTCTTTTCTACTCCATTTGTTTCAAAAATGTTTATGAATTTTATCTTATTCATTTTTATTAAACAATGTAAAACCTTTTCTCTTTTAATATTAAAGGATGTAAAATTTAAATATATTCTTTTGCATCTATATTTAATATATTTGGTTACCATTGATGTTTAATTAACTTCTTTATTTTTATGTATTTATCTTACCATATTTTAAAATATTTTCATTAAAAACTTTTAAATTTGTTTTAAATTATTAGCTGTATATTATATATATATATATATATATATATATATATATATATATATATATATATATATATATGTATATATATATATATATATATATATATATGTATGTATATGTATATATGTATGTATATGTATATATGTATGTATATATATATATATATGTATATATATGTATGTATATGTATATGTATGTATGTATATATATATATATATGTATATGTATATATGTATGTATATGTATATGTATGTGTATATATGTATATGCATATGTATGTATGTATATGTATATATATGTATGTATATGTATATATATGTATATGTATATATATGTATATATATGTATATATATGTATATAAATAATATATATATATATCATGCGTTCATTTTAATTAGTTCTTGTGTTTTCAGTGAGCAAAGTTCAATACCGAGTAAACCCAAACAAAAATATATAGTTACTTTGAAACCACCACCAAATGTTAAAGGAAATTTTGATCCAAAAAAGGTGTTTATTACTTTTGACCTTTCATCTGAGAGCTGTAAAGTGGCTCCCATCAAAAACAGTAATATTCCTGAAAGCAAACCTAAAGTCTCAAGGTATGATATTTTATCCTTAAATCACAATATATTGCATTTTTTTCGTTACAAGTACCAGATTAAAGTGTTTTGATAAATTTGTTCTCATATCTTATGGTTGTATTATAATTAACAACTTTTATAGATTATGTATAAAATTTACAGGTTTTGGTAACGTTTTACCGACTTATGGATAGACCAAGAGTAAGGTTTATGCAAAGAAAATGAACATAACTTTAGAAGGCATTCTAAAAATAAGAGATTTTAAACTCTGTTATGAGCAAGATACTCAATCATAATTTTCAATTTAAGTCAAGAAAGTTAAGACAGTATTTTAAATTTAGCTTCTACTTAACCTAATTTATTCCAAATTAATTTTTAATAGTGTATTCTACCAACTTAATTTATATTATTGTTCTTTAAAGGACACTAATATAAATTTCTTAGGATTTAATGAAACTAAATTAGTTTATAAATGTTACTTATGAACCTTATAAGTGTAAAATACGTGAAAAAAAATGTGTATTCATTGGGACGATGAAAGGTTAGAAGGCTGGTTTAAATGCAAAACCATCCATTTGTACAGTGTGAAGGTAATACTCTCTTTTAAATTTTTATTAAGATTGGAGTACAATGAAATATAATTATTAAAATTGTGTAATAAAAAATTGGCTAATCAGTTTTTAAATGTTATTTGGATAAATATAGGTATTTGGGGCCACAAGAAAGTTAAATCAAATTTCTGAATTTTCAGTGCGAAGCAAGTATAAAAATGCATATTTCAAAAGGTAAAATGAATAAGGTGTAGTGTTTCTATCTGCTGTAAGTTTAAAATGTCATAAACATAGAAATTTAAAAACAAAAATCATTCATATGTCTTTAAAAAGTAGAAAAAAGAAACTTTTAACTGGTAGATTCGCTGCAAAACCATTGTTCGTTAAAGGGTTTATAGATTTTCAAATTGTAAATAATGTCCTATTACCTTTCAAAAATTTTAGTTGTAGTTTTTAAGAAAGATTATTAACATGTTAAAAGATATTAAATTCATATACGAATTTTCTAAAAATAAATATCGATATAACTGAACTAGAAGTTATATCAGTTTTATCAGAGTTTTATAAAATATATATATTTTTTAAACTTGGAATATTGGAAAAAGATATGTTTCTTTAAACTAATTAAAACTTAGTAAGTCAGTTTGGTAATTTTAACATCTTATTTTATTGATTTTGCTGATAGTTTATTATATATAACTAGCATATAGCCCGTCATATGACGGGATGAGTAAAATTTTTAATTTTCCAAAATTGTAATGTACGCTATGAGGCAGGTAAAAAAAATGGTTTGTTTTTTGGCTGAGAATTATTTTGCAACAAAAAATAATCGATGATTAAATTTAAAATTATCACATATGTACCTAATCTATTATTTAAGCCAAATATAAAAGAAAATTATTTACGTAATATCTAGGTTCAATGATAAAACGTATGAAAATAAGGCATAATTTAAATAATTTAAAATAAGAAATGATTCAATAAGATGGCTAAAGGAATGACGTCATAATGCTAGCAAAATGTTATTTTTTACCTGTTTATTATGGGACAAATTGATAAATTTAATCACCTGCTCTTAACCAGGGAAAATAAGAGTTGAAATAATGGAATTAAAAGCTTGAAAAGAGGGGAAGGGGTAGATTTCGAATGATTTAGAGAAGGCAGTATTTTTCGCTGTGATATGACGTATATTTATACCAATTTAATTTAGAATCGGATATATAGTTTAGGAGAAGATAAACATTATTGCTATGAATTTTGCTAACTATGGATGCCTCTATCCATTCCAGGTCCAACTGCTTCATAAAATTGAGGACAGACGTACAGATAACTTAGGCTATTATTATATAGGGGATGAATATATATAGATTTTGTCAATTACAATTTTTCTGGGAAATGAAAAACTACAATTATGTTAAACTAATAACAATTACTAGTATCACTAAAAGTCAACCTATTGATGTTTCATGAAATTTTTTTACTGATGTTTGAATTTTAGTTACAATAAAATTATTTGCACTTTTTACCTGTGATGTTAAGATTTTAAAGAAAAAGAATTTTGTTTTAAAAAGCATAACAACACAGTATGGCTATTATTTGGTTTTATTCATACAGTTTCAGCGTATTGGTTGTTGGCCAGGAAAATGTATTTATTAATTAGATCGTGGTGAAAGGTGATTTTAATCAAACATGTTAGGTATTTAAAAAGGATACTGTGCTTCTATGCAGGAATTTTCAGTGTAGAAATATTTGTTTTAGATATTGTGGTTTTCAATTTGATTTTAACTGTGGCTCTTCTTTGAGGTACAAGTATTGTTCAATTACCAGTTGTCAAGGAAATTTCAAACCTTATTCTGGAATTTAAAAATTCAACCATTGAAGACCAAAATACTATGTACTTGATATAAATGACAAAATTAGTTTTTTACTGTATTTCTGTGTTTGAGCCAAGAGATTTTAGAACTTTTTATAAATCTAGAGTAAGGAGGGGGGGGGGCTTATATAAAAATCAGTAGAATAGATGCTTGAGTCGTTTTATTTGGGAATGTTTTTTTGTTATTGATGTCAAAAAATTGCCAAATTAGCAAAAATTAATGTAAAAGAAAAAACAGAAAATAAAAGCAAAAAACAGAAAATGACAAAGGGGTATACAATGAAAAAAATTAACTGAAATTTTTAAAAATAAATTTTATCTGTATAATAATATCTGTATAGTCTTATCTGTGTAATAATCTTACCCAAATAGCAAAAATATCCAAATAAAAAAAAAAAAAATCATATGTATCTACACTACATTTGTACCAAATCAGCTAATTTTACCAAAAAAAAAAAAGCTTTTTTTTTGCTTTTAAGCTATGGTGTAAGCAATAAATTGCCTAAAGTAGCACTTTTTATCTTTTTTAGTTTATTTTGCATACATTTATGAAAATGTCCTAGCTTTAGATAGGGTTACCAAAGTTGAAGCTGCTGCTGTTTTTATCTAATCAATAAAATATTGGTAATATGATCTAGCATTTTATTACAGCAATTTGATTGTAAAATATTTCATCTGTTTTAATCATTACCTGCTTAAAAACATTTTCATCTTCTCGCCATATATATTTGATCCTTTCAGAATTTTTTCTTTTTAGCTAACATACAGGCTTTAAATTTTGGGTAAAGTTTTGAAGAAAAACACATTTCTAGCCTATACATGGATTGGCTTATATTCAGAAATACGTGGAAATTCAAATTAGACTTATATATATGTAATATGGGCGAGACTCATTCAAAATCACAACACAGTTTATTTCTGGTAAGAAACATGAAATCCGTACAACAGGCAAACACCTTTACAACTTCGTGCACACAGACAATGTGATCCCGCACATACACTTTTCAAGTAGGGATTCCTAATATAAAAAGACTATGAATAATCCCTAAGCACAATTGATCACATGATACAAAATATCCATATTTAAAGAGAGCGTGCTAACTATTGGCTAAAGTAGTACAGACAGAGGCTGAATTAAGTCTATAGTGTGTCTGGAGGGAAAAATCAGAATGACCGCGCAAACCCTGAACTCACTTTATGAGCAAAAGTTATTAAATTAATATTAAAATACGTAAATAAGGGATTTTAATATTACATATATGTCGTGGTCCAGTAAACACACTAGTAAAGTATATAAATCAGTCCACTCTCAAGTAATTCTTTTTCTTCTCTTTATTAATCCATTTCACACACTACTCAACAATGGCGTCTCATATTGGCGCCCAACTGCTAACAAAGGCAGTTTTCACTGCTTCGAGGAGCCACGTCTGACCGTGGACAGTGCATCCTGCTCTCTCTCTCTGCCCATATCACTACGCGTGAGCCGTATTTATGTGGCTAATAACTCGAGACGCGTTACTTCCATTAAAAGAATCCCTAATTAAATCTCTTAAATTACTCTATATTTTAAATCCTGACATATATATATATATATATATATATATGCAAGCTAATACTATACAGAAATTGTTTTTTTTTTTTAACAATGTAGTTTTTGTGTATGTTTGTACATTTTCCCTAACATTTTTTCTTTCTTTTTTAACATCTAGTGGTTTATTAAACAATGAATATGAAAAAGTTTTATCTTCTCTCGATGCAGATGAAAAGAAACCCGGTATATAATTTTTTATATCTTTTACACTTCTGACTGTTTTCTTCTTTTTATAATGGAAGAATTATGTCAAGGCATAAATTAAATTTTTAATTAAAGTAAAATTATTTCAAGGTTGAAAGTCAAGTTGATTTTTTAATGCAGTAACTGTTTATGTTTCTTAGTACATTTTATTCACCCATTTTTGTTATCTGTTACTAATACTGAAATAACATTTTTATGTAGACACACCTATTAAAAGGTTCAGTATTTCATACTTTTAAAAATTGGAATCTGTCATTAAAAGAAAGCAATATAATGCTTCACCACCTTCTGGCAAATGAATTAGAAAGAATATTAAAGATAAATATTTTCTACTTTGGGCATGTACACATTTAATGTAGCTTTGTATTGTACATTTTCATTTACTTGTAAAACTTTTAGTGGCAAAGCTACTTTTTGAAAGTGATATTTTTTTGTTATAGATAAATAATGTTTTAGGTTGATGACTTCCAAATAGTTTTTAATTTAAGAAAATTTTTAGCCTCATTTTTATTAACTTTGGTATTTTCTTTTCATTTGCAATGTGTTATATACTTTTTAGCTATAATATGCATCCTGTATTTTGATATCAAAATGCAATATCAAAAGGTATAAAATCCTAACTTAGAATAGTTAAAATAAATAAATATGTTCTATAATTCATTGTTTATAATTGTAGCATTGCAAATATAGTAGAACCTCCATTATCCAAGCTTTGATTAACCAAGGTTTCTGGTAACTGAGCTGATTTTTTTCCTGAATATCTAATAATGTATATAATAATGATAAAAATAATAATAATACAGTCGAACTTCGATAACTCAGAAGTCCCAGGGGACCCCCAAAAATATTCGACCTATCCAAACTTCGAGTTCTTGAAGTTACCTACCATTCCTTTCAACTGGCACTTAAGATGGGTTGACATGGTTTAAATGGTTTGATCTGTGCCATAATACTATAGTTGTACGCATTTCAATTTTTTAATAATCTATGTAAATAACAAGAGAAGAATGGGTTCAAAAGGTTTAAAACTCAAGAAATTTGGCCTCATTACATATTAATTAGTATACATACCATGTAAATCTCATTTGAAAAAAGCAGTTATTTTTTGTTGTTTGCATTTTTTTTTTTAAGGTTGTTGGCATTCACAAAGTCACCTAATTTTGAACACAGTTAAATATGGTGTTGTCTGTACCTTCGGTGGTCTCCAGATATTGTTGTAAGATGTGAATAGCATCCTGTGCTTGCTCGTGACCTCTCGCTTTGAGGTTCTTGAAGGTCACGAGTGGACTGGCATTCAAAGTTTTGAACAGAATTATGTTTTTTACCAGGTAAATCTATCAAACAAATTCGACTTAGAAGATGTTCACATCGAGTTATCAAGGCAGTTTTTTAAAGAAAAGTATAGAAATGATTCGGGACTCGATTAAAAGTTCGAGTTAGCGGATTACTCGACTTATAGGAAGTCAAGTTATCAAAGTTTGACTGTAATAATTATATAATATACACAGTTATTAAATATAGACATCAATATTTTCTTAAAAGTTTGTACCTATTAAAATAAGGTTCTAAGGAAAAAATTATGTAAATTAAAATTATTTGAATTTTTAAGAGGTATTAGCATTACACTCTAACAAGCTAATATGCTAGATATGTGTATCTTTTAAATTTAGAGTTAAAATCTAAAATCAGAAAGGTCTCTCTCTCTCATTTTTTTTTCCTGAGTGAGTTTTATTAAAGACTCCTCTTTTTAAGTCCTTGTCCTTCTTAACAGCTTTACATGCCCCCAAAAGCACTTAACTTCCAAAAAACATTGTATCTTAAAAAATTAACAGTGAACATTGTTTTGTTTCCACTGATCAATTGAGTTAATCAGATGCCTACTTGGATTAATGTTTATTAAATTTAAACAAAAAAAATTTTTTCTTGTAATTTGTGTTATTTTAAAAAATGCAACAGTACAAATGCAAAGTTTTTTTTAACCAAGATTTTTGATATCCAAGTACTTGTAGTTCCAACCAATGGATAATTAAGGTTCTACTGTACTTTGTATATTAAAGCTATTGCCTACTGTCCTTTACTAAATTGCCAGGGGATGATTGAACATGTAGGTCAGCTTATAAGGAACATCAATAATATCATAATACTTTTTAGTCCAAAAGTATGAATCTCATTGCTGATATGTGTGGGTCCGCAGCTGTCTTCTTTGATAACTGCACACTTCGTTTCGGTACCTGCTCACCTATTTTTACAGAAGCAGGTATTGTGGGTTTGCTAAAAGCTTGTCTTACCGACAATCAAATAACTGCAACTATGAGATACTGGACTATACATTTAATTATCTACAAATTTGTACATTAAACATTGTTAACAACAAACATGGCTGAAACACTGAGTATAACCAAATAGTGCCGAGCGACCTGCACCTTTCTCGGTTTCAGCTCTCTACTCTCATTCCTGTTCTCTGCTGTTCCGAGCAGGCATCTCCTCCTTTGCTGTTGGTGAGGGCCTCCTCTTGGTCAGTCTTTTGCTTCCATGAGAAAATGTCCCTCTTCTCCTCGGCAGCTAGTGGTCCTTCAAAATCAAATTCTTTTCTTTAATGACTTTGTTGATTTCCGTTCTTCTGCAGTTAAATAATTCAGCTAACTTTCTTGCCGATTTTGCCATTCTCGTGCCGAACGATGGCCGATTGGTTAGAGTGCTGGCCTCCGGTACCAGAGTTCGTGGGTTCGAATCCCACTGTGGCATGGATATCCGTAGCCGTTCGGAATCGGCTTTAAGCTGTAGGTCCCGGTCTCATTAGCCCTCGTGTTGCAAAAAGTAGACCGTAGCACTCCAAACCAAACCAAACCAATTGCCATTCTCGTATTCACGCAGAACTTCAATGCATTGCTCGAGATTTAGAAAAACACATTTCGACATCATTGCAACTAAGATCACTGACCAACTAATGAAATGAAACTGGCATGAATGACATTTTTGCTGACAGAGGTGCAATTTTTCCTTAACTTTACTGATTGGAATTCCAAAGGCCCCAGGACACCTTCAATGCTTGATTGTCCAGTGCCTCCCTCAGTTGCTATGGATGGTGAAATAGGGATTCCCTATCTGAAGGGTGTGGGGAGAATATAAAAGAGATAACAGATTTATTCTTTCTTAGAAAGGGGGGGGGGACCGCCGGAATGAACTTCTCAAATTATTCCTTTGTCTTAAATCTGCCCATAAACCTGACCTTTTTTTCCCTCAAAATTAAAGCATGGAGTGAGTTGAATTTCCCAAAAAATGAAAGGGGCAATCCCACTTGGTGGCTGTTTAGAGAGGGTCGGGTGGCTGCTAATACAGGTTATTTTACCAGTAGGTCTATGAGTTGAAAAATCTGTGCCAGGAAAAAATTGTCCGTTTAGAAGGGTGACTGCTATACAGGGGTGGCCGCTTGGAGAAGTTTCACTGTATAAGCTTCTTCAAATGTTCTTTTATTGGGTGATACACTTTTCAACATTTATTTTGATGTATTTTTGTCTATGTAAGTCAATATTTTCTCTGAAAGTATTGATTATATTCCTGTTTTTTATTTCCCTTTCTCATATTCACGCAGAACTTCAATGCTCTGCTCGAGATTTAGAAAAACGCATTTCGACATCGTTGCAACTCAGATCACTAACCAACTAATGAAATGAAACTGGCTTGAATGACATTTTTGCTGACAGAGGTGCAATTCTTCCTTAACTTTACTGATTGGAATTCCAAACAAAGGCCCTAGGACACCTTCAATGCTTGATTGTCCAGTTCCTCCCTCAGTTGCTATGGATGGTGCAATAGGGATTCCCTATCTGAAGGGTGTGGGAAGAATATAAAAGAGATAACAGATTTATTCTTTCTTAGAAAGGGGGGGACCGCCGGAATGAACTTCTCAAATTATTCCTTTGTCTTAAATCTGCCCATAAACCTGACCTTGAGTTTTTTCTCTCAAAATTAAAACATGGAGCGAGTTGAATTTCCCAAAAAATGAAAGGGGCAATCCCACTTGGTGGCTGTTTAGAGAGGGTCGGGTGGCTGCTAATACAGGTTATTTTACCAGTAGGTCTATGAGTTGAAAAATCTGTGCCAGGAAAAAATTGTCCGTTTAGAAGGGTGACTGCTATACAGGGGTGGCCGCTCAGAGAAGTTTCACTGTATAAGCTTCTTCAAATGTTCTTTTATTGGGTGATACACTTTTCAACATTTATTTTGATGTATTTTTGTCTATGTAAGTCAATATTTTCTCTGAAAGTATTGATTATATTCCTGTTTTTTATTTCCCTTTCTCATATATATACACACGCACACACACATGTATATATATGTGTATATTTGTGATATGTAATAATATATTCTCATATAGTGCATTTTTATTTTACAATAGGTGCTAAAAGGTTAGTTTTAAAAGAATTCTTAAAAAAGCAGATAGATCAGAAAAAATATGAAGCTTTTAGCCAATTAAAAATTTTAAATAATATGAATGAAGAAATAGAAGAAGAACTGTTTGAAAATGAGGAAAATCCTGAAATTGATGATGAAGATTCATCAGAAGAATATGAAGAGGCGACGATTTCATTTGAAAAAAAGGATGAACAATCTGAAGAAGAAAATGATGTAAATGAAGAATCCAAAGAACTTCAAATGAATGATGAAAACAGTGATGAGGAAAGTGATGACGATTTTATTGGCGTAAGGAAAACTAAGAAGAAATTTCTTGTGTTAGATGAAGATTCTTGTGATACTGACAATTTAATGAGTGCAGAAAAAAGGGATTGTAATTTGTTGGACATAGATGATAATTCTTCTTCTTCAGACCTGCCTGAATTACCTGAACTTGTAAACACTAAATTAGTTGATGATTCTGATAAGCTGAATGGGAATGGTCCTGAAATTGGTAACAGAGACTCAAAACTGAGCAAAAATACAGATACTGCTTTTGGAGCTGGTATGTAATTTATATTTTAAATTTATACTTTATCACAGACTAATCAATTCATAAGTTTATTTAGATTATGTTTATAATGTTTACAATTAATGTGCTATTTCTGATATATTGTATTTACTTTAACACCTTGGTTGCCATGGGAATCTGGGACATTTGGTTGTTTGAGTTGTACTGTGATGGTCATAGATTGCAAACAAAGTTGACTGATCTTTAAGTTGTCATTCAGCACTACTGTTCAAACCAACAAAGTTTGCTTTTCATTTTCCCTTGTGAATCTTTTTCCAGGTAGTAAAATTTTTCATTCATTAATGAAAGAAAGTGATTTTTCCAGAGCAGAAGTATATAATTTGTCTGTAAATTGACCAATGGTATTTGGATTTGGCGAGCATCTTCTAAAGCAGTGATTGCGAACCTATGACCTGTGAGTCAGTGTCTGACCCATGCAAGCTTTTTAATTGACCCATGATTGCTAGGAAACCATGTGTTTGTTTACATGGGTTTATTTAGATTTTCTAATTTGTGTGACTGATTTATATTCTATTTGTATTTTTTCAAGCACTGCAATGACACACAAGCAATTTCAATGCTGTCTGTAACCTTCAGTTTGATCATTACAGTTCTAAAGATATGCAAATGAGGACAAATACATCTATAGTATTTGAAATAAAGGAAAAGTGTTTACAAAATATCAAATAAAGTGTATAATTTTACTCATTTTGATTCTTTACCAAATAATTTTATATCTGAAAAAACTAGTTAATGCTCTTTTGATGATGTTTGAGTCCACATATTTGTGCATAAAATTGTTTTTCCTAATGAACTTGGTAAAATCTTGTAATAGAGATAGACTTGACTGGGAATTAACTTCGAAATTCGTTAAACTAATGAATACGAATTGTGAACCTAAAAACTACCTGAAAATGAACAGAAACAAATTTCTATTAATAATATTATTTCATAATATATATTGTGTGTAATTTTCGTTACTCCTTGTTCATTCAGATACTTATAGCCATTTGCACCACACACTTAAGACTTTTTAAACCCACTAAAAAATTGTAAATCGTCAAACCATGCCCATTTTTACCCATTAAGCCAAATGAATTTTAAAAATGTGTAGTTTTTAAAAAAATCAGTTAAAAAGTTTTAAACGTAACTTTGGTACAAATGGGCATTAGTGATCCACGAGGTAGTACTAAAAAAAATATGAACAAAATTTGACCCACATCTCAAAAAGGTTTGCCATCACTGTCCTAAAGGTTCCCTTAATGGATACTGGTATGCCATATATCCTCAACCATCCCCACATACCAGTCTCACATTCTTCTAGAAATAGCATTGATGCTTCGAGGAAGGAGGCAGGAAGTGACTAGACATAGTTCAGTTTAAATTAGTGTAGTGAGCTTTGCCTCTTTAAATGCAGTGTATTTTGGTCAATTAATCTTTATCATAGTAGCAAGAAGAGACCTCTTACATATTGTATTATTGTTTCATTAAAAAAATATCTTTGAAATATAAAATTTTTTGTAAAATAAAAATTAATAGGAGTTTTATATTTTCAAAGTTATTTTTTAAAAATGGGAATAAATATTTGTATGGTTGATAATCTCTCTCTCTCTATATATATATAAATGAATTTGTGCCTGTACTCGATAGACTCAAAAACTATACATCCAATCGCCTTGAAAATTTGAGAAATTATTAGGTATATCTCTAGGAAGGTTTTTGTAAATTTTTAACGTTCAAAATCTATTTCTTCCCACTTTTTTGAGCATTTCATGTTATTATTCCAAGCATTATTTTCCCCGATAAAACTCACACAATTAACTGTTTAATTTATTGCATCATAACTAAGTGAAAGAAGCAATATTTCTAGCAATGTGACGTCATCCCATGTAATTGTTTTAACTGCCGTTTTCCTCGGTTAAAAGCAGGAGATTAAAATTTTCAATTTATTGCATGATAAATGGGTGAAAACTATATATATTTTTATCATTATGACGTCATTCCTTTAAATATCTCATTTATTCAATTCTTATTTTATATTATTTAAACATCCTCTGTGTAGTATTAATTCGATTTGACTTGGAAATTTAGATATAAAGTGACTTTCATTTCTATGTGACACAAGTTATAGCAATTTTATATAAGAACTAATTTTAAATTTAATTCTTGGTTAATTTTTACTTTACTATGAAATGTTTGTCAACAATATTCTAACAACAAAAAGTACAAATTTCAGTGACTCTCATAGGCAAATAAAAACCTATCATTTTATGTAGTTATCTTTACATTCATATGGTTGTCAATATCAATGTGTGTTTCTATTTCATACAAAACCATGTGGTTTATCATAAATTTCCTTAATTTTGGACAACATTTATTAATACCAACAAAATTAGCACTGTTGTCAAAACTTCTGCTCTCTATTCTACCACTTAATATGTCAAGATCTGTTAACGTTGCTAATCAACGTACAGTAGTAATACAGTAGTATAAAAACTGAATATTGTTATAATACGCTTATAATAGAAATATATAAATATGCCAATGACTCAAACTGTACTGTGATTAATTTAGAGAGTTATGCACGAAAAAAAAAATCTTTGTTTACAAGTAATACATTAAGTTCACCGTAGTGAAGTACAGGCACACTTGCTAGTAGGATATAAATGCATGAGTATCTTTAATTATACTGATTTTTTGCTATTAAAATTTAAAAAATATGAATTAAAACCTAAACAAAGTCACTGTCATTGAGGATCATAGCTGCTATTTTACTATAAACATAGTTTAGTGAAGAACAAATTGTTGTGGGAGATAGAAAGTTAAAGCAAGGATTTAAAAAAATATTACTGAAGTTGTATTTGTAATACCACATAACTTAAAACAACTGAATATAAGAGAATATATGACCTTTAGCTGATAGCAACTTACAGACTGATGGTGAGTAAGTGAAGAACTTTATTCTCATTTTTAGTTGTGAGTACAAAAACTTTTAAATTACATCATCACTCAAGTTACAGAAGTCTTTTCTTGCTGTGATTTGACTTGAAATTATTATTCTATGGTGATCAATGTGTTAAATGTAATTTATATATATATTTGTAGCTATTTAAAGTTTACTTTTTCCTGTTTTAATCTTTTGTGTTAAATATTATTTTAGTTTAATGTTTCATGCATAATTTACTTATATTATCATAATCTTGGTGTGCATTAAATAATAAATACATAAATATTTAATGTATATAAAGAATAAAGTTTATGTAACTCATTTTAAAAACAGCTGATTGCAAGACTAAACAGCCTTTATTTATTCCTTGTATTTTTCTCTAAATCATCTCCTTGGTTCAATAATTTTGTCTTTATTAAAACAAATAAGTATGGCATTACAATTTTGCTAAAATTTGTAATTCATGTTAATTTGTTATAATTGTTATACATTATTTGTTTTGTCTGTTACTTCCATACAAACTAATGCTTTGTTTTAAAAATATTTCTATTCAGTTATGCCGAAAATTTCCATATTTTTTTTTTTTTTTAAACTTGTTCAAGAAAATGCATAAATACAATTTTTTGTGGGCATCGTTCCTTTATTTGTATTCGTTTTTTAAAGCATATGTTTGGGTATCTATTTGATCCTTGTATATAAATCCTCATCCACATAAGATACAAAATACTAGTAATTTAATCTTGTAAATGAAGACTTCTTTCTGATTTTGTTTTCTAAAATTCAATGTAGAGAAGAAGCAGGCATAAATGTATATATCTGTATAAATATATTTAACTTGATCATGATTTTTAGAATAGAATTGTGATACACAGTTAAAATATATCAATACTTTTTAGTGAGGAATAGGGCTGGTCGATGTATCAGTTTATTGCAAAATATTGATAAAATAGGCTACATTAATATACCAATTTCCAACTTTTTCAGTTTGACAATGTATCACAATGTGGAATGAATGCCAATATGACCAAGTTGATTGAAGCTTCTCTGCCAATCTCTGATGTGAAATCATTTTTCTGATTTTCAGAGAGTATAAAATGCACATGCATGATGGGACATAGAAATAAATATTGCCTCTCAGATTTTCAGCCTTCATGCAAGGGGGAACTACCAGGCATTTATACATTTTTGAGATACAATCATCAGGATTTCGATGTCCAGATTTAATGTGAAGGATTAACAATGAATGCCTAATATAACTAATTGCCAATTTATTAGCATACACACCAAGGTTGGTGAAAACCCGGTTTTTTTTTTTTTCAGAAAAAATCCAACCCAGTGGGTTTTTTCAGAGTTTTTGAGGTTTTTTCGGGTTTTTGGGCTTTTTTCGGGTTTTATCAGGGTTTTTACTATACTTTAATGGGTTTTAGATGCTTTTTGGGGATTTGAAAACTATTCAGGCTTTTTGTTATGTAAGAGGACAGGATATATAATTAATTGTATGATTAAAATAAATTTAAAATGTTAATAATTTTTTAAAATTTAAAAATTTAAAAATCAGCTTTAAATTATGCAGAAGAAATTTTTGTCTAAATTAAAGGAAATTTTGAAATCTTAAAATAAATTTTTTTCATATTATAAAATTTTTCTAACATCAAAAAACTAGTTTTGAATGGTGATTATTTTATACTAAAAGTTGGCTTTGAAATAGTTGCATTTGAAGTTTTTTCTTTTCAATAAAATGTATTAAATTATAGCTCTATATTTATTAACAGTATTGTGTTATTAAAGCATTTAGAAGATTTTTTTTTTAGTTAATTTGTAAGTCATATATGATAAGTAGCAGAATTAATTATATATATTATCTCCATGTTTATTTATTTGCAGTTGTTATACATATTTTTTCCCAACTTTTCTTGTCCATTTTTCGATTAATTTTATCACATGTAA
>CM063507.1:47385662-47403162 GCA_032207245.1 Pardosa pseudoannulata | reverse complement strand
CCAGAAAAGAAGTCTTGGGTTTATTTATTGGAAGTGCAAGTGTTTGAAAGTTATAAACGAATAACGACCAGTTAAGTATCAAAACTAGAGGGGGGCCCCGAATTTTATGTTAGTGTAGTGTCAAGAAGTCTGTTTAACCCGTTTCTGAACCCAAGAGGGGGGAGGGGAAAGAAGCGTTATTCAGGGCCCGTGTGCTTGAAAATAGACATCCACATCGAATATTAAATTCAGAGATTATTCTGATCCGAAACTTTCTGTGGGTTTCTTCCAAAAGTTGGCCATTTTTTTTAAATTTTGCGCGCGCGAGTGTGCGTGTGTGCGAGAGAGAGAGAGAGAGAGAATAAGTTTATTAAACCATCGTTAAAGTAAAACTTGCGCCATTTGCACTTTTCCGTCGAAGACACACGTAGAGTGTTGTTGACAGTTCCATGTCCACGTGTTCCTGAAAACTTATCTGTTTGCAAGCTCATCAAATTGTTTCAAAATGCTTCCGCCTGACCGGATTATCCTAAAAGCTTAAGCGAGCGTGGGTCTTTTTCATTTATTTTATTATTATAAAAGAGTTCCCTTTTTAAAATCGTTTTTAACTCACGTAATTTCCAACTATACCTTTTTTTTAGACCTGACACACACACACACACACACACACACATATATATATATATATATATATGAATTTTGACAATAAGCTGAAACTTTTCAGCCCTTTTCTCATATTTTCTCTTTACTGGGTCCACAATTTTTTTCTGTCAAAGAACGGGAAAGAAGTGTTATCAGTTGATTCTCGCAACATGTGCTTCAAGGTCAAAAAGCCGTGTGATGCGGCATAAATAAAACATCTAGAACTTTTGTGGTTCTAGTTATAATAGTACAGCTTAGCTGCATTTGTTTATTTGTGGAAAACAACTGGTTTCTGGATTTCGGTTTTGGGGCCATCATAGTTAATACTGCGATCGTAATATGGTGCTCTCATACGGTAGAATACCGTACAACCTGCATCCTTTCTTTGTAGATATTCCCCGAATGCACGTGCAAGTAGAAAAGAGGATAGGGTATGTCAACTGGATTAACACTAGGACTGGGCGATATACCGTTATATACTGAATTAGGGGTAGCAAGGGCTATGCAAATTGTTTAGTGCTGCGCATCATTTATGTGCAAGTGGACGCTGTGGTAATTGCATATATAGCGCGTATTGTAGTGGTTCTAAATTATGTCATGCCAACTCAATTTCATTAGTCTAATGCAAATTCCATTACTAGTGACATCAGAACTAGAGGGCTTGGCCCAGAAAGTTCTGTTAATGCTTCTTGTGAGATCCTGCGAAGTTCTGAATTAGTTGTTGGAATTGGTAGCATAGGTAAACTTCCTAATGTAGACGCCTTCGATCGCGCACAAATCATAGGTGCGTGACGCATTGGTCATTCAATTTTCGAAATCGTACGACAGCTAGGATTTTCAAGATCAACATCGTCATGAATATGCCAAGAATATATGGATGATGGGAAAAAACTAGCTATCGTGCAAACTGCAAAGGGCAGTTAGTCTTGGCGTGGTGAAAGACGGCTCAGGTGTATTGTACGTAGCCAGCGAAGCCAAACATTAGCTCAAATTACCACCCAGTTGATTGACGGTGCCAGTCGTACAGTGAGTAAACGGACTGTGCAACGCTCGCTTCACTGTATGGGTTTCGGGAGCCGTCGACCTACGAGAGTACCACTGCTCTATGCTCGCCATCGGGTTGCACGTCTTGCCTGGGCAAGACTGGAGTGTAGAGGACTGGAAACGAGTAGCATGAGTGATGAGTCTCATTTCCTACTACTTAACGCCGACGGGAGGCTGATGGCGTCAGGCTCATGAAGCCATGGATCCTGCATGCCAGGTTGGAACTGTACAAGGGCACGGTGATTCAATCCTGGTCTGGGGTGTTTTTTTCGTTGGTTTGTTTGGTATCTTTGGTATGTTACCAACCTTCTTGAATGCAATATGGTACGTAGAGTTATTGGGCGATACCTCCATATCCGTTTATGCAGTTCTGTTATCGTCGCGGTAATGGGGTTTTCCAGCAAGATAACTGTACCTCTCAAAAGTTCCGGTTGGCTACTCGCTGGTTGGATGAGACGACTTTTCTTTCATAAATTGGCCGCTTAGAAGCCCATACTTAAATCCTATTGAGAATTTTTGTGATGTTTTGGAACAAGGCGTGAAAGGCCATCACACAGCACCAACGAACCTTATTGAATTATGGACAGTTTTAGCCAATATTTGGCAAGCCATTCCCGTGGAACGTTTCCAGAAACTTGTTGAATCTATGCTCGTCGTGTCCGAACGATGTCCGAATGGTTAGGGCGCTGATCGTCGGTACCAGAGTTCGTGATTTTGAATCCCACAGTGGCATGGATGTTCGTAGCCGTTCGGAATCGGCTTTAAGCTGTAGGTCCCGGTCTCATTAGCCTTTGTGTTGCAAAAAATAGACCGTAGCACTCCAAACCAAACCAAACCAAACCATGCTCGTCGTGTAGCAGCCGTTATCGCGGCCAGAGGAGGCCCAACTAGTTACTAAGTAGGTATCCCTAATTCAGGGGTTTTTTAATGTATATCGATATTCTTTTAATATTCCGGTAACGGTTTGAGATTTCAATCACTCCTATAAGTTGTTTCAAACGGTACTTCATCTTATTTACGGAATTTTTCTGCTATGCTCAGTGTCTATGAGAAAATGACACTGTTGCAAATAACTTACGGAATTTCGGATATGCACGGAAATTGATTTTTTTTTAATCCTTATGTATTGATTTTTTAAGTTTCTCGCATGCACTGAAGTTGATGAAAAATTTGCGTATGAAAAATCGCAAATTCTAACGACAGTCCCGATAAAAATCATCCCTACATCTGAATCGGTAGGACACTGCCGCGATTCTATTCCCGCTACTTTGTTCGTAGCCGTTTAGAATCGGCTTTAAGTAGTAAATTCCGATGTCTTTAGACAATCTTTCATAAATTTCAAATGCGTTTTTCTCAGAACGGTATTTTTAATAAAATGTTGAAACTTGAAATATGATTTCTCAAAAAGTTCTTAAAATATTTTTTTGAAAATTATTATGAATGCTTTTGATAGTATTTACTAGTGAATGACCTTCGTGTGCCCGACCCAAAAGCATTTAAGCCATTCAAACGTTTTTGAGCGGAATAATGATTCCTTGCCGTAAACTTGTTTTAACATTTCCGCAGCTGTCTTGCCCAATTTGAAGCAAAATTTAATGTTAACTCTTTGCCTCATTTTCACTTCGACAACAAGAATTTAAGAGCTACGTTTTAAAGCTCCTTTACACGAGAACACCTTACTTCAGAATGGCGCTGATTGAACTGCACATTACGCAACATTTATGTTACGCGACGTAACATAAAAATAAACCTAACAGACTAAATGGTTACAAACCTGTTACTCTAGTAGAAAACTCACTGGCTCAGATACCGAATGAAAGTGTGTCCTATTCGAACATTACCCTGAAATTTTACTATTTAAATTTTTTTTTTTAAATTGTTCATTTAAAACAATAGCCTTATACAGTGTATATGGTTTTTAAATCATGAGTTTTTAGACATTGATTAAAATTAAATTTAACGAAAATTATTGTAATTACAAATTATTAAGTTATACATTTTATTGTTATTTAAGAAGTTCTACAATTACAAAATTAAAGTTTGTATATAGAAATGCCTCCTAAAAATTTGATTTCTGAGATGCGTATTTAAATTTTTAAATTTTTTTTTTCAAAATTAGGATATTGGAGAAACTTCTAATTTGAATCTGTTTTAAGGTATCCGTCTACGTTAAAAACTTCATTTTTTGCCAAAAATCATAAATTTTTTTTTCTCATTTGTAAAATTTCAACTTTTAGGCTTCTAAATTTGTTTTTGTTTAGTCTCTACGGCATTTTAAAGAAAAGTTACAGCTGTCAAAACAAAACGGAAGTAGCGACTTCGGAACCAGAAGTTGTGAATTTAAAGCCTTTTTAAAGAGCATTTTTTGGACAAAACTTTTTAAATTTTCATGAAGATTAGTTTAAACATTTTTCTAGTATTTTTAGTAATTAGCAACTTGGCTTCCAAAGTGGAAAAATTAGCCAAACCCAAAGAGGATCACCGAGGTTCTTTATGTGGCAAATCCCAATTGTGGAGCTTGGATCGGATGTTTATTATCTGACAAGGAGCGGTGCCCAGAACGTATATTTTCAGAGTGTTTAAATTCGTTTATTGTTGCTCTATCAAAAACAAGAGTCGCTCCTCTTTAAAGTCATAACAATCCCGCGATTGGAGCTATTTGCATGTTTGATCGGCGCCCCACTTACTACTTCCGCAATGAAGGATTTCAAACTGCCAGATGTTTGGTGTTTTTATTGAACTGATTCTAGTACTGCTCTAAGCTGGATACAGAATGATATCCAGTGGGGAACATTTGTTTATAACAAGAGTCAAAGAAATACGAGTTGTCAAGTGTTTAGGACTGGGGTCACATGCCATCGAATAAATTCAGATGACTCGCGAGACTGCCATATATAGGAACGGTAAGAGGGCCTGTCTTGATTTTATGAAAACAGTGCTAATCTGAAAGTGTTTTTGATAAGGTAGCAATTAATGCTGAAAGACTACTCTAATAAGCCATTCAGGGAAGAACGCGTAAGGTAAGTGG
Source organism: Pardosa pseudoannulata (assembly GCA_032207245.1). NCBI lineage: Eukaryota > Metazoa > Arthropoda > Arachnida > Araneae > Lycosidae > Pardosa > Pardosa pseudoannulata. The sequence continues at coordinate 47,398,469 of CM063507.1, read as the reverse complement.
CAAAATCTGTAATGCGTTTGTTCTCTGGCAAAACATAATTTTGAGCTTGTGCTGTTTCTTTGCTATCAGTGCTTTTATCTCCGGCTTTTAGTGGACCACTCTTGGATATTCAGATGCCTGAATTTTATTTTTCTTAAAATGAGACGTACACACGAATGTACCAGCAATGTGCAATCCTGTTCTTAGAACAGGATACAGAATTTTCAAGCTAGTTACTAAAATAAATGGCAATTTCTTGGTTTATCTACAGTATCTGAATCCATGGGTTCTGTAAAACATACGAGCGTAATTTTTCAGTATTGCTCATGGTGGACGTGATGAATGCTGTCGTCATACATTGACGGAAAAGCACAAAGGCTCCTACCATATTACGATCGACATATGTCACTGGTGACTCGTAATGATGTCAGAGAGGTAATTCTTTTGTACCAAATTCCCATCTATGGTGATTTCTGACGTCATTATGATACAAAAGTCACTAGTGATATATGTCGACTGTAATATCGTAGCAGTCAAAGACTCAACTTATCGTAAGGCTCAATCTAAATCATTAGATACGTTTATTCAACTTAATACTGTTACTGAAGATGCTGAACATCTCTTTAAATCTTTTTTAACTTGCCTAATCGCAGTTGCCGATCATGCGAAAAACTTATTTTAAGCAACGTTCCCGGATTCCGAAATAGCGAAAAATTTCTCCTGTGCTAGAACAAAATCATCTGCATTAATTCATTATCTTGCACAAAATACATGTAGGAGGTATTATCTAATACCTCCATACGGCAAAAGTATTTTTCCATAGCTATTGGCGGATGCAATGATTCAAACAATAAAAATCTATATCCAGTTGTCATAACGTATTTTAATGATGTTATGGGCCAAAACAGAACAGTTTGTTATCATTGGCAGATTCGAGAGTAATATCGGAAAAGGTATTTTAACTGCTACTGACAGCGAATTTCAAAAAAAAGGATGTAAATTGGAAAGATTGTCTATTTTGCATGTGACAATACAAATACAATGATAGGTGTGTTATGGTAAGTGTAGTACTATATGTAAAAACTGCAGCCTTCTCTCATTGTGATGAGGTGTGGATGTCAATTAGTGCATCTTGCTGCAAAGTATGATACATCAAAACTAAAATACGATTTTGAACAGTTTATTGAAATTTTTTTATTTAGAAAAAAGTTCAAAGAAAAAAAATACATTCAAAGAAAGCCAAGTTTTATGTGATATAAAACCACATAAATTTTCAAAGCACATGGTGACTGTTGCTTAAATTAAGTAGTGATGGAAATTTAGAGCAATGGGAAGCACTGGAACTTTTTTTTTTTTTTTTTTGTCATCAGCAAGAAAGCAAAGAAAATACTTAACTGAAATATATCGAGTTCATTTATGTACCCATTATCAAAATTATATTGTTTACTCTTGTCTTCTGTATTGTCTATGTTTACTTCATTGAATGAAAGTTTGCAGCAAGAAGCCCCACAACTGCACAGACTAAAACATAAATTTAATGTTCTTTTAATGGAGATTGTAACAAGATTTATTAAACCAACAGCAATCTGTAAATCAAAGATTTATGGAATCTGAACATAGATAAGAAGAAAAATCTTACAGATGATTGTGATTTAATTATTGGTGGTTAAACTTGAGCTTTTAAAAATTCACTAAATTTAAGTGAAAGTGATGGTTCTTCTTTTTACGAATCTGTGAGGGAGTTTTATGGTGCTGCATATTCACATATTGTCAGAAAATTCCCACTAAATGATGAATTCCTTACACTATTGAAGCAGATGATGTTCACTTAAGAAATATATGTAAGATTTAGTTCGGTACAGTACTTAGGATCTCTAATTAATATCACTTAAGAATTCCTTATCCTGCTCTGCTAAAAGTTGATGCTCTGTTTTTAATTTCTTTGCTAAAATTGTTTATCTTCAGTGGATAGTATCTTATTAGCTCGCTCAACATCAAAGTGCTCAATAAGAAAGCCTTTTTCTTCTACTTTATAGCCAGTACATTCTACTGCTTTCCCGACTAGTTGCAATAGCTGGTCAAAATTTTTTAACCCAGAAACAAACATTGTATTACTGTCAAAAAAGGCATACTTATTATCCAGTTCTGTAAATGGCAACATGTTACGAAGTGAATAACAGAATCACCTTTAATCCCAGCTATATAATTTGATAAATTATCAAGTGTTCTGTAGTCGTTATTAATTAAGTTTGAAGGTAGGCTGCTTGTAGAAGAATCTTACCTTTCTCTCAAAGCTATCAAATAATTTATTAAAAGTAAAAACTTCTCTTTCTTCCCTTTTAGATATTTGCTTAACTTGAGCTATATGCTTATAACTTTTAGCTGAAGTTTCTAAATTACTTAAAAATGATTTGTCACTGTAATAATAGAGCTTGAGATAAGCTACATGTAATGGCAGTAAGCTTACCATCAATCTTAACTCCATGCTCCTCAAAAGAAGGCAAATAAAGCCCTTGTTTCACTGGTTGATTAGATGATGAAAATTTTAATAAGCAAAACTGTTGCTTCTTGTATTGGTGTACTGACTGTATTTGTTTTGGGAATAAATCCCTTGAGCTACAGGAACTTCATGCTACTATGTCCCAAATTTTATCTTCTTCTTACTTCGGTGATTATTACCCTTTCGGGCTTTTTTCTTAATTGTAGAATCACTTTGTTCTAAACTACCTAACCTTTGTTCTTGCTCCGTCATACCGAATGAGCGACTTAGATTAAGACTTGCTTTGGTTCTTTTGCTTCCTTTTATCTCACTAACGTTTTGTTCATCTAAGAAAGTAGGAGAACCTTTTCTAACTTTTTTATATAATATATGTATCTTATTCGTTGGGTTATCTATGATAAGATTATTTAAATAATTTGTTTTGTTTCCTGCCTTATCAAAACAAAGGTCATGCAACTTTTTAAAAGTAGGACAAATATTAATTCCTACTCCATGTAATATCTTAGATAAACCTTTTGGTGTAAAAAGCTCTTTCTCAGCGAAGAAGTGATTTAAATGATTTTTTTTACTAAAACAAGATTTATGAAAATTTCCTAAAATATAAGCGGCATTATTTCCTGCCATGGTTAATATAGTGGATAAATTATTCGGTGCAAAACCTGCATGATAGAAATCATCTAAAAACTGTGTTTTGTTTCCTGCCTCATCAAAACAAACATCATGAAAATCTTTTAAAGCTGAACAAATATTAGCTCTTGCTCCATGCAATATATTACTTAAATTGTTTGGTGTAAAACCTTGTGCCTCGCTTAAGAAATGATTTAAATACTTTTTTGTTTCTTCTATGAAACAAAAATCATGAAATTCTTTTAAATTATCTGTTGCACCACTCACTATACTGCATAAAGCACCAGGACTAAAACCTGCATTATAAAAATTATCTAAAAGTTTTGTCTTTCCCCCTTTTTTATTAAAACAAACCCTATGAAATCTTTTTAAAGTTGAAGAAGTATGAGCTCTTGTTCCACATAAGGCACAGGATAAGTTACTTGGCTTAAAACCTGCATTAAAGAAATCGTCTAAAAGTTTTGTTCTTTGTCCTTCATCATTAAAACAAACACTATGCAACTTTTCAAAAGCATCTTTAGCATTAGATCCTGCTCTACCTAACATACTAGATAAATTATACAGCGTAAAACTTCTTTTCCCATCTTTTATCTCAGTAAAATGCTTTAAATGCTGTGTTTTATTTCCTTCTTCGTCAAACCAAAGATCATATAAGTCTTTGAAAGCTTTTGCAGCATTAGCCCCTGCTCCACCTAAAATACTGGACATAGGTAGGTTAGTTCCTTCTTTCTCTAGAGTTTTTAAATATTGTGTTTTCTTTCCTTCTTCATCAAACCAAAGATTATATAAGCCTTTAAAAGCCTTTGCAGCATTAGCCCCTGGTCCACCTAATATACTGCACATATTAGGTAGGTTTATTCCTTCTTTTTCTAGAGTTTTTAAATATAGTGTTTTCTTTCCTTCCTTGTCAAACCAGAAATCATATAAGCATTTAAAAGCTTCAGTAGCATTAGCTCCTGCTCCATTCAAAATACTGGACATAGTAGCTAGATTTATTCCGTTTTCTTCTAGAGTTTTTAAATATTGTGTTTCTACATCAAACCAAAGATCATACAAGTTTTTAAAAGCTTTTGCAGCATTAGTTCCTGATCCATGCAAAATACTGGATATAATAGCTAGTTTTATTTCCTCTTTTTCTAGAGCTTTTAAATATTGTGTTTTATTTCCTTCCTCGTCAAACCAAAGATCATATAACTCTTTAAAAACCTTTACAGCATTAGCTCCTGATCCATGTAAAATACTGGATATATTAGCTAGGTTTATTTCCTCTTTTTCTAAAGCTTTCAAATATTCTGTTCTATTTTCCTGCTTATTAAAAAAAGTATTATGTAGTTCTTTAAATGCTTTTGCAGCATTAGCCCCTGCTCCACCTAACATACTAGACATACTAGATAGGTTTATTCTTTCTCTTTCTAGAGTTTTTAAATATTGTGTTTTCTTTCCTTCCTTGTCGAACCAAAGATCATATAAGTCTTTAAAAGCTTTGTTAGCATTAGCTCCTGCTCCACCTAAAATACTGGACATATTAGATAGGCTTATTTCTTCTTCTTCTAGAGTTTTTAAATATTGTGTTTTATTTCCTTCTTGATCAAACCAAAGATCATACAAGTCTTTAAAAGCTTTACTAGCATTAGCTCCTGATCCACTTAAAATACTGGACAGAGTAGCTAAATTTATTCCTTCTTTTTCTAGAGTTTTTAAATATTGTGTTCTATTTCCTTGCCCATCAAGAAAAGTATTATGTAGTTCTTTAAAAGCTTTTGCAGCATTAGTTCCTGATCCATGCAAAAAGTTGGATATATTAGCTAGGTTTATTTGCTCTTTTTCTAGAGCTTTCAAACATTGTGTTCTATTTCCTTCCCTATCAAACCAAAGATCATATAACTCTTTAAAAGCCTTTACACCATTAGCTCCTGATCCATGTAAAATACTGGATATGTTAGCTATACTTATTTCCTCTTTTTCCAGAGCTTTCAAATATTCTGTTCTATTTCCCTGCTTATCAAGAAAAATATTATGCAGTTCTTTAAAAGCTTTTGCAGCATTAGTTCCTGCTCCATTCAAAATACTGGACATATTAGATAGATTTATTCCTACTCCTTCCAGTGTTTTCAAATATTGTGCTTCTTCATCAAACCACAGATCATATAAATTTTTAAAAGCTTTTGCAGCCTTAGCCCCAGCTCCACCTAAAATACTTGACATATTAGCTAGGTTTATTCCTTCTTTTTCTAAAGTTTTCAAATACTGAGTTTTATTTCCTTCTTTGTTAAACCAAACATCATATACGTCTTTAAAAGCTTTTGCAGCATTAGGGCCTGCTCCACCTAAAATATTAGACATATTAGCTAGGTTTACTCCTTGTTCTTCTAAAGTTTTTAAATATTGTGCTTTATTTCCTTTTTCATCAAACCAAATATCATATAAATCTTTGAAAGCTTTTGCAGAATTAGCCCCCGCTCCACCTAAAATACTAGACATATTAGGTAAGTTTATTCCCTGTTCTTCTAGAGTTTTTAAATACTGAGTTTTATTTCCTTCTCCATGAAACCAAAGATCGTATAAGTCTCTGAAAGCTTTTGCAGCATTACCTCTTGCTCCACTTAAAATGCTGGACATATTAGCTAGGATTATTCCTTCTTTTTCTAGAGTTTTTAAATACTTGGTTTTATTTCCTTTTTTATCGAACCAAAGATCATATAAGTCTTTAAAAGCTTTTTTAGCATTAGCTCCTGCTCCGTGCAAAATACTGGATATATTAGCTAAACTTATTCTCTCCCGTTCTAGCGATTTTAAGTACTGTGTTTTATCACCATTTGTATGAAACCAAAGATCATATAAGTCTTTAAAAGCTTTTATAGCATTAGATCCTGCTCCACCTAAAATACTAGATACATGAACTAGTTTTATTCCTTCTTTTTCTAGAGTTTTTAGATATTGAGTTTTATTTCCATTAGTATCAAACCACAGATCATATAAGTCTTTAAATGTTTGAGATGCTTTAGATCTTACTCCATGCAGAATACTGGACATGTTAGCTAGATTTATACCTTCTTTTTCTAGCATTTTTAGATATTGAGTTTTATTTCCTTTTGTATCAAACCACAGATCGTATAAGTCTTTAAAAGCTTTTGCAGCATTAGCTCTTACTCCATGCAAAATACTGGACATGCTAGCCAGATTTATTCCTTCTTTTTCTAGAATTTTTAGATAATGAGATTTATTTCCTTCTTTGTCAAACCAGAGATCATATAAGTCTTTAAATGCTTTTGCAGCATTAGCGCCTGCTCCACCTAAAATACTAGACATATTAGGTAGGTTTATTCCTCCTTCTTCTAGAGTTTGTAAATATTGCGTTTTCTCTCCTTTTTTATCAAACCAAAGATCATATAACTCTTTGAAAGCTTTTGCAGCATTAACTCTTGCTCCACTTAAAATGCTGGACATATTAGGTAGGTTTATTCCTTCTCTTTCTAGAGTTTTTAAATACTTGGTTTTATTTCCTTTTTCATCAAACCAAAGCTCATATAACTCTTTGAAAGCTTTTGCGGCATTAACTCTTGTTCCAGTTAAAATGTTGGACATATTAGCTAGGTTTACTCCTTCTTTTTCTAGAGTGTTTAAGTACCAAGTTTTATTTCCTTCTCCATCAAACCAAAGATCGTATAAGTTTTTGAAAGCTTTTGCAGCATTAGCTCCTGATCCATTCAAAATACTGGATACATTAGATAGATTTATTCCTTGTTCTTCTAGAGTTTTTAAATATTGAGTTTTATTTCCTTCTTCATCAAACCAAAGATCATATAACTCTTTAAAAGCCTTTGTAGCATTAGCCTTCGCTCCACTTAAAATACTAGACATACTAGCTAGATTTATTCCTTGTTTTTTCAAAGCTTCTAGATATTTTATCCCTTCTTTAGTCAAAAAGTCTAAGAAATGATTAAATACAGATGTTCCTTCTCTGCCAGCCACACTTTTAACAAATTTAATTTCCTCGTTAGACAAATTCCATCTAGATTCATTTTGTTTATCACTACTAAAATTTAAATCTTCATTAGTAGTAACATTGACATCTATGCACACCTTTTTTGGTGCCTTATTATCTCTGTTTGTAACAGAGCGCTTCCGTTTTTTACCCATTTTACGACTTTCTTTACCTTGACTCCTTGAACGACCACTTTGTTTGTTTGGAGAATTTTTAATATCTTGTAATGATGTAGAAGTTTCTTTACCTAACATGTAAAGCTTTATTGTTTTCATTATGTATGGTAGTTGAAAATGTTAGCAAAGTTATTTTTTATGACTAACAAAATTATTTTAATCTGCATATATTTTCATGCTTTTTATCACTAAATTTATAGTATAGTTATTTTTGTATAATTAAAAACAACTACCATGAGAGTTTTTTTGTTTTGGGATATATTGGTCTGCAGAGTACTCTTTTGGAATATACATAAGCCAATATCGATCGAATATCCCCATATATAGAAGAACTATTATGTCTATGAACTATATTTACTTCAGTAACATTAAATCTGTTAAGTGTATGTTGCTTTACATTTGATTCTACTGTGTATTGTAGCACTGGGGTAATATCATATATGTAATGCCACCAACCACTAATGCGAATATCGATACTGCAGCAACCGCTGTCACTATAGGCAGTAGCCCAACTGTACATACTGCTGTTGCAAAAAGGGTTATCGCTACAGTTTTACCTAATGCTGCTGCTGCTCCGCCACTAACAAGACCCCACTTGGTTGCATTATATTCTTGTTACTTTATTTCTTCTTCCCCTAAAAGCTGCATTAAACTTTCATCTGTAGTTAACTCCCTTGGAATTTTACCATTAACGTCTTTTAATAAAGGATTTTCTCCTTCTGCCTGTAAAGATTTTATTAATCCTGTGCAGCCATAAATTGCAGCTAAAAGTAATGGAATACTACTGTTTAGTCACGTGCGTGGTCAGCCTACACTTCTCCCAGTAGCGTCTGCGTTACGCAACATCCTAAATCCACCGGTCGTACAGCGCCTGCGCAGTTGCTTTTCACGTTTTGGAGAAGTGAGATTTGGCGAGACTAGCGTCTGGCATCACATCATCAAAAGTGCACCAGCGCCAAACCTTTTCTACATTTGGCGGAATATAATCTTCCTTGTGAACCTCAGTGTACACATGAGTTATGAGCCATATTTATGTTTTGACAGTGTGTAAAACAACGTAGTGTGGAAAATTAGTGGTAAAAGGTGTCTTTGTACTCCTGACAAATTATCCCCCCCCCGCTTCCGTGCTACCTTTTGCATATAAGGTGTGCGTGGTATATATGCTGAAAAGGATAGTTTTTTTTTTCAATGCGAGGCTTTTCAAAAAATTCAAAAGCATCATTTTCAGTAGTTTTTGGCCCATACAATGGCATTTCATACTCATTAATATGTAAAACACCTTCCATCTGAGCTAAACAAATCGCTACGCAGCGGTAAAAAGCCAAAAGTACGGTAAATCTGACTTTCTTATCTCCCGCGCTCGCCAAATGTCACTTCTCCAAAGCGTCAAAAGAAACTGCGCAGCCGCTGTACAGCCAATGCATTTATGATGCCATTTACAAGAGTTGGGTGATCAGCGGCAGTTTCACCGAAAATTCAAACCGATAAAATTCGTATTCTATAATTTCCTTTAAGATATTGTTTCTTGCTGGTTTACGGCCCTATTCTCCAGTAGTTCATTATGTCTAATTATTCTTATAATTTGGATGGATTAATTATACATTAAATTAAATTATCATCTTGCAATGGGTTTCGGTTCGTTAAGAAAGTGTGTGTTTAAAAATTTTTTAAAGTGCTTATTTTTTATAAATCGAAATTTCGATCTTGGTCATTGGAGTCTAAAACTGTAACTATATGTTAAAAAGGCGAATTCACGCAGTAGGGCAAATTCTCAAATTATGACAATCCTGGCTTTAGTTTCAAGCGGAAGGGCAGTTTATTGTTTGTCTATTGGCTGTTTTAAACATGAAAATGAATGGGAAGGACATTATAGTAGTTCGTGACGTTGCGACAAATTGCCGTATTGTACCTACATTCACGGGGGGGGGGGGCGTAAAAGGGAGACTCTGCCTCGCTTGGTTAATAAAATTTGAATACTATAAATCTTAAATAAAATATAAAATCGCAAAAGGCACTTTTTAATAAATTTAACTATTTACCTGAGTTTATTTTATACATTGAGTATTTATTTTATTTTGAAGTTAAAATTATAATTTTATAATGGTGAAAAGGTGTGTATGTGTACACACACACACACACACACACACACACATATATATATATATATATATATATATATATATATATATATATATATTAATATTATAAATATTTTAAAGGGATATTTCATGTTCTTTCTATAACCCTCTCGTGTGAATTGGAAGGTTTAGGGTTAAAAAAAAAAAAAATTAATGCTATAAATTCCAAATGAAACTTTAAATGTAAAGAGTACTAACCTTTTAATGTTCGTTGAAAATTTGAGTTTTATTTGTGATAGTTTCTTCTTATTATTTATTTATTATTGGTTTTATTTCATATAAAATGAAATTTTTAATTGTTTTGTTTCTAAAAATCAGGATTTATAAGAATTCCCCCCCCCCCCAAAAAAAATGACTTTTTAATATTTCAGAATTAACTTTCCTTAACTATATTAAATATTCAAACAAAATGTGAAGAAACAAATTTATAAAAATTGAAGTATAACTTTTTGGAATTTCTCCCGTTTGTTGGCATCAATTGCACTATTATTATATTTTTCATTTTACATAGTTTACTATAAATATAGCTATGGGATTCCTGTCAAAAATGTGCTTCCACTCATAACATCAGCCTTCCTGTTACTTCACACAAAATATTAATGCAGTTTAAAAATCACCACAAATAGGAGGGGGCACTCAGTTCTTCAGTAGTACCTATTGTACCTATTGTAAATGGGTTTAATGATAAATACATAATTTTTTTTTAAAATATTATAGCACTTATTAGTACAAAGTGAGTTATTTAACATAAATTATATATTACTGAAATTTTTAAAGTTGTTACTGAAAAATGACCTTTAGAGTACTGATTAAATCCTTCTGGAGTGGGTAACTCTGTAAATGAAAATTTAATCAAAGGTTAAATATTGGCATATTGTGGTGGTTGCTGAAGTTCTATATGTTTGATATTCCATTTAAAATGTTCTCATATTATCTCTAAGCTTTTATATATTGATTGAATGGAAAAATCAAAATTTGAATTTGAGAATTTTCTGTGCTGAATCTTTGGCACTACACACACACACACATACCTATACTCTCTCTATATACATGGTTTCCGCGCACCTGTAAAGTCATGGTAAATAATGGATGTAGACAATGGATTAATTTTGTCATTGAAAGTCTTGATTTTTCAAGCAAAATGAATAAAAGTCATGGATTCGCTAAACTACTGATTAAAAAAAGAATGCATTGAAATGTTTAATTCTATTTTTACTTGTCATTTGACTGAAGTTACTGAGTTTGGTATTTATGTATTATCCAATTGACCCTATTGCCAAGTAAAATTTGTTCACCATGGAAACTCAAAGCAAGAAAGCTTAATGAGTGGGTAAATGTATATTATTCTGGTTTTCTTCTTAAATTGTAGATTAAAATTTTATTAATATAATAATTATTTTTTAACAAAAATTAGTTAAGATTTTTGCACAAAATATAAGTTTATCTCTAGGGATATTGTATATAAACATTATAGGGTTATATTTGGCTATTATTCATTGTCACCTGGATAATACCAAAGTACCCTGAATTCAAATTGGAAACATTTCGATTGAAAAATTGCTATATGATTGAACTTAGGTATGTAGATACAACAATTTATTTTATGTGAGTTTTTTAACACTTATAAAGTAAGTTTATAGTTTTTTATGATAAAACTCCTGTAATTTCTCTAAAAGCATATATTTTATTTGTATGTACATCAGAAGTTTTATTCATATATACTTTAACAAAAGCTTTTTAAAGCCATGGAAAATGATCTGCTAAATCAGGGAAAGTCATGAAAAGTCACGGATTTGAAAAATTTTATTTTGGCAGATACCCTGTATCAGGGCCGTAGCCAGAGATTATTTTCAAAGGAGGACCAAGGTAGAAAGATATCTTTATTTGTGAATGATACTTTAATTGATGAAAGGGAAAGCACTGTATTTCCTGCCAGCGGCCCAAGAAGACTTTTATGATCTGAGCGGGTTTTTTTTTTAAGAGAATAAATGTCCATGATATTGAATAGCTATGCAGATAGCACACATACAAACGTAGGTCGTTATCTATCTACAAAATGATCTTTCAAAATTTCGGGGGAGGGGACCAGTCTCCCAAATCCCTCCCCCTGCCTACGGCCTTGCCCTGTATATAAAAATAATTTTTAACTCAAACTATATTTAACAATTTTATTCATGTAATTTTATCTTTAGAAACCAAGCCTATTTTAAACTAGCATATAGCCCATCATATGACCGGATCAGTAAATATTTTTATTTTCCAGAATTGTAAAGTACCCTCTAAGGCAGGTAAAGTTATTTTTTGGCTGAGAATTATTTCGTGCATGCTGAATAATTTGTTTATCTTTACTGACCGCATGTTAGTTGCTAACCTTGTCGTATTACGTAATAGAATGGACAGAAGAAGTTTTAATATTGTCAGGGATTATTTGGCAGTATATATGAATGATGTCCAAAATCAATTGGAAACCATGTGGTTATGTATGAAAAACAAATGAACAAACTTCTTAATTTTCAAAGATATATAACTTAAATGCTAGATATTTATTAGTCTGTGAAATACACTCCTATACTTTTATGAAAATAATTTCTTATTAATACCAGTGATAATATTTTCATTGCAACAAAAAATAATTGATTCAATTTATAACTATCACTTATGAGATTAATTTATTATTTAAGCCAAATATAAAAGAAAATTGACATAATAATTAAGTTCAGTGATAAAATGTATGAAAATGATGCAGATGATATTTAAATAATTTAATATAAGAAATGATTCAATAAGATGGTTAAAGGAATGATGTCATAATTGTAGAAAAAAATGTTATTTTCATCTACTTATAATGGGATAAAATGATGAATTTAATCGCCTGCTTTTAACCAGGGAAAATAGGGCTTGAAGTAAACGGCATTAAACGATCAAAAAGGGGGGAAGGGGTAGATTAAAAGTTTTTGAACTCGCTTTGAATTATGCTAACCCTAACTCATCAAGAAACCAATATGGATTCCTCTATACATTTCAGGTCCAACCGCCTCATAAATTCAAGGACAGATGAACGGACAGATAACTTAGGATTTTATTATAAAGGGGATGTATGATATTGTTTGTGTATATTTTATTTAATCGATTGCTAGATAACATTTATTTTTTAGAAGAATATGCAAGGAAGATTATTAATAGAGGAAAAGCTATTAATTTATAATTCGCCACATATTTAGGTAAAAACTCATATCTGTATTTGCAGCTTTATAAACCAACAATGTTAATTTTATAATGTATTATTTCACTTAAACACTTTTTTTATGGAGTGGGGGGGGATGTTAGTAAAGTTGGTTGAGAAAGAAAGATTATAATCCATATTGGATAAATATAGAGGTGTATTATTTTCCTTTTATCAGT
>CM063507.1:47305662-47383162 GCA_032207245.1 Pardosa pseudoannulata | reverse complement strand
TCAATGCCTTGTGTCAATATTTTGAAGGACAATTTAATTCTGAAGATATTCTTCAAAATTTAACAGGTATGGAATCAGTGATAATGAAAAATTCCTTAATGAACTTTGAAACAGGCTTTAGTCAAAGATTTTTTTTCAAAAATTCAGTAGTGGAAATACAAATAAATAGAAGTTTTCTCTAGGTATGTACTGTTGCATTATTTTTATGCTAATATTTTTTTATTTTTTCAATTCATTATTACAACGACCATATAATGTTGGTCCAACAGGGGGTCATTATACTGAGGTTCTACTGTATTTTGTCACTAAACCACTATTCTGAAACCGAAGCATAAAATAAGTTACTTTAATTAAATTATTTAAATCTAGTTATAAGATTATTATTCATTATAATATAATAGTTAAATTTTAGATATTAAAAAATTATACTCTTTTAATTATTAATAAATTATTTGTATAATCTAAAACTACCAATTATGTGTTTAGTTAGACTAAACTGAATAATTATTTTTCTGTAGCAGATTACTTAGATTTTTAACATGTTTATTCTGATTAATTTGTGTATACATGTAATATTTAGTGATCACTTTAAAGCTATTCTCAAAATTAAATTTTATCTTAAAATAATATTTTTTCTTTCAGAGGTTTGAAAACTCCAGTTTTGGAAAATGATAGTATTCTAGAAAAAGCACCTTTATCCCCCAGTGAGGATAATAATAACTTTGGTATAACACTTGATGACCTTCCTGTATCGCAGTCAGCAAATGATTCTGACATATTTTTAACAGAAGATTTAGCTGATGTTTGCTCTGGAGCTTTTAATAGTATGTTTTTTTATTAATTTTGTTTTTCCCCCAGCATGTAAAAACAATACTTCTACTCTAACTCTGTATAAAATTCTTAGTATCTGTGTATGTAACATATACAAAATTATTGTCCCTAAAGTTCTTCGAAATTCTCCTCATCCATATTCTAATTTTCTTAATCTTATTTTTATAGCCTCATAAAATAAGTCAAGGATGTGAATCTTTGAAGATTGTCATTCTTTTCACACTTCCCAAAACTGAAGTTTGAATTAAAATTTGCTAGATGTGGCCCATTTCTTTTCCTTCTCTAACCCAGCTGTCAATTCTCCCAGGAAAAATTGAAGATCCTTGCTATTTTAGTGATGTTGTTTTCAGCTTCACCATTAATGTTTTAACTAGCCTTTCTTTTTTCAGCATTTAAAACAGGCAAGAGTTTTAAATGCTGATCTAAAACACTATGTTTGTCTTTTATCTGTAGAAGATTCATCTGTTAACCTCTTAATGCACGGTTTATTTGAAAAAGGCCAGCCAAAAGAAATTTTTTTTAATGTAAAAAACACAATTTAGAACATTGAATTTAGTAAAAAAAAATTATATTTTATACTTGAATAAGTAAATGTTATAGTTTACAATCCCATGTAAATGATAAATATCAACAAAACAAATGTTTTTTTGGCTTTCACATTGTTATTTTGAATTCTCAATTGCATTCGAGTGTTTAAAATTATAGCAACATAAAGTACAACGCTGCTCGAATAATCTTGAGTGTGCACAGTTTGGCCAGTTTAGTGTGCTTGAGTTAACTTGAGTATGCACATTAAGGGGCTAATTCTCTTTTGGTTAAATTTTGGTGAAATATAAAATATTTTAATATTTCATCTGGTTTTTGAATTCTGGGTGAGAGAGCCTTTCTTGCCATGATGACTGTATGTAAGTAACATTGCCAAGCAAGACCTGGCAATTAAAAATAAAGGCTATTTTTCATGTGTAATCAGTGAAGAATATTGTTACCAGTTATATGTATATGCTTACTATGCATCTCAAAGTGGCTGGATTAATCTTGAAAAAAAAATTTTGCATATTGATGCAGATAAATCATGAAAAGGTTTAAATAGCTCAAATTGAACTTCAAGTAGATGATAAAGATATGTTTTTTTTTTTTTTTTTTTTTTTTTTTTGTTAAGCTTAGTGACTATAGATTGTATATGATATTCTATGAGTCGCATGGTAAAATAATTTAAATCTTTAATTTAATTCATGTGGTAGTTCATAAAATGTGCTTTAAAATGTTATAAATGTTTATATTTCCACATGAGGAATAGTTTAACTATTGATCTTTTTCTATTTTATTTGGCATATTTCTTCCCTTTTAATTTCATTTTGCGATTTTTTCACACTGCAATCTATTTTGTTGCCATGAGTACCCTATCTTTTGCAAATTAAAAGGATTTAATATTTTGTTTATGTCACATGATCAATATTTATAATTTTTAATATCAAGTATCTCAGTTACCTTTATATAATGTTCAAAAAAATATTTTTATATGTTAGGGAAATATGATTTGCTAAGTATCACAAAATTGTCCTTTTATTTCTTTCCTTTTATATTTATGAAGTACATTAAATAAAATGTATTATTCATTTAATGAAAATAAGTTCTTTTGTTTTTAAAATTCTTTATATTGCTAGTATTTAATATAATTCAAAAACAAATTAAATTTTGAAATAAATGTAACCTTATTTTGGAACCTTAATTACTCAGATCTATTGCTGATTTCATAACTACTAACTATTACATAAAAATAAAATTTTCAAAAGTGATTGTCTAATATGCAAATTACAAATTTGAATCCTCAATACCAAATTTGATATAAGGTTTACATAAGAACATTGTTGGTACAACATATTTGTTGCTGGAATATCTGTTTGTAATAAATTACCATATTTGCTGACAATATTTGACATGCAACATTTATTTAATATTTTTATTACTACATTTGTTTATTTTAGTGGTTCTAAAACTTAGATTAGATTAGATTTAGGATAGGGTGGCCCATAAGGGCCCCATCACTGCGACCTAAGTCCTATTGTAGTGAACCCCCCCCCATTTACTGGAACAAAAAAATTCCCAGCATAAAGTTAAGAAATATTAACAATTACGTCTCAGAGAGACCAATAGCTGTGATAAATCTAAGCAGCAATTTAACCGGGAAGTTGAGCAGCTCCCACCACTCAATGAAGTGATATCCAAGAAATTCAAATCTCTTGCCACAGTGGTAGTCACATTCACACAAAATGTGTGAGGAACTCTCCTCTGCCATAGGGCACCCTCTACATACTGGGCATCCATGATGCCAATAATGTTAAGGTGCCTCTTGAGGCAACAATGGCCAGCCAACAGACTAATGGCCACCATTAGCTCATTCCTACTGATCTTAAATAGCTCATTAGGCCTCATCCAGGGATAACCCTGGTTAAGCTCCTTGGCCTGCCTTTGATTACCAGAATCTAGCCAAGTCTCTCCCATTAGAAGGTCTTTAACAGTCTTGGTTCTAAAACTTTATTTGGGAACATTAATTAAAACCTCTTGTGTTCACTTGTTGCTACCTAAGCGGGAAAAATAGCAAAATCAATGCTGCCTCATTAGAAAGTCTATTCTCATATCCCAGGGGCTGGAGTTGGGCTCAATGTATTAAAGAGAGGTGTTAGCCTTCTTCAGTAGGGCTCAATTTCAAGATTCCAAATATATAATTTCTCTAAAAGGGGAGGTACTCTCTTGGACCTTGTGTTTTCCCCTCCAGGTTAAGAGAAGGTCTACCCATGTTCGTGTTGATACTAGATTTTAAAAAAATAAATTACAATGCTTCCCTGTAATTTTTTTATTATTATTTTTTATTCTTAAGACATCCTCCAGCCTATTTTATGAGAAATTTCAAATGGTCAAGAATTGATAATGCATTAATTTATTTAAATCCATTTTTTAGAGCAAAATTTTCCACTTCCAGATATCTGGTGGGATACCAGATAGATAGCTAAAATTCAACCATATATACCAGATAACTACTAGATATTTTTCAACCTGAGAATGTCATAAAACATTTATTGCTGTTTTAATGCTGTTTAAAAATTTATTTATTGCTGTATATATTAATATATAATAATATTATAATAATATTAATATTATGACAATATTATTGTATATTTATATATATTATTATTAATATTAATATATATTATTTATTGCTGTTAATTTTTTTTTTGTTAATAATCTTGTTGAATGTAAATTTATTTATTAAATTAAAAGTTCAGATTTTCAAAACATTTATTTCTGTTTAAAAATTTATTTATTGCTGTATATATTAATATATAATAATATTATTAATATTATGACTATATTATTTATTGCTGTTAAAAAAATTGTTTTTGTTAATAATCTTGTTGATTGTAAAATTATTTATTAAATTTAAAGTTCAGATTTAAAAAAATTACTTTCCGTTAAAAAACATGTGATTGTTTTGCTAAAGAATATCACAAAATTATTTTATTTCAATGTTAACTTTTAGAAAAATCAACAAAAGAAAAATCCTTTTAAGTGTTCCTAACTTCTGTTAATGTAAAGTAGCTTGTTAGCATTTTATATCAAAATATTTAGATTTATTCTTTAGGTGTCAATGTTTTTCTTAATCAGTAATTAAAATTTGATGTATTTTTGCAGAAACTCCATCTTATAAGACACCAGAGATAAATCCTAAATTTCGAGAAAAGTAAGTTATATGTAATAAAATGTTAATAAAATAGTGTTACAATAGAAATAAATATTAACAATTATTCTGTATATATTTGAAATAGAATAATACGTTGCAATATTTCAATATGAAAATAAATAAGCATTTTGTAAAAGTATAATATATACAATTGACTTTGTATATCTCAATTACCTGCCTATCCCACAGTTTTTCTGAAGTCCTAAATTTATGTCGATGTAATTCAATGAAATTTTTATCTGAGTATGTAAAAGTTCATTTGCTTTTTTCAATACTTACTAATATACTTGCTAATATCAGAGTGCCTTTGTGTGCAGTAATTTTTTTAAAAATAGAGTGAATGAATTATTGAAAAGGGTTTTGACCATATGACTTCCATTTGGGCATTTTGAAGTTATATGAATAATTTTAAGTAATTTTTGAAATGAAATTTTATTAGTTCCCTGATTGTTTTGCAAAATGTAGATATTTTACATCTTGTAGCCAACTCTTTGAAAGTAGTTGATGAATCTTTAAATGATGAATTCTACAATAGGATAAAGCCATATAACGAAAAATTAGTATAATATTTTGACTTCTTAGATGTAGATTCAAAACTTGTCAGGTACATAGGATGCTATGATGGAGATGTTATTACAATAATAGTAGTCCTAGAAGAAACAGTTAAGGAAGAGGAATTCTTAATTTTTTAGGTTCTAATACAAAATCAAATGTTAGATATGTAATATTGGAATTCAATGTTGAATTGAAAACCATTGTCATCTGGATAGCAGAGGTCTTGGGTTTTGAATGTGCGGTTTTGGGATTAATTTAAGCATTCTTGAAAGGACATAATGTTGGTCAATTCTGGCTCAACATCAAAAGATTTTTTTTTTTTTTTTGGGGGGGGGGGGGCATTTAAAGCATTATCTATCATGAGTTTGTCTTTCTCTCTTTTTGGTTTACTTGTATTAAACATGGGCTTTGCATTTATTGCTATACTTAATTGTGTAGAGAATGTTGTGGATATGAAAACATACCAGTGGTATATATAGATACATATATACAGTTTGTATCGATTATATGGTGAGCTCAGTGGTCCAGAAAAATCAGACCATATAAGAGGGTTGAACGTATATGTGGAACAATACAACCTATGCATATACCATGCATTTTTAATCCATAACAGAAGAGCCTTATCCACATTCCCATAAGGTGACAAGCACTGACGTTTTCTTTATTGATCACTGATTTCAGCACTTGAGTACCAAAGTTCGGCAGCTAAAATGTTGTTTAATGTCTTTCGGGTAATCGAATTTGCTTTGGCGAAAGTAGCCTTTAAAAGATTAGATTTTTTAAAATTTTCAGTCAATTCATTTTTAGCAGCAAATGATAAATTCTTTCTTCAAAGCTATAGTGAAGTCGGAAGCTCCATATAGAGGAAGGATGCTGTATGTAGGATGATTGATGAAGAGTCGTAGGTTTTATTTTAAGAGTCACCTCAGGTAAAAAAATCAGATGCTGAGTTGATGGAGAGACATTCTTTATTTTTGGAATTCGATCAAATAATTTTTTTCACTTTATACTCTACAAAAACATCATCCACTTCTGCCATGATCCAGTAGTGGGTTAGTAGATGCGTTGTTTAAACTTTAAAACATTACGGCGATTAATGTGCAGATGGAAAAACAACCTCAGGCAAGTTGCAGAAAAATAAAACTAAGGCAGAATGCTTAGGTTAGCCAAAGATCGAGGTGGCTCCCATGGAAACATTTTTCCGATAAAAAAAAAACGCGTCAGCAAGGGTGTTGAAATTTCATCTCTCTGTCTTATCCCGTCTCTCAAAAATTATCAGAACTTCTAGGCTGCACTCACGCCAAAAGTGCCGAAACACAGCCAGTAAGAGGGTTGCCAGGCGCCAAGAAAACCCCACGCTCGGAGGGAGAGCGACAGGCTATCGCGGCTCTGACCAATGAAACGTCGAGAGAAGGCGCGCGGAGATCAAAAACCCAATCGCAGTGAGGTGCAACTCCGGTGATGAAAATTCGCCAAAAACGATGCGGAGCGGAGCTTGGCAACACACCACCACGCGGTACCCTTCAAAGGCGTGGCTTCTTATCGCAATCCGAAAGTAACGTCTGCACAACTGTCAAAATATGATCTGATGGGCGCAAAATTATAGACGAAAGGCTTAAGGTCGACGGATGCAGGTGGCCAGAATTGGACGCTCGGTCCAAAACTTAATCCCAGATCGGGGGCGACTCTGTTTGAAAAAAGACAGGCTGCACTCATGAGAAAAACTAAAGCTGCATCTGCAAGGGGCCATATGCGAAAAAAAGTGCAAAATGTAGTTTAAAATATATTTACCCCACGAGGGAAATATGTAATGAAGGGACATGAAGAATCTTCATTACAAAAGCCATAATTAAAAAATGAGTGTTCTTATTCATGACGCATGATCCAAATGCAACAAAATTTTCCTTTACTTGTTTCGCCTCAATTTCAGGGAGAGATAACTTCAACCAATAAACAGACATATGTCCACCTCTTGTCAGGGGGCAAGAGAGAGGTGATGTCTACACAAAGAAGAAAAGGGGAAAGGGAGGGAAATAAAGGCTTGAATTCAGGTCCTCTCCGATTTTACACTGATTTTTTAAAAGAAAAAAAAAAGGGAAACTTGTTGAAAACATGAAACTGACCATATAATCGGTAACAAGAAAAAGAAAATGACTGTATTAGCGGTGCACTTTCACACATGTTTCTTATTAAGTTAGATGGGACTTTAGAAAACTGACTATATAGCCGGTACTGACTGTATATTTAAATATTGTAGGATTTTATAGTCATGTCAAAATTTCACTAAAAATATTCTAAATTGTTTCTCTTGTATCTGTTTCTCTTGTATTTTAGGCTGTCTGATTATTTTGATGATGAAGCAGAGCTATCAGGGGAAGATGACGGAATTGATGAAAAAGATGATTCTGAAGGTGAGGGAGACAATTATGATTTATATGCATCAGATGAAGAAAATCTACCAGAGGCTGAAGTTCTACGAGAAGAAATTGCAGATTTACACATGTAAGTTGATTAAATTTAAACATTTACTTAAACATTTTTTTGTTTATCTGTAAAACTTAAATGTATTGATTTTTAAAGATGTAATTTATTTTAATTAATTACTATAAATCAAGTATTTAAACAAATCAAATTAATATTTTATTAATTATCATAATACGTGAAAAAAATTTTATTTTAAAGATTTCAAAATTTTAAGATGGTATGAGCTTGGAATATTAAATTTAGAACACTATAGTGTATTTGATTACATTTTTTGCCACACCATATGCATTATTTTAGCCTCTATAATTTTTTTTTCAGTATTGTTCCTAGTTAACTCATGTATATAATATGTTGGTAACTTTATAACCTGTGGGTCACCAAATGACCTGATTGATAATTTCATGTGACTCACATGAGTTTCAAAAATACAGTATAATATTTAAAAATTAATATATATTATAGTGTATTTTAAGTAAGAATAAGAATAGCTTAACTATTAGAAGTTTTTATGCTTGTGTTTGTCTTAAGACAGCTATTAACTTGATTTGTATAAATTGATGTCACAAGTTCAGCACAATACAATTAATATTGACAAAAGGTTTAAAAGTAAAGTTTATTCAATTACATTTGTTTTCACAACTATGATTTTGATGTTATTTTGTTATTTTTATGGCTGCTTTAAGATGACAATACAATTGACCCAATGAGGTTTCTTAATATACTCAAACCTGTTTTTATGCACTTATTTTTTGTACAGTATAAAAAAAAAAAAATCTTAAAATGCAAATGAATGGAGAATGTAGACATCTCTCCCTCTCTCTCTCTCTCTCTCTCTCTCTATATATATATATATATATATATATATATATGTGTGTGTGTGTGTGTAAGGAAAATTCTCAGGGGTTTTCAAAACTTAAATCAATGGCTAAAAATTCCCGCTTCATTTTGCATTCCCCTTTTTAACCCTTAACCTAAATTGACCACTGGGGCTACAGTTCACGCCCTCAGAGAAGGGGCCTGACCAGTTATAACTCTACGGGGAGTTCGAAAAATTTTCAAATAAAAAGGAGATGCACACTGTTGGAGGCAGTTTTTTCCCACAGATATTGACCCAGGTGTTAAGGGTTTTGTTCATATAACTTCATGCTAGCTGAACTTTCAGTTTGTCCTGTCCCTATGATAAAGTGGGAAGTCGTCCTCCAGCGTTATCTTAATAAAGGTCTGTTTTAGCTAAAAAGGTGCCATTTTTATGGCCGTGACTGCAACCACCGATCGAGAAGTCCATCTCATTACACACGCACACACACACACACACACACACACACACACACATATATATATATATTAAGAAATAAAAGAGTATATTTATACACTTGTATATACATATCTCTTTGTGATTTAAAAAAAAAAATTATTTTATTGTTTTATTGTAAACAGGACTGTAAACCCCTGTTTATTGAAGGGGGGGACAGAGAATGTTGGCATATTATATTAGGACTCAGATTTGCACCCCCCTCTCTCTCTCTCTGTATATATATATATATATATATATATATATATATATATATATATATATATATATATATAGTGTGTGTGTGTGTGTATTTATACAGTGACCTCTTACTTCTGTGACTCTCAAAGGACTGAAGATGAAAATATCCTATGTAAAGTGTGAGAAATAACTTATTTTACAAATTATGTTTCTTAGTCTCCTTAAAGCTTGTTTAGGGCTATGTGTCATATGTTAATATGTTAACCTGGCACAGAATTTTAAAAAGTAATTTGAAGTTATGAAGAATATAATATTCTGTCATTAAACATGTAAAAAACTTTTACACTCACATATTTTAGTCTCTCTATATGAAATATATATATATATACACACACATATACATATATATATATATATATATATATTTATATATATATATGTGTGTGTGTGTGTGTTGATATCATGAATAAACACAAAAACAAAATGTAAAAGATAAAATTAAAATTATCTTCCTCCCTTTTTATTTCTAAACAAGCATACAAATACCTGTTTTTATTAGCTATTATCATTGTTTAAGTAAGAGAAATATTATTTCTTAATGAAAAAATTATCATACAAATGAGATCCGTTAACTGAAAGTTACATAACTGGGAGGAATATAACATACCACGCATGGCTTTGCTAGGAAAAAAGGGGCACATAACTGAGATAGTTACATTAATGATAGGCACATAAGTGAGAAGTCACTCTATTATGTATCTGTGTGTGTGTACACACACACACATACATACATACATATATATATATATATATATATATATATATATATATATATATATATATATATATATATACATACATACATACATACATATATTTTTTCATTTGTGAAACCAATTTCTAGCTAAATTGGCATGTTTTGGTTTACCTATTTCCTATGTGGGACTTTTATTATGCAGTCTTTATTTTCTACATAAGAATATTTTTTAATGTGTTGTAAGAAAAATATATTTTATAACTATAAAATTTTATTGTAAAATCCCCTCTCCCTTGCCCCCCCCCCCAAAAAAAAAATAAGCGTTTTTTTTATACTGTCATCATTACGCATAAAAGTAAGTTTGAGTGTTCTCACATTTTGGTTGATTTGACCCCCCCCCCAAAAAAAAAAAGCCTTGCCAAGCCTGGTTTAGTTATAAGTGTGATTCTTATTTCTCGAGTTTGTCTAGTATTATGAAAACATTATTTTGTTTATAGGAAGCGTTTAATGGATGATGATGAAGAACGTATCAAAGAAATCCAAGAACAGTTTTTGGATGATGGTGAACTTGAGGGTGCAGGAAGATCTCGTAGATTTGCTTGGTTAAATAATGGTATATATTTCTACTAATTACTGTTTTACATATTTATATTCTACAGAGTTATTCTCATTACATTTAAAATATTTTATTCCAATTGTAATTTCTTTTTGGTAATCTGCATTATTTCTAAAATTTTTACTTTTTAGTTATTTTTTAATGCACATTTATATTCTTAAATAACAAATGTATTTCATATAAAATTTATGAGTATATAGTTATAATTAATGTTTCCATTTCAATTAATACAAAATTTCATGTGCATATCAGAGGAACTTTTAAGAACTAAAAGCTCAGTTTGTGGCCAAATGGCACCAAATAAATTAATGTTGTTTGTAAGTTGGGTGATTATTAAATATCTTAAAAAAAAAACATAAATATTGGTAACAAGGCCATGTTATTGCTGGCAGCAATCCTGTCTAGGCCAATTTTTTAGATACATGCAATGTGCTTGAACAGGTGAACAATATTCTGATGAATAAAGAGATATTTAATTTGCAGTTAAACAGCTGCTTCCAGTGAATACTAAAAATTAATTTTCTTATCACCAATTACTATATCATCTGGTTGACTATTAGAAGAATAAATCAAAATAATTTCCAATGTAACTGTAATGATTTATAAAACTAAATATTCAATGTTATTTGTATATTAATAAGTTATATAGATTTAAGTTATTTGTTAATATTGAAAGAAATTTGTCATTTTAAAGTTACTTAACTTGTAATACATAAAATGCTACTGCATACTGCCATTATATCAGGGGTATTTGTGCTCTGCACAAAACTGAGCATTTCATGGATTTCACATTAACTGTACTTAGATTTTTCAAAGAAATAAAATTGTGAGTTATTTTCTTTTACTGCTTTCTGTTTATTTTAAAAGTAAATAAAAGAATGTAGCATTTTATCTTTGACTCAAATAATGCTGCAACTGCTGGGGTGGGATCTGCTAGACCCTCAAATCTTAAAATAGCATGTTAAAGCTACTTTAATAACTCTCTGTGAAAAAAAGTACTGAAAACGGCAAGAGTATTTTACGATTTTGAGGAATACAAATGCTTTAGAATGAAGGTTGTGGAGTCTGTGAGACTGTGTAACACAACAGTTAAAAAATAAAACTGAAACGGATGCCAGTTTCATTGAGTGTAGATGAAAGTACTAACAATGCTCGAGAGTAACAAAATAAATTGAATATTTACCCTTTTCTATGAAGTAATTGTGGCAACCTATGATAATCTTTTTTATATTTAACTCTTTTTAGAGTAAAATGTAATCCTTTTAAATTTGTTTGGCATGCTTTCATATCTACAAAACTTAAAGATTTTATTTTCTGCCTCCAGAAAATTCCTTGTTTTTCCATCTCTCTTCTTATAAGTCCAAAAGATTTTCTGGGGATTTCCGCCTTCCACACACACAACCACCCCTGTAATATGTGTATGATTATTTGTTATAATGTACTTAATTTAAGCTGATAATGTCTGCAAAATCACAATTTGTTTTCTTGTTTAAAATGCAATATTAAACAGATGAGAAAAATGGTTCATCAAGAAGGGGGGAGGGAGTTTGTTAAAAACGTTCATACCAACAATGGGGTTTGAATATATGAACTTTGATAGGAAAGCAGTGTCGTACTCATTCAACCATCGTTTGGTTGTGGGTAACAAAATATTATCAATAGCACATGCGTAATACCTAATTACTGACTTGACTATATCATAAGGTACAGTCTTTCAAGGCTAAAAGTTGAAGAAATTAATGTAGTTATCGTATTTGTGTTTTCTTCATAGATGTAGACATAGCTGCTGCTGGTAATAATTCAGATTCTGATAGTGATGCTGAAGTTATAGATGATTCTTTAGTTCTAAATCAAGAAAAGGCAAAATGGCGTCAAGAAAATAAAGTAAGTGTTATATTATTTGCATTCTACATTTTATTATGGTGCTCCATGAAACGAAAAGCATGCTTAAAATATTAGCTGCTCTTCTTTATTTACTTATTTTATTTTATATTCTACTAGCAAGTGTGCCCGTGCTTCGCTACGGTGAACTTAATATATTACTTTTAAACAAAGATTTTTTTCGTGCATAACTCTATAAATTTGTCACAATTCAGTTCGAGTCATTGGCATATTTATATATTTCTATTATAAGCGTATTATAACAATATTCAGTTTTTATAATCGAATTTGTGTCTTATATTAAATTTACTCAAACTTTTTTTGTGGTAAAATATAAGTTTAGCCCTAAATTACATTACTGTGTTACTACTGTATGTTGATTAGCAACATTAATATACCTTGCCATATTACGTGGTAGAATAGGAAGCAGAGGTTTTGACAGCAACATTTCTAATTTTGTTGGTATTAATAAATGTTGTCCAAACCACATGGTTTTGTATGAAACAGAAACACATTCGTATTGACAAACATATGAATATAAAGATAACTATATAAAATGATAGGATTTTATTTGCCCATGACAGTCACTGAAATTTGTACTTTTTGTTGTTAGAATATTGTTGATAAACATTTCACTGTAACGTAAAAATTAACCAAGAATTGAATTTAAAATTAGTTCCTATATAAAAATGCTATAATTTGCATCACATAGAAATGAAAGTTAATCACTTTATATCTCAATTTCCAGGTCAAATCGAATGGATAGTACGCAGACGATGTTTAAATAATATAAAATAAGAAATGAATAATTCAGATATTTAAAGTAATGACGTCATAATGATAGGAAAATATCGTTTTCACCTATTTATTGTGTGATAAATTGAAAATTTTAATCTCCTGCTTTTAACCGAGGAAAACTGCGTTTAAAACAATTACTTCGGATGACGTCTCATTGTTAGAAATATTGCTTCTTTCACTTAGTTATGCTGCGATAAATTAAAAAATTAATCATTTGCTTTTAATCTGGCTTAAATAATAGTAATGCTTGTAATAATGACATGAAATGCTCGAAAAAGGGAGAAGGAATGGATTTCGAACATTAAAAATTTACAAAAACCTTCCCAGGGATATACCTAAGAATTTCCCAAATTTTCACGGTGATTTGATGCATGGTTTTTGAGTCTGACAGACAGACAGACACAAATTCATTTATATATATATACATTTACCATTTTTTAAATTCTAAAAGGAATTTTTACTTCAGTATAAAAATCAAAGTAATCTTCTAAAACAGTCCCAAAAGCTTGCAATCTTTTATCTACTGATTTTGTAGCTTATGTCATTTATATTTTCTTGCATTCAGGGAAAAAAAAAATGCTTTTTAAATTTTTTGATAGTTGTCTGATGCTCTTTTTACATTAACACATTCGTTCAAAGTGGCTTGTACTGCAGGTGGCTTAAGGAAATATCCCATAAGGTCACAACTAAAATAACTAAATGCAGTTCATTGCCGTGATTCTTAACTGTCACTTGCTCAAAATTTTTCATGTAAGTCCTGTTAATTTTGTCCTACTTTTGTTGAATTATTTTCCAAAGTTTGTTCAGTTTTCTTGTATACTGTTTTCTCAGTGCATGTTTTAATAAACCAGAGTGTACAAGTTCATTAAAGAAGTGTCAGGTGACTTTACAAGATTTTCATTAAATGGTACACACTATTCCTATTTCTTATTTTTACTGTACTAAAGTTGACTTCAGAAATGAAAAACAGGCAGTAAAGTCTTTTTTCAGATAGGTCAGTATTTTTAGAATTTAGTCCGTATTTGATGAAAAGTTGGTGTTTTGGATATGTTTGTGTTTTATTTGAATATTTTTATTTTGCTTAATCTAAAATTATTTTAAAATAAAGTCAAGATTGTGAGCAACTGAAAAATGTCTTGAAAAACTAGTGAAAATTTTTTTTAATATATCCTGAGGATGGATATATTTTCTCATGGTTATGCATATTTTTGTGGTTTGGTTTGTTGATGTCTATCTGCAGATCAAATATTTTCCTTTTTTTTTTCTATTTATTAAATTTTAGCTATTTATTAGTATGTTGCTATTTATACTTTTTATAACAATATACAAAGCTTATAATTACATGTATATGTAATTTTTATTATACAATTTTGATATAATTTTCCTACATAATAATACAGTCTGTATCGGTTATATGGTCAACTTAACAGTCTAGAAAAATCAGACCATATAAGCGGGATGACCATATATGTCGAACAATACAACCCTATTGGATTATGGCAGGATTATATTCACCTAATAAACAAATAATTTTAAGAACATTTTAAAAATTAATTTGAAAAGTAAAAATATGCAATAATTTTTTTTCTCGGGGGAAATTTATTATCTTACCTTACTAATCAAAGTACAGCATACGTACATTCATGTTAGCATAACTTTTCTAAGTCCTTAATAGATTTTAAATGCTTATCTACCTGAGGTCACCTGAGGTCATGTATGAGAGAGATAACTTCAACCAATAAAAAGACAGATGTCTACTTGTTATCAGGAGGAGGAGAACTGAGAGTGAGGGAAAACTCTGACGATGAGTCTACACAAGCCAGAAACGGAGGAAAATAAGGACTTGAATTTAGGTTCTCTCCAATTTCGCACTGACTTCTTAAAAAACGGAAACTTGTTGAAAACATGAAACTGACCATATAACCAGTAAAAAAAAAAACACTGTGTAGGTATAACACTGTGTAGGTGCACTTTAACACATTTCCTATTAACCCTTTCACGATGGGAAGAGCAAACGCACGCTTTTCTCTGAGACCAGCAGTCACTTCCAGAATGAGTATCGTGGGCTGGAGGGTTTTATATGCATTCTACATTTTATTATGGTGCTTCATGAAACGAAAAGCATGCTTAAAATATTAGCTGCTCTTCTTTATTTACCTATTTTATTTTATATTCTATTTACCATTTTTTAAATTCTAAAATTAATTTTTACTTCAGTATAAAAATCAAAGTAATCTTCTAAAACAGTCCCAAAAGTTTGCAATCTTTTATCTACTGATTTTGTAGCTTCTGTCATTTATATTTTCTTGCATTCAGGAAAAAAAAATGCCTTTTAAATTTTTTGATAGTTGTCTGATGCTCTTTTTACTTTAACACATTCATTCAAAGTGGCTTTTACTGCCAATGGCTTAAGGAATATCCCATAAGGTTACAACTAAAATAACTAAATGTGTAGTTCATTGCCATGATTTTTAACTGTCACCTGCTCAAAATTTTTCATGAAAGTCCTGTTAATTTTGTCTCACTCTTGTTGAATTATTTTCCAAAGTTTGTTCAGTTTTCTTGTATACTGTTTTCTCAATGCTTGTTTTAATAAACCAAATTGTACAAGTTCATTAAAGAAGTGTCAGGTGACTTTACAGGATTTTTATTAAATGGTACACACTATTCCTATTTCTTATTTTTACTGTACTAAAGTTGACTTCAGAAATGAAAAACAGGCAGTAAAGTCTTTTTTCAGATAGGTCAGTATTTTTAGAATTTAGTCAGTATTTGATGAAAAAGTTGGTGTTTTGTATATGTTTGTGTTTTATTTGAATATTTTTATTTTGCTTATTCTAAAATTATTTTGAAATAAAGTCAAGATTGTGAGCAACTGAAAAATGTCTTGAAAAACTAGTGAAAATTTTTTTAAAATGTATCCTGAGGGGGGGGGGAATATATTTTCTCATGGTTATGTATATTTTTGTGGTTTGGTTTATTGAAGTCTATCTGCACATCAAATATTTTCCTTATTTTTCTATTCATTAAATCTCAGCTATTTATTAGTATGTTGCCATTTCTACTTTTTATAACAATATACAAAGCTTATAAGTACATATAAATGTAATTTTTATTATACAATTTTGATATAATTTTACTACATAATAATATTTAATATATATGTGAGTTTTTATTTGATTGTGTGTATGTAATAGAAGGGGAAGTTATTTGAAATGTCCTCCACCTTTCCAAATATATTTCAAGTCTTAATCTCATTACATCTTAACTTATTATATTTATTCCAATGTAAAATTACATTATTACAGAATAACAGAGAATAATAAGGCTGTAGTTGTACAAAAATTAACTTATGTTTGTTAATTACTTTACTAAAGTTGGTCAGTATACTTTTAAAAATCAGTCAGTATTTATCCAATTTTAGTGTGAAATTAGTATTTTAGCCTCTAATTCTCTAGGCAGGAGTTTCTCCTTCAAAAATTGGACCTAAAATATTCTGCTAATAGTAGAAGGAATTAATTTAGCTTTACTTGACTCTTATATTTTAAATTTGTTATTGTAAGAAAATCCTGCAACTATTATGAATCTGTTTGGAAAATTTTCTGTACACTGACATATTTTGCACAGTTTTTTTTTCCAGTGGAACAATACAAAATTGCTCTTTTTCATTGCAGTTATTTAAATACACCCATGCTTAAATATTACCACAAATTCCTATTTTCATCAGCTAGGTGTTTTTCATATATTTTCTACAATTTACTTCTCTTTCATCAATTACCATAAACAGATGATCTGTAGGTTGAACATCTTTTCTAAATTAAAAACTTCAAGAAGGATTTTACTTAACAGTAGCATAATATATTTCTAGTTTCAATGTAATCGATCTTTAAATCAGCAAATTTTCTTTTAAGACTTCACTTTTTTTTTTTTTTTTTTGATAGTTACCTGCATTTAAAGTCTTTAAATAAGGTTTCAAAGTCATTTTCCATTTTATTTGGACAATTTTTTCTCTTCGTATTTAATACATTATAAATCCCATTTATTAAAAATGCAGGAATAATTTTTACTCTTTGATTTTTCTTATTAATATGTCATGTATGTGCAGGATTCAATAAATATTTGTTGCAGTCTGTCAGACAGACTTTACATCATTCTTTTTTTAAACTTAGCCTAGGAAATATTAGTTTGATTCATAATCAAGAGTTGTGTTTATTAGTTAGTAGATTTTCTATCATCATGGCATTTTGATATTATTTTAACTGAGTAATTAAAATTTCTCTTTGTA
Source organism: Pardosa pseudoannulata (assembly GCA_032207245.1). Classification (NCBI taxonomy): domain Eukaryota; kingdom Metazoa; phylum Arthropoda; class Arachnida; order Araneae; family Lycosidae; genus Pardosa; species Pardosa pseudoannulata. The sequence continues at coordinate 47,365,724 of CM063507.1, read as the reverse complement.
TAGGAAGATGAAAATGAAGATCTGACTGAAGAATTAAATTCTTCTGGTTATCGAAGAAAATCATTTTTAAAAGTCGACATCATTGGAAAACCAAGTGAGTTCTCCATCATTCTTAGCATAAGAAACTTTAGTAACTAGGTAGTTTAGTGGGTAGTTTTACTTTGTGTCATATACTAGAGAAAATATTGCAATTGTGAAAACATTGGACTTAAAATTTTGATGAATGTTATTTTTATACATTTACCTGAGAAAGAAATAATACTTGAATTATTATGCTATATGTGTGTGAGATCATAATAATTAGCTTATTTCAGGGGTTTGTAAGATTTAGTTGTTTTCCTAGTTTACTATGATTGAAATTTTACTATCATCAATAGTTTTCATTAGTATGACATAAATGAATGTGATCTTTATTGAAAGTTGGTATTCATGACCATGAATAGCTAGTAAAATTGATTTAAGATTTTGCTGAATATATTTCAAAGATTTTGAGTGAAGTGATTATGTTCCACGCTCATTTTGATTGAAATTATATTTATAATATTTATCATCATTATTTTAACACTCTTTAACTTGCTTGTCATTTGCTGATCTTTAATATTCATTGCCAATGTGTTGACTCTCGTTTCTTAGTTTTATTCATGTTATGACTTAGTGTTTTGCTAAGAACTACATAACTATGTAAGTTACATTTCTGAGATTTAGTTTATTTTTGTATATCTTTTTGAGGTATTTTATAAACTGTAAGTAGTCTAGTTAAATGCTATTTGTAAACAATTGTTTGAACCATTGAAACAAATGAAAATTTAGTTTTCATCTGTTTGTTTGATTAAGCTCACACCAAGTGGTTACTCTATAGTCGGGTTTTACCGCCTACCACTAAGAATTTTCCACCTATGGAACGAGTCTCGGGGGTTTTACAGAGTAGGCCAAAGTACCTTGGTAATGACACATAAGTAGTTCCAAGGCCCCAGTATGTGACTGTTGCCTCTCAAAATTTCTTGCTCTTCTTTTTAGCTTTCCGGATTCAGCCCCAAAGTGCAACAAGAAAATTTCAACTTGCTACACAAGTAGCTCTCCTAATGATCCGCAGGGTTTGTGCCACCCATACTAATTCCGGTATTATCAAGAGTCGTCCAAATTCCACCCACAATTGCTATTCTGTTGCATTCCAACTGCACTTACATCGCTAGAGGCACATTGATGGGAGTTGGCTGAGTGAGGGTGGCCTAATACTTGCAATCTACCCACCACAGCCAGAACAAGCCTGGAGGGACTTACAGCCATATGTGCCTGGAACGGTGAATGATTGCCTAGCTCAGGGGTAGGCAAACTTATTAGCCAAAAAGCCAAATATGAACATTACAACAATTAAAAAAAAAAAAAAAATTGTGAATCAAATGTGCCTGTTTAGTAAACTTTTATTCCATTAAATTAGTAGGACACTAAATAAAACTAAATTTCATACTTAATAAATATTTATTAATAGTAGATAAGACAAAACTGTTCACACTGCAACTGCTGGTTTGTGGGTACCTTTGTATCACACTGGAGTACGCCGAAAACATATAAACAATTTCAGCGGGTAGTTTGTACATGCTTTGTGTTTACGTTTAAGAAAACTAATAAAATTAAACTTGATGCTTGTTACATATTTTTGTAACAGTATAAAATTTTAATACCTATCTATCTTTTAACTTAAAAAATTATACATGTTCTCGATTTATAGAAGAATTTTAATTTATGAAAAAAAGATGTAATTTTTTTCTTACCAAGTTTTTTTTTAAATGAAAACATTATTGCGCCTTCTGTGGATATTTGTGCCAGAGCCACACTTTGAGCCAAAGAGCCACACTTTGCCGACCACTGGCCTAGCTAGTTAAAATTCGAGGTTCACCACACCTTTGGACATGACAGATTAAGGAGAAGATGTTGTGTACCATTCTGATGACTGCATTTTTGTCTCCAGGTCATAAGCACCCACATATGTGGTGATAAGAGAAAAATAAATTAACTTTAACAATATAGAGTTACAACAAATTTTGACTGTTCCTTTGTGTGTATGTATATTATGTAAAATACAGTTACTAACAGTTAATAGAATAAATTTAATAATATAATACAAAGTTTAAAATTATTTTAAGTAGGGTTATAAAAATTTTTTAGACACTTTTAATTCTTAGTATTTTATGTTCCATTCATTCTGCTAAAAATGTACCTTTCTGAAATATGTTGCTAAATTTATATTTTATTTAATCTTTCAGAATTTTGCCACGAAGGAGACTCTTCAAAACGTCTTTCCTTCAAAGTAAGTTAGTTATTGTTTTTCTAATTTAAAGAATTACAGTAGAACCTCAATTATTTGATGTAATTGTGATTGAACCTACTTTGGATAATTGAGAATTCATCAATAATCATCTAGTTTAATATGTAGTACTGTCATTGGTGCAATAACATTCAATTGTTCTGGGAAATTTCTTCGAAATTTTGAAGAGGGATGTGTTTTTGTTTAGAAGGGGGATGTTTGAAAGTACACTCATACCGAGAATTGTGCTTGCAGGAAGGAATTCCAATTTTATCTTCTTTTGTAGTTTGGAAAAGGCGGCTTGCATACAAAAGGAATGTGGGAAAAAAGAAAACTTTAAAAATGCATGTTTGTAAAGAGAAAATTTTGCATGATAGTAGAAAGTGAAAAAGATGTGAAGAAGAAACCGACTTTGGTTAAAGGAGAGTTTCGATTTATCGAGGTTCTACTGTATTTGTTTTTATCACTAATGTGCCAGACAATAGCAGAATAAATAGGAAGTTGCCTTTTAGCACTATAGTTGATACCAATGTCTCAATCTCATCTTGGGTTATGATGGCTGCAACTCAACCTTGTGTGTTGTACAGGATTTTATTTGCATTGTAACTCAGTTTCATTATTTTTTACATGCTTAGTATTGAAAAATAATTGTGTGGTTTACATGAACTTCATTAAATGTTACAAACTTGGTTTTTATGTAAATGGAAGTCTATTTTAATCCATCAGTTTAGATATGGCTTTGAGTTATATAGTCAGTTTTTTGCAGTATAGTGAAAACAGTCAAATAATTGACGAACTGTACCCTTTTGGTTATTTAATGAAAGTATGAGAAAAACAAATGCATAGACTTGCAAAATCAAACAGTCAAGGTCATTTGCTTTTGGCCTCCAAAATTAAAAATCCACTCTTACCCATATGAAACTTACCGCAAGAAGTTTGTTAAACTAAAACCCTTGTGAAGAAACTGCTATTCTTTGGTACCTGTGACTAACATGATGAAAAATTCGAAAGACTGATTTATTTTCCTCATAGTTTCGTGAAATCTGAGATATAGTTCTTGAGTTAGTTATTGTGCTGGTTTTTATACTATGTAACACCATAAATATTGGTCATGTACGACATTACTTATCCATTCCCACCCTTGCTTTTCCAAATTGATATTCCTATTGTTGTCATCTATCTCCCCAAGTTTGTCCTCAAAGTTTTAGGGCACCTCATGAGTATAAATTCCTAAAGAACATGAATACATTTACCCATTGATTGAACTCTGTGGCAAACATGAAAGCTTACTGCCTAAACACGATTCTGAATAACCACAATTATCCCTACCAACATTGGAATTCAAAATAATGAAACTGCCTGTTTTGTTATTTATCTTTGCAATAAATACAATTTCTCAAAATCTTTTAAAGATATTTAACTGAAATTTTATCTAAATGTTTAATTGATTTCTGTGTCATGAGTAAAATATAAAATATCCCAGAGACATATTTTGAAAAATTTGAAGGCTAAATAAAGATAAAACATTTGTACAAAGTTTGGAATATTTTAATAATTTAGAAGTGCTACAGATCTTTTAGTTAATGACACAAGTAAATATTTTATATGCTGTATTGGTAATATGACCAAATTTTAAGGAAGAAAAACCAGGATTCAAAGAAAAATGTTTGCTCCTCCCCCTTTTAACTTAGGGAACAAATAAAAAATATTAACTTTTTGTTTAAAAAAATCAGAGGTTAATAATGATATAATTTAAGGTTTTGTTAAAAACTTGGACATTTAGTCACTTAAATTATTGTAATATATTCATTAGAAAAACATAGTTCAATAATAAAAGGGATATTTAAAGGGGGGTTATAGAAAATGTTGGAATATTTTGTCAAAAATGGGATATCTTGTTATTTTAATTATTGAAATATATTCACCTGGATTTTTTAGAAGTCTGTCATAAATACAAATTTTTGTAAAAATTGCATATATTTTAAAAGTTAAAATTTTGTGACTTCATAATTCTATAGCTCATTCTGATTGAACAGGTTTTTTTTTTATGAAATTTTTGACTATTAAAAAACAAAGTGTGTGGCCTTAAGTGCACTCTTATCTTTTGCCTATCTATTTAAATTAATTTGTAAGTATGTTTATTTACAATGTATTCTGAAATGTTTTGATAAATTTGTGATTAAGGTAGATGTCAGATTGATCCAAGATCATGGTGTTTTAATGCTTTTCTTTTTTGCTCTCCATAGAGACTTGCTTTTATATAGTAAGACAGGCACCATTGCATAAATATATGTGCCATATTGTAGTACTTGAGTCAGCAACAATGGCTAGGGCTAGTATATTAACCCTTTTCCTGTCCTGTATATCACATGTGATATACAAGTGGAATGGGTTTTAAACACATCTGCTTGAAAATGCTAGAGTATCTACATATAATGATTCATTAAAAACTAAACTTTCGTAATATACAGTACTGTAACATTACTTAACTATTTAATATTCACAATAGAGTATAATTTATTGTATTTTTATTTCAGAGGCCACGTGGATCATACTTGAATCTTGATGATAGCTCAGCATCTCAAGTTTTGAAAAAACTCAAAGCATCTGAAGATAATTTAGGTGGAAGCCGGACAACAAAACATTTTCTATTTCGCAATGATATATCTGATGTCCCTGCTCCTACAACAAAAGTTCCTGTACAATCTAATGCAGTGGAATCACCAAATGGCACAGTATCTTCGAAAAGGAAAAGTATTTTTAATAAAATATAAAGTGTCTTAATTACTATTTTTATTTATTGTCTTGTTTATATAAAAATTTTATGTATAATGGAGTGTAAAAAAATAAATTATGTAAAGTTTTATAAAATTGTTTGTATTGTTTTCCTTGATACCTAATTATCTAAATTGCTTCTGGATGGGGGAAAAGTATCAAATATTCAGAATTAGTTTATGACACTCATACTGCTGTGTGCAGGACATATTTGGAGTCAAATCACATTGGTAGCACGGGTAGGAAATATGCTTTGACTGTCACGTAGCGCTATCAAGTTTGTCTTGTGCTGTGTCAAAAATGCATAGAAGTGTGATCACACTGCTGTATTTTACTATAATTTTCACACTAGAGATTAGGTGTTATTTTTCTCTCAATGGAAAAATTCTAGTAACATACAGTGCTACGATTGCACTTCCACACATTTTTGACAGAAAATATGAGAAGAGTGATAGTGCTTTGCCGCACTCAAATGGTTAAGCAGCATGTCTCCATCTAATTAAGCCTTTGTACAGCAAAGAATTGACCATAGACAGTTCCTAAAAGCTATTCATACTGAAAGTCAGTGCACATTTATGTGGTTTAATGTTACTATATAGAAAAATCATAAGTTCGAAAAAGAAACTATGGTTAAAGAAGTGCTGCTTTCAAAGGTTGCAAACTCCTTAATTTTAGGAGTTTCTTAAAAAGTGCAGTGTGTATGTGTGAGAGAGAGGGGGAGATGTATTAGGCTGAAGATTGGTTTTTCATGTTAATAATATACAGTAGAACCTCAGTATAACGCCCCCCTGTGGGACCAACATCAATGGTTGTTGAAACGAATTGAAAAAATAAAGCAAAGAAATGATTCAACAGTAATACCTAGAGAACACTTCTATTTATTTGTATTCCCATTACTGAATTTTTGAAAAAAAAGTCTGACGCTTGTTTCAAGTTCATTTGGGAATTTTTAATTATCACTGATTCCATATGTGTTAGATTTTGAAGGAAATCTTCAGAATTAAATTGTCCTTCAAAATAGTGACACAAGGCATTGATGGCTTCTTTTTCATTCACTTGGCCAATTTTTTCTCTGTCGTCGGAATTGCAGATTTCTTCATTTCTCCTCATTCAAATTTTCTCCGCAGCACTGTAAAGTTTCATCTACTACAACAAACTTATCAAAAGATAATTGAGGATTTAGTTCTCCCTTTTTCGTCACCCCTCCTCCCGTCCTTTAAGCAAACACAAAGAGAGGAGTACAGGTTTCTTGAAGTACAATAATTTTGAAATAGCCCACTTGCTCATGAGTTTTGCGGACTAAAATTCGTTCTAATGAAAAATAATACACTTGGGGTCATTGTAATGATTCAAAATTAACATTATTCCTATGGTAAAATAATGGGACTTTTTTAGATGGTTGTTGTATCGTGAGGTCATTAAAAAGAGGTTCTACTGTATTAGGCTATAATTTCCCCTGGTTTTTACTTAACATGAATTTGATATTTATTCTGCATTTATACTGAATAAATTAGTTTTATGTTGAACCTTTTTACTCTACAATTGCTATATATATACACACACTTCCAAGTTAAGTTCATTATTTAAGTCTATCAGTCTTATTTTAGGATCCATATACTGACAATGTTTCATGCAAGTTCATTGGAGTACTTTGGGATTTGAGATTTAATATATTCAGTGACATGCAAAGACACAAGAGAGATAACACACAAGTTTTAAAATAAGATAAAAATATATTTTAATCACAAAAGTGGAGTGAGAAGTCCCTGTATCGAAAATCAGTGCACACATCAATCTTGTAACTGCTACCAGCTGCACTCAGAATCTGTTGGGAGAGAAAGAAAATAATATAAGATTGTTTTCCAGTGTAAAAAATATTACTGATCTTCTATATATGGACATAACATTTATTAACATTTACATATACAGTGAAGCCCGCTTAAGAAGTTTTCTAAGGGCCTAACTCATTAAAACTTCTTAAATGGGAAATAAGCATTTATGCATATGTATGTATGTATATATATATATATATATATATATATATATATATACAGTGAAGCCCGCTTAAGAAGTTTTCTAAGGGAATGGAAAAAGAAAACTTCTTAAACGAAATGATTTTTTAAAAACAAAATAATTACATGGATAATGAGAAATTTTTTCTTTATAAAATATATAAACAATAGGTTTGGTTTTTCTCAAAAATTCACATTTTTTGCATACTAAATCAGCTAATAAAGGAAAACAACATAATTACCTTAGAATATCTTTAATTCAGCTAAGAAATATTGCTTTAAACACCACTGGAATCGATTTTACAGAAAAAATCTGTAATAGTTTTTTGTTTGTTTTATATTGGCAATTTGTAATTGATGACAGTCCAGCTGTCTTAAGCTTTTAAAAATTTCTTCAGTCACATTTTACATAAAAGTCACAACAATTGCTTTCAGCCATAAACATTGACCTTTACAAACAGAGAGAGAGAGGAGAAAAAAACAGTAATCGAAAGGCAGCTATAAACGCATTCTGTAAGTAAACTTAGAAATGAAAGAAAACTTTTTAAGCGGGAAAGAGTTGGAAACGAAATTTTATAAATGGGTTAACATTGTATGAATAGGGGAAAAAATGGGTACGAAAAATATAAACTTCTTAAATGGGTTTTACTGTACCACTAAGGTTGAATCCAAGCTTAGCACAATTTAAAAAAATTTATACTGACTGAAGTGTTAATATAATTTATGAAAGTAATATAAAATAATATATAAACATGTGATTATAACTAAAATGAAATTAAAATTAAATTTCACTGCTATTATATCTATGCATTCATCAAAGGAACAAGTCGTTTACGAGTAGATTGGGACAAAGCTTTTGGTCTTAAGATGCCAGAGGAAAATTGCTTGTATTGAAGCCATCTATTAAGTAATATATAAACTAAAACCATTTAGTTAATTGTGTATGAGCTTGAACAGTTTTTTCACCATTTCTAATATTTTATTTACATTTTGGATAATTAAAATAATTTTTTTCTTGTCAATGTTTTACTATCATATTTGTTAGCTTTTGTTATTTTAAATTTTTACTATTATCAATTTTACTTAGGCTGTCGATAATTGGCAGTAAACTGTCTGATTTAATTGCTTTGGGAAATTGTTATTAAATATAATTTAGGAACTACACTGTTATGTCAAAAAATATTCACAATCTTAAATTTTACTATTTCTCCTAAAGCTGTAGATAGCGGTATTAAATAATTATTTCATTTAGTAAATTAAACATTAAATATATAAAAGTATGTTGTATCTAAGGAGAAATATTCATTAGTTACATTTATACAATATCCTATTTCAAGTTTTAGTTTCTCTTTAACACTGTATTTAAAATATAATTTATATTAGACTGGTATTTCGCTATAACTGCAATTTCGCTATAAACAAATTTGTTTTAGGTTATACATTAAATTGAGTATATTTTACTATTGTAACTCGAAAAGTTAATATTCATTTACTATATTACTTGCTGATTAATAAAATGGCTGGTGAAAAATGTTAATTGAACATAATGAATCACTAAAATAAATTGCATTTCAAGTAACAAGTGGCATTAACACTGCAATAAGTAACTTCCTACTGAGACCGTATGATGAGAATAAGAGATTTGAAAAAAAATTTTCAATTTTACAACTCCTCTTCAAACCTTCACTCAAAATACATATTCTGCAAAGATCGGTCGATTTACTTGAAAAATTGAAATAAAAATAAGTATCTAACGTGTTCTGCAAAAATCGGTCGATTTACTTAAAAATTGGAAAAAGAATTTACCAAGTATCTAAAAAATTTATTATTTAATTTAATTTAATTTAATTTATTAAAAAATTTATTATTAAAAGTATTTAAAATAATCAAATTTTGAAAAATTTTTCCTCAAAATGTTGTTTTTGATTAAGAATCAATTTGTTGAGTTACGATCCCCTCGCCAGATTTCAAACGCCACGCTGCAAGCACGCCACGCACGCAAGCTGCAAGCACGCCAATTTCGCCAAATGTGGTTGAAGCAGCACCAACAAGATCCATGATTTAGAAACAGGAGAGTGGGCTAAGAAGAGGAGTTGAAAAAGAGCTGTCCTGATCCTTTACTATTAAATGTTTTACTAAGAACTTCAATTTTATCTATGATATTCTTCATTGGCTCAACAGGGCCCTGATCTTCATCATGCATCTCTACTTTTGTAGCGACAGTTTTTCATGTTTTAACTTTAATAGTTTTAAGGTTTAACAATACTATTCACTCATTTCAATAGGTAGTCTGCCCTAAAGTCTAGTTTCCACGAGTTCCAAGGTTAAGATCAGGGTTCCCGCACTTTTTCCAGAACAAAAATTAAGGACTTTTTAAGGACCTACATGAAATACACGACATAACGACATAAACCCCATCTCCTCATGAACATATCTTAATGATTATGAACTAGCCAAGGCATGTTCAATAAATGTCTTACAATATTTCAGAATTAAGTTTTTAAAAATGCTTAAAAATTAATATAAGATAAATATTTGACAAAACCTAATATTGAAAAATATACGTCTAAAGTTTTTGGAGTGATCAAACTTTAAAAAAAATGTTAATAAACACAATATTACAAACAGTACTTTCTGAGGGTTTAAAAATGACTCTGATATATATATATATATATATATATACACACACATACTAGCTGATTATATCCGATGTAGTCTGGGAAAGAAGAAAGTTTTAGACTTTTCTACTACATGCAAGGAAAATTAAACTTCCATAAGTAACTGAAATATCTACAAACCCCACCCTCTATGCTTCGTTTACTTAAAATCTGCATGACTGTTTACTATTAGGAAAGGGCAGTGACTTTATACTTTAAACCTTTTAAGTATACGAAAGATTATATATTTGTCATATAAGAAAACTGATACGAAATCACATGACGACTACGGATCTTGTCGATGGAGAAATTGACCGCATTGCAATTTAAAAATTAAGTAGCTCTAAGGGCCCTTAAAAATGAAAGCTAAAATTAAGGAGTTCTTAAGGACTTTTAAGGACCGTGGGAACCCTGAAGATATCTAGACATCATACCAAGAGTATTGAAAAGGGATATTTTAAGTTTCCTTTAATGGACATAACTCAAAACCAGTCAAAAAAATATTTAGGGATGGTCCAAATGTGTGTTTCCTTAAAAAAAAAAAAAAAAAATTTCCGTGATTACGATAGTTATTTTACTATAAATAAGTAAAGAGGAGACCTAAAACAGAATATATACCTGTTGTGTGGGAGTAGAAGAGATGCCTACGCTGAAGATGTTGGTTGCCGAGGTGGGGACCTCAATCTGCAAGTTTCCGTCCAGACTCCAGTGATTAATGCATGCCTCGGAACCAGCAGAAAGGATCTGAAAAAACAAACAGAACACATTTGTCAAAATCAATGATAATCATAGTGTCCGAGGGTGTCAATCAGTCACATATGCAATTACATACCCCATCATCGTAGAAGTGGACGACACTGGATGTAGCCTGGGGTTTGAGCAGCTGAGTGGAGGGTGACAATGAGCGAATGTGCCAGATGCACAATGCAGGGGCTCCACCGCAAGCCTAGATGAGACAAAAATGAAAACATATCCAAAATTTAAACTGCACTATACAAAGACCAACTATACCAAATCACAAATTGGATGTGCCACTGTTGGAGAAGTAGGTATATTCTGATTAAATGCATAAACTGAAATGATGAGTCTAACATGTTCCATGAATTTTCTCAAACATTACGAGCTGCACTGCAACGGCTAAAACTTATAGTGTAAATCTTATATACAAGTTATAAAAAGTTTATTGCTATGTGATTTTGTCTGCATACTTCTAATAGTGATTCCTTTGTAATTTGTATAAATTTGTGTGACAATTATCTTGTAAGAAATAATCAAAAATATATAACATTTACTAATAATACATGCTATAGCTAAAATAATGAAAGATTTTTTTTAAAATGTGAAATTGATAGTGATAGTGTTCTAACTATTATTATAGTTTAGTTTGGATTACTTAACTTTTTATAAGGCAAGGGCTAATTATTAAACCTGACTGAATATGAACAATCAAAGGATTTGACAGCACAGCAAAAAACCACAATAAAACAATACTTAAGGCAATCAATAAAATTACTGATATCGAAAATGTATTGTGGGACAATGTTACTTCAATTATGGCTACTTTTATATATTTATGACATAATAATAAAAAAAAATTAAAGAAAATATTAAATTGTTAAACATTTTAAGAGTTTGGAAAGTTTTTAAAAATAAATTACAGAATGCAATAAAAATGTCATACCTCAAAAATATTTATTGAAATGTATGCAGTATTTTGTTTGCTTATTCGTTTTTTCACTGTTAAATCAGTTAACAAGGTATGAATAGTCTGAAGCACAAAAATAATCATAATTTTTGGATGAATGACTTAAAAATCTATAGAAATAAATTGAAGTGTTTCAGGGGCTGGTAATAAAGAATGGGAGGGATCTGTATTTCGCAGCTACCAACTCTTGAATTATCAGACAAGCTCCCCCCTCCCCCCCCAAAAAAAATGATACAGAAGGGATGTCTTTAAAAGAAAGAATCTTTACGTCTACCACACTTCTACATGCCGTAAACCTCTGTTATTTAGTACATGCACTCAATAGACAGTAAGTGTACTTTTATTTATTAGGATTAATTATCAGCATGTGCTAAGGAAACAATGGTTACGTATTGTAAACATTCTAACAATCTTCATTTTAGAGATAAAGAAAAATGGGTATTTTTTTTCTACCTATAATAGTTTAGAATATTTGAAATTAAGAATTTCCACAATTCTACCAAAAGAAATTTATGACATACCAGCCAGTCATCTGAGGAATCATAAGCTACACATCCAATCCATTTTCCAATTTCTGGTCGGTCTGCTATCTGAAATTAAGGATAAGCATCACTACTACAGCATATATATATATATAATATTGTCATATAAAACATTACTTTCATACTTACACTGTGTTTATATGGTTCTATGACGTGTACTGCACAACCTCCTTTTCGGGCATCTAAAAAAATAAATAAAATAAAACTTAATGGTCATTTAACATTCTAGCCTGCTGTTGTAAATCTGAATCTTGAATTACTAAAATTTAAATACCAAAGGACTGGAGAAACACAGAAAAAAATTGTTTTAGACTATTTTTAAATATGATTAATCAATGTATATGATCAATCAAAGTTTTGGGTTAGTTATCAGGATAGAAGCTATTTGATGGAGGGGTACTTTTAATTGGGTGGCCACTTCCCCTGGTTTCATGCCCTGTAGGTTTGTTTAAGATTGTTGGATAGGCACATTTCCTACATTTTTGTTAATAGAGCTGCATATGATTCTACACTTAACCCGTTTTTTTTTTAATTTCTTGAATGTATAGACAATGCGCACTTGGGCATGTTTGTTTGTTTCATTTTGTAGTGAATACACTTTCTCTTATATCTTTGCTTGCTCAAAAATTAAGCTTCACATAAAGTTACAAAGGATGTTTGGAGAGGGAAAACCTTTTTAAGTGGGAAGATGTTTAACAGCAAAGCTTATCATATTGTAAATTTTACAATTATTGATATGTAGATAAAATTGGGACCACAAAAGTATATCTTAAGAGGGAAAACTTGTTAAGTAGGTATGTATATATATATATATATATATATTGCCACATAAAGAAGCTTTGCCAACAGTGGCCGAATGGTCAAAGCGCGAGATCCAGACCCGAAGATTGTGGGTTCGATGCTTGCCATGGCAGTTGATCCAAAGTACGGATTTTTAATTTAAAAATGTTATTTATTGTTTCCTTATGTTCTCGAACATTCTAGATCTTTCTTTAATATGTAAATTAGTTATTTCTCGAATATTCTGTTCGGGTATAAAAGCTGATACCCACTAGCTGTAAGCATCTTCCCGATCTTGTAAAGTTGTGAGTTGCTACTTAGCTTCAATAAATTCATCTGTTAAGTTAAGCAGTGTGTTCATTCGAATCTTCGTGACAATATATATATATATATATATGAAGACCATAGCTGTCACATAATCTATCCCATGGAATGTAGTCGTGTCCATTGGGAGTCCGCTATAAAACAGGCGGAGAGTTACATGCAGAGACACCAACAGCAACGACAAGAACTTAGACTAACTTCATTTATTCCTGTTTTACATGATTACAATGAAAACACACATCAATAGATAACAGCCAAAATCACAACAAACAACCCTTCGAACCTTGGTGCTTCACCTATTTAAAAACATTTCAAAACCAGAATTGACCTCATGATTGATGTCAAGAGACAGCCAAACATGTTGCATAGGAAGTTCTCGCGAATTCTAAACACCCATCCCACTGACAGAGTGGCATGTACAAATCCCAAAACCAGAAAAATGTGGCAATTTAAAAATAATTGACATATAGAATTTTGAAACCCAAACTGAAATTTTTAAGTAACGCGCCCCATTATTACAAATATAAATATATATATGTCTACTTTCACAGAAAAATGTATAAATGACAGTGCAAAGTACACCATGATTGTTCAATTCAAACAGCTAAGAACATGACCACAAAGGGTACTTGGGAAGTGAATTTGGAAAGTGAAATAAGAAAACTGTAGACAAAGATGTATTAAGAAAATTAATTAATTTTCATTTTCATACAGAATTTAGACATGCCCGCAATTCATATTGAATTCATTTCCCTATGTACACATACATGAATATAAGAATAGTATGATAAATGGTATAAAACAAAGTGACTTACCCCACATACGCACTGATCCATCTTCACTTCCTGATATACATTCTTGACCACTGCTGCCCAAATCAATGCAATGCACGTAATCTGTGTGACCCTCCAGAGTGAACTGAAATGGAAAAACATCACTTGCAAATACAAAAAAATAAATGTGATAATCATTCAGCCTGGGAGGAGAGAAGAGTGATGAAATATACATTTATAATGTATGTATATACTATATATTTCTGTGTATAAGCTAAGAATTTTGGGGACATTTTATAGAATTTAAAGTGGTGAGATTGCCTTGTATATAGATCTTTGGAACGCATGTGATATAGGTCCTTCTTGGCAATGTTTTCAACCAATGTCATTGAAAACCAAAAACCAGCAAAAATAAATTAAACATATATAAAGAAACAAGCAGAAAATAGCTACAACAAATAAAAAAGTATATAATAATGAAACTTAAATACAATTTGCAAAAATTTTGAACAGAGGAAGAACAAAAAAAAAATTTGAAAATTTAATTTACGTATCTTACTTGTGCTTTAATTTTACTCTCAAAAAAAGAAGCCAAAATTTCAAAAACACATAAAGAGGATATATACTACATCTGTAGCAGATTGGCTAATCTTGTAAAAAAACATGCTTCTCCATAATTCAAAAGCAAAGCAATAAATCACCAAAAATAACATTAAAATTATTTTTTTGTTTATGTTGCTGAAATTTATCAAGAAGTGCTAGCTTCATATAGGGTTACCAGAATTGAAAATATCGTTGGCAGGGTTGGAAAAAAATCATGATTTTTTTTTTAAAAATCAAAAAAATTAGATTTATTTGATTTAATTCAGATTTTTTTTAAATTTAAATCGGATGTTTATTTATTTTTTTCTGAATACTAATTTTAATTGTTGTTTTTATGTTTTTTGCAATATACATAGAATAGTTTGTTATAAGATGTAACATCTTATCTATCTAGTATATTCTGCACACTGATTACTTAAAGTTAAATATATAAATTTTAATCTAAATACATTTCATTATTTTGTAATTGGATAGTGCAAACTAAATAAGATGTAAATTAAAAGAACAAATTAAATATTCTTTTAAGGCAAACTATTTATTTAAAAAAACAAATCACAATTATTTCAATATTTTTTAATCACCAAATTATGGATTTAATTGTTTCAATAAAAACCTTAGCTTTGATGCTTTATCCACTCCTAATTGGTTATGAAGGCTAGAATGAACAATACCAAACGAAGAAAACTGTAGTTCCATTCTAGCAGATGAAGCCACGGCTGTTGTTATTTGGTAGATAAACTGGATTTCAAGTTTTGTAACACTCTCTTTACCTCCCATTACATAAAATGAATTCCACCCGTCATAGACAATCATTGTACTATCTCTACTACATGCTTTCTGATAAAAACACCTCTAAATTCTTAGGAAGCACATGATATCTATTTACACTTATTTACTTATTAGTATTACTGTGTTGACTGATTAAAAAAAAAAAAAAACTGATTTAAATCATGCCAACCCTGATCTAAATGTTCACAAACAAAATTGAGCCTGATTAAAACGGAGGCAATAAAACACAGAAAATTTAAAAAACAGTTAAAAAAGGATACAGTGATTCTGTCATTGTGTCTAGGAAAAATCTACAATTTTTTTAAGGTACACTAACATTAAACAAAAAAAGGCAGCAACGTATAGTTTATGAAGAAGGAAAAGAAAAAACAATTGAAAGATCTATGGTTATGCAGGCAGATTTTGAAAAAAAAAAAAAAAAAAAAGAAGAAGACTCAAATGCAGCATGAATTCCAAGATGTGTGATTGGCACCATCAACAGATCGTAATTTTTACATGTTATGTTTGGCATGGGTGTAAAAAAAGGAATTGAATGTGAATTTACATGTGATGAAATGGATCACTGAATCGTGGAGTTTTTGTATTCATTAATGCTTTGTTTGACTTTTTTCTTTCCTCAATCGGAAAGCATGTTTTTTTTTAGTGAAGGAGATGCCCCTAAATTCTTAGAAAGCACATGCTATCTATTTACACTTATTTACTTATTGGTATTACTATGCTGACTGATTCCCAATTCTCCTGTCTTTGGAATATAGGTTTTAAAAGAAGTGAAAAAAAAATTATTTAAATCAATGATTTTTTCAAAAAAATCAACTGATTTAAATCATGCCAACCCTGAATGTGGACAACACAAAATACAAATTAGTAGTATTATAGTTTGTTAATTTAGTAATCTTTAAACTTATAAGTAAATAGTATTTAAAAATATGTTTCATACTTATAAATTTACCTGGTGTATATTTTCAGATTATCATGTCAGAACAACAGCTTTAACAAATTGATTGAAAATCATATCAAAAATTTGTTATTTAACAAAATGCTTCATCAGATCGGCAACCACCTCCTGGACCAAGCAATACTGATTTGCCATATAATTTGAATTCTAGTTTATTTCCTGACAAATGTTTCTTACATAATGATGCAGAACATAAAGAAAAGCTTGCATCATCTATGCCTTTAGACTGTAGTTTAAATAAACCAACCAGCAGAAGTCAATTAATTGACTTAAATGTACTAACTGACTTTGCAGCTAAGCATGCTGATATCAGTAATGATATCATTTCAAATTCGTCTGGACTTTTACCTCATACTGAGCTTGAAAATGATATACTAAGTAACCCCAATACAAGCATTGTGAAAGATATCCTATTAAATTGCAACTCAGCAGAAATCTGCCAACCCTGATCATTGGTGTCTAATGAGAAAAAATATTGGCTACATAATCTCATCATAGTCATATAATTCTGAAACTGGGTCCCATGGCAGAAATCAAGAAAAATTGGCTTAAAATCTCAAAACTTAGGAAAACATAAAGATACTTCAAAGTTAGTATGTTTCTAAGAATGGTCCCTTGTATTTATATCAACCTGTAACCTATCTCCAACTTCTGTGGATTTTAAACCAGATCTAAACAGTTTGAGAAATTCCTTTCTGACATTTCAAAAAAACCCTACTGCTTTGGTAAAAGAATGCAAGTAGGTACAGATGCTCTTGCTACTTAATAACAACCATCAATTTAATGATTACTTACAGGGTATCTGCCAAAATAAAAATTTTCAAATCCATGACTTTCCCTGATTTAGCAGATCATTTTCCATGACTTTAAAAAGCTTTCGTTAAAGTATATATGAATAAAACTTCTGATGTACATACAAATAAAATATATGCTTTTGGAGAAATTACAGGAATTTTATCATAAAAAAACTATAAACTTACTTTATAAGTGTTAATAAACTCACATACATAAAAATAAATTGTTGTATCTACATACCTAAGTTTAATCATATAGCAATTTTTCAATCAAAATATTTCCAATTTGAATTCAGGGTACTTTGGTATTATCCAGGTGACCATGAATAATAGCCAAATATAACCCTATAATGTTTATATACAATATCCCTAGAGATAAACTTATATTTTGTGCAAAAATCTTAACTAATTTTTATTAAAAAATAATTATTACAGACACAGAAGTCAAAATTTTGGGAAAAAAAGAAGAAAAAAAAAGGAGAAAAATTCAAAAAAGAGGAAAAAAGAGGAAGTTAAATAATTATTAAAAATTAATGTTCTGGTTTACTTAATGCAAAAACAAGTGCCTAAATATGAATTATGGAAGTATCTAAATAACATTTTATCAATATAAGTACTCAAATTTCCTAGTAAAAAAATATTTAAAATGGATTCAAATCAGATGCTTCTTCAATGTGCCTCATAAGAAAAATAAATAAATTCACCAATACAGTTAAACTTTATTATATTAAATTTTGAGGAACCATATTGTTTGTTGTACTTGAACCTTTAAGAAAAATGCTACATCTCAGAAAATTATAACTTGTATAAGATTTACATAAGGTTACATATTATCTTGTATAAGATTTATAAAAATATTATCTTTAATGATTTTAATTGACCTTAACCAAACAACTGAACGATTGAATATTAGAAGGACCAAAAATGTAGACAAATGCAAAACTAGTTTTGTCTTCTAGTTATTGCTTACTATTTTAATACTGAATTAATTTATAATCTTCTATATCAAGATAGTTTAAGGAATTTCTTTGTCCAATACAACAAAAAACATTTTCTTTCCTTGAATGGCTCGACAAGATGTTATTAATTTCATGCACTTTGTTTTTAAATCTAGAAACATATTTAAATCTGTTTTTATAACTGCAAAAAAGTTTTATAAAAAATGAAGAAAAAATACTTAGTAAATGAATGAAAGAAAGGATTCTTCTACCTCATTCCTAAGATTCACTATAAATGTATAAAATGGAGAATTGCCATTTATGGATAAATTAGCATTGTAAACAAAAGGAAAATCATGAGATCAAAATTTTCATTTGTTATAAGCTGGTTTGTTAAAATAGGGATTTCAACAGTACAGCAATAATTTAAAAGCCGTTTCAAATAGCAAAGTTTTAAAATGCACTTCCAAACAGAAATTGAAAACTTTGTAACTGCAAAATTTGTTATTAACTAGTTTGTAAAATTCTATTAATTTTTCTTACATTTATAATAAATGTTTAAAAATACAGTATAAGTCTAATTTTTTAAAATGGACAATTTCAAAAATTTTTAATAAAAGTAGTAGATCCAGAAGTTAAATATTAGAGGGGAAAAAAGGAGGAAAAACGGAAAGTACAGAACAATTTAAAAATATTTATTTAAATATACATAATGCAAAAAACAAGTACCTAAGTATACAATATACCAGAAGCTAAATAATTTTTACTAATATAAACAATTACTAGAGTCTCCGAATCAAAAAATGTTCAAAACAGATTCAAATCAGAAGTTTCTCAAATATCCTAATTAAAAAAAAAAAATCTAATAATATAAATGCGCATTTTAGATATCAAATTTTTAGAAGGCATTCCTATAAACAAATTTTTAATTTTGTGACACTAGAATTTCTTAAATAGCAGTAAAATCTATACCTTAATAGTTTGTAAAGATACAATAATTAGCATTAGATTTAATTTTAATCAATGTCTAAAAACTCATGATTTAAATAACATATACTCTGTATAAGGCTATTTTTTTAAGTGAACAATTAAAAAAAATTTTTTTAAACAGTAAGATTTCAGGACGATGATCGAACTGGACGGGCTTTCTTGTGGTATCTCAGCCAGTGGGTTCAAATTCTACTTTAGACTAACAGATTTGTAACCATTTAGTTTGATCTGAGAGCGCTAGAGTTTACTTTTATGTTACCAGACAGCTAAAGTCATCGGAGTTTACCACTTAATTACTATGATTCTGAACGGCTGTGAACAAAGCGGCGGGATTCGAACCCGTGGCAGCGTCCTGCCGATTCAGCTGGAGGGCTGATTTTTATCGGGATTGCCTAAAAGTTATGATTTTTCATTAGCAAATTTTTTCATCAACTTCAATACAGATGCAAACTTAACAAAAAAAGGTGCGGATTTTTCAACAATAATTAACTCCTGTAAGTTTGTTGCAACAGTGTTATTTTCTCACAGACACTGCTCATAGCACAAAAATTCAGTCAATAAAATGAAGTATCGTTAGAAATAACTATAAGAGGGATTGAAATCTTAATACTGTTATAGCGATATTAAAAAAATATCGATATATAAAACAGTATTACGATCGGTCTACATGCACTTACGTTCGGGGGATAATCTATAAAGTATGCAAGATGTTAAAACATAATTCTACCGTTTCAGAGCCCCCATATTACGATAGCAGTATTAACTATAATGGCCCATTAAAAAAATGCACATTTTCTGGAACCGAAATCCAGAAAACAATTGTTTTTCACTAAAAACATACAGTTACGGCTTAGCTGTACTATTACAACTAGAACCACACACGTTCCAATGTTTCATATGTACCGCGTCACACGGCTTTTTGACCTTGAAACACGTGTTGGGAGAATCAACTGATAACGCTTCTCTCCTGCTCTTTGTCAAAAAAAAAAAGAGAGAGAAAAGGGAAGAAATCTTTCTGATTATCGTCAAAATTTAAATATATATAAGTTTAAAAAAAACCGCTCCATCCTTTATTTTTTTTTTAATTTCCAAAAAAAAATTTGTGTTTAACAATTAAAAAAAA
The DNA here is from genome assembly GCA_032207245.1 of Pardosa pseudoannulata. NCBI lineage: Eukaryota > Metazoa > Arthropoda > Arachnida > Araneae > Lycosidae > Pardosa > Pardosa pseudoannulata. Next base: position 47,345,659 of record CM063507.1, on the reverse strand, counting down.
AAAATCGGATCAGAATCATTCTTGAATTCTATATTTGATGCGACAGTCCATTTTTTAGCGCATAGGCTCGGAGTAACTTTTCTGTTCCCCCTTTTGGGTTCAGAAACAGGGTAAACAGATTTCTTGACACTACAATCGAAATATTCGGGTCCACCTTTAGTTTTGACACTTTGATCGTTATTCGCTAACTTTCAAACATCTGTACCACCAATATATAGCTTAAAACTTTTTTTTTTGGGGGGGGGATATCTCACAGAAAGAAAAAAATAGAAAAACAAAGATGTTACCAAAACATGGAAAAGAAGATGTGTGCAATCCGTTCCGCCGTTACATAACTCTGTAAACGTTGAGAAAGAAAAAACAAAAGGTGTGAATGGCCCAAAGAAAAAAGGAATAAAAGGAGGGAACATGCGAAAAAAAAAGGAGATTTCTGAAAAAAAAGGAAAAAGAGGAAAAAAAGGAGCGCTGCGGTGTCTGTTATTATTACATTAATAAAATTTTAATCTACAATTTCAGAAAAAAACAGAATAATATACATTTATCCACCTATTAAGCTTTCTTGCTTTGAGTTTCCTTGGTGAACAAATTTTACTTGGTAATATGGTCAATAGGATAATACATAAATACCAAACTCAGTAACTTCAGCCAAATGACAAGTAAAAATAGAATTAAAAAATTCAATGCATTTTTTTTAATCAGTAGTTTAGCAGATCCATGACTTTCCATGACTTTTACTCATTTTACTTGAAAAATCAAGACTTTCCATGACAAAATTAATCCATTGTCTAAATCCATGATTTTCCATGACTTTCCATGTGCGCAGAAACCATGTACTTACATGCTGCTGAAACAGTCTAATACTTGAAAATTCATTTTTTTAAAGTTGTGATTATATTGTTTTAGGCTTCAACATAATATTAACACAGATTAAATTAAGATTACCTTTAAAGACTGCTTTTCAATGTCCATACAATAGACTTTATTATCTCCACAACCCACATACATGGTGGATTCATCATCCTAAACAAGAGAAAAACAGTTAGAGATTAGCAGAAAGTAAAGAGAAATGCACAAATTTCTTTTAAACATTTTTTACCTTTCTGCCTAACACCATACAGTTTACTTCTGGTTTTGTCAAGTTCTCCCTACAAAAGAATTTAATATTAAAATAAAATTTAAAAAAAAACTTGAGATGTATTGACAAAATCATTGACTGCTCTTTTAACTAAATTTGTGCAACTTGAATGCTGAATACATTAAAGGGACATGTTTTTGAAACTTCCTCATTGGTAGCTTATTTAGATAACAAAGATTTTTTTGTTCTTTATGAATAGAAAATCAGAAAAAAGTTAAGATTCCAAAACATTATGAATTAATTCCTCTAGTTTTAAATACTAATATCTAATTATCTTTTAATAAAATAGGCCTTTCATACTATTCTATGAAATGTACATTCCCCAAATATGTGATTGACTAAATAGGTTATTTTTAATTTCCAAGAAAAAAGCTTGACGGTAATATTATCCGTTTTCCATTTGCCCATTCATACTAAAAATCACTGGACATTTTTAAATGTCTAAAAAAAGTTCAGCTTATTCTACTGTCATTTTATTCTAAAAATAACATTTTACAAAACTACATCTACATCAGACAAGAAACGTTTAAAAACCACTGGTCAAATTCTTCAAGAAATTGCAATTTTCTCCATTTATAGCATACAACATGCATTTTTATTTACTTATTTAATTATTTATTTATTTTTTGATTAGGGGAAAACTACTGTTACAGAAAAACACTGTTAGCTAACAATATTTGAATATACCAAACATCAAGTTTGATTAATTTAGACTAACTTTTTTCCTTATCGAATGTGGCTGGCAATTAGATAGATATCTTTATGATAAACATGGCTGCAAAGCTGTTACTCATTTAACACCATTTAGGGAGCATATGTAACTTAAAGAATGCTAAAGGTGTGAGTAACCTTGCCCCCCACAAGTCTTGGTAATTTAAAAACAGGGACCAAACAAAAAACTCCATGGATTGGACTGCCATCTCCAGAGGAACTTGGAGGACATTGTGGCCATGAACCTATTTTACATAACTCAGCCACCATTAATGAACATGGGGGATTTTTGGCCAGCCCGAGCCTTGAACTCACAAGTCATAACACTCTGGTTATGAGATCAACACTGCTGTTGACTGAGCTACCATAACTAAATTTCGATTAACTACAATATAACATACTGAAATATATCCTCCATTTTTAATATACTTACATGCATTTTTTTCAATGCGGGGAAAACTATTGTTGCAGAAAAGAACTATTAACTAACATATACTGAATATCTAGTTAATTGAGATTAACTAAACAGCAACAAACTGAAACATAGCCCTTGCCTCTTGGCAACACACAATTTTTTTTTACATATCTTTAAGAAATAACCTTAAAGAGTCGGTATGCCAAAAAGAAGATGCCAACCTAATTCAGACCCTACTAATGACAATCTTTATTATAACAATCATTTTATCTCCGGAGGTAAAAACTACAAATACAAATATTTATTGAAATACCTCAGCCAAGAGATGGGGAATCTTTTTACCATAAGAGACCGCATTTATATTATACAACAATAAAGGAGGCTGTATAAGTCAATATACTTATAAGTGCGACTTTTCTGAAATTATTATAGTTTTTGTATAGTGTTATTAATTTGTTGCATTATATAAAAATAAAAAATATAGTCATTTATTATTTAATGGGAAATTGCAACATAAAATACTTTTGTATTCATATATAAAGGTAATAATTCATTATAACATTAATCTTGGATTGTTTTTTATAAGCAATTATATATTTTAACATAACTTCAAATAAAAATAGTAAAGAAGTATGTTTAGATAAACTTAACACATAAATAAATACAACAAAATATAGTATTAAGTCAGTAAAACAATATAGCAACATTACAATTCTATTGATTTTCAAATTATTATTATATATATAATTAAATATTAATTAATACAAGAACTAGTTTTTATAAAGGCCATACAAGAAACTCACAAATGTTGAATGCTGTTTCAAAGCCACACATTCTTCACTATTTATGTTATAACCAATATCCAAAAACTGGATTGATACCAATTATGTATAAACTTTGAAAGATGAGAGATATGCATGTCATTCTCACCAGGTATTTATTAAAGTCAGATAACTATTTGAAGTTAAAGCTTACCCTTGAGGAATGTAATAAGTCCAAACCTCTTTGGCTTCCTTTCGCTTTAGATCAGACCATTTCCATGCTTTGATTTCACCAATGCTGCCACTACAGAAAAAAGAAAAGGGAGAGAGAGTGAATTTTAACAGCTTCACTGTCCGATAAAATGGATTATATATTACATTAAGCATTGATTACATATCATTTTCAAAATCTAAATACTAGATATAGTAGAACCTCTTTTTAATGACCCCTTTGTTAGAATGACTATCTTAAAAAGTCCCAATTATTTTACCATAGGAATAATGTCAATTTTGAATCATTACAAGGACCCCAAGCATATTATTTTTTGTTAGAACGACCACCAATTTTAGTCCGCAGAACTCATGAGCAAGTGGGCTATTTCAAAATTATTGTACTGTGGTGCAACTTTAAGAAACCTGTACTTCTCTCTTTGTGTTTGCTTAACCCCTTAACTGCCGCAAGCATATACATATAAGCTTTGCACTTGGGTGAATTAACAGTCCCGTAATGCGTATGCGTATACATTGTATATGTTAAATGTTGTATAAATAAGTGTACTTAATGATAATCAAGAAAGTACTAAGAGATATACTGCAGGAAGAGTTATATATACGCCCAAAATAGTTAAAGCATTGACTACGCAAGACGTATATATACGCCCGCGGCAGTTAAGGGGTTAAAAGAGGGGAGGGGGCGTGACGAAAAGGGGAGAACCAAATCTTCAATTATCTTTTGATGAGTTTGTTGCGGTAGACAAAACTTTACAGTATTGTGGAGAAAATTTGAATGAGGATGATTTTATTGCCTGTATTACCGGAAATGAAGAAATATGCAATTCTGACGACGGAGAAGAAATCGTCCAAGCTTTTGAAAAAGTGAATGAAAAAGAAGCCTTCAATGCAATCAATGCCTTGCGTCAATATTTTGAAGGACAATTTAATTCTGAAGATTTCCTTCAAAATCTAACAGATATGGAATCAGTGATAATGAAAAATTCCCAAATGAACTTGAAACAGGCATCAATCAAAGACTTTTTTTCAAAAATTCAGTAATGGAAATACAAATAAATAGAAGTGTTCTCTAGGTATGTACTGTTGCATCATTTCTTTGCTCATTTTCTTTTTTTAATTTTTCAATTTGTTAAAACAACCATATGAGTTGATCCCACAGAAAGTCGTTATACCAAAGTTCTACTGTATTTAAAATGAAAATGTATCAGAAAGAAATCTTGATACAGAACACTTTAGAATTGAAATATTGTTAAATTTATTGTTTAATTATCCTCTTATGCGACTTTTGTGGATGACTTAAATTAAGTACCTGGTTTCAGATGTTTAACTAAAGGCCTTTTTATTATTTATCATCTCATTTTTATAATATTTTAAACTATCAATAAAGTTAGGAAACAATTACTTTGTAAACATTTTACTTTTAATTATATTTTTAGCATGTATTTTATATAGCACTAAATTGTATACTATTCTATTTAAATTAAAAATGGATTTATGAATTTAATATTATGTAGGAGGGACTTTAAAAAATCAAATGCAGTTTTCTCTTTCACTTAATTTGAGCCTCCCCCCCCCAACTGATCTATGAATACAAGTTGACAGGTTACAAGTTACAGGTTAGCAATAGTACAGAATGTAACTTTAAGTCTTTGCACACTTTACTTCAGTGACAGAATCCTAATTTAGTATAAAATTTTTTTGCAATGTTTCAAAGGGCAAATTATTAAGTTTCAATACTTTTGGGGCTGAATTAAAATTTTATTAATAATTAACCAATACAAAATGTTGATAAAAGGAATATAATATAAAGTAATCAAAGCTGAACAGTTCATTTCTCTTTTTTGCTTAAAAATTCATAAACAAATTTTAAAAATAATCAATAACAGGTAATCTGAATGATATTTTATCAACAGGATGTAAAATATTCCCAATTTAGAAAACTACAAAAACTCGAGGACATAATAAAAAAAAAATCCTGATATGTAGTTAAAAAACGAGACAAGTAAATTGTTTGAAAATACATCACAAACAGATATGTAAAATATTAAAAATAATATATAAAAACAGTACATTGCATTTCAGCAAACAACACTTCAATGGTTTCAAAAAAGTATTCAATGAACTAAGTCTGTCTACAGAAAAACAATTTACAAATACATCTAAAAAAGATGCTGTTCACACTTAAATATTAAAAGCTACTGAATATTTATGAGACAGCAGTAAGACATACCTAATGAGAAACTTTTTAGTAGATACCAAGGCATAAATAGCACTTGAATGAGCTAAAAGAAAAAGAAAAAGCAAATATTCATCTATCAATACTGATGAATATATAAAAGCATTAATGGTAGCTCTATATGTTAATTGCATAAAAAATAAGATATTATTTACAACAAATTCTGTAGCAATACAAATGTCAGATAGTAACCAATTTCACATGCACAGCTAACATATATATATATATATATATATATATAGTACAGCTTGATAACATATACTTTGCATTCTTTGTATCACTGGTAGCTGTGGTTGAAGTTTGGTTGAAATTCATGGCTTTGGGTTGAGTAAGTTTGGATGGTAAGACTAAATTTAAAGTGATTAAGGTAATAATTAAGCAAATTAATGACTGGAGTATTTTGCAATGTTAATATTTCTGTGTTCAGAAGGATAGATTTATGATAAAGCAATGATGTCAGAAAATAATTTTAGAATAGTTACTCCTACAGCCAAATCCATACCTCTTGAGTGTTTAGGATAGTTAAGAAACTATAGTTATTATAGCTTATAAAAGATATTAGTAATTAACAGTTTCAATACAAATGGACTAATGTTTTCAGTTAATTTTAATGTTTTTAGTATACTAAAATCTTAAATATTTTAGAATTATAACTTAAAAATACTAGTAAAAATAAACTTTTATAAATGAACTAATACTTTTAGTTTATTTTACATTAAAATCCTAAATGTTACTTATTTTTCATTGTATTTAACTTAAACACATTTTCAAAATATTAAGATATGATAGCTTGTAATTATAAAAATTTTTATCTCATGAACAATCATCTCTAATTATTGTGTTATAATTTTTAGTTCATAATTCTTTCATAATGCATTATTTAACATATCTTCAGTGGGAAAGAAAGAAAGGAAAAAAGCTTAATCTTTAAAATTAAATTTAAGTAGCAAAAATGGAAGCGCTCTTGGTAAGTTACCAATTTTGGCAACAAGTGAAAATATGCTACAGCATAAGATATTAAACCCTTTTCATATGCATGTGTATGTATACACAAAATTTTGCATACACACACATACATATATGTATATATATGATTAAAACATATAATGTACACATACAGGAATATAATGTCAATGTACTTGATCTGTATTTTATTTTCAAGTAATGTGGAGAATTTTATAAAATAACTCCAGACTTTACATTTTTGCAATGAAATAAATTACTTTTGACAGTCTTCCTTCAATTTATTATTTATTTTAATTCTAATAAAACACCCCATAAAAAGTTTACAAATGTATTTAAAAAAATATTTAGGTATGTAAAATTTTTTAAACATATATACACAAGTGAAATTCACTGCATGTATCCTACATAAATGTTACCATATTCTCATCGATAATGTTTCAAAACTAAAGCAGGTAGAATTTTAAACTAAATACAAAGTTCATCACAAGATAATTACCTGAAAATTTATAAAAGGAACTATTCTGGGGATCATCCATTTCCATAAGTTCATTATTGTCTAAATGAGACGTCAAACTAAAAAAGAAAATGAAGATTTTATTTTGTAGAATTTTATTGGAAATAAATTCATACAAATAGCACAGAAGTAACTCAAACTGAAGCTAAATTTATCAGTTAAGGTAACTTCACATACGTATACATCACTTACACACAGACACAATTATATATATATGTGTGTGTGTGCGTATACAATATGCGGAGCATTGTCTAACATGGATTTTAGTAAATGTGAAAAATGAATATACTCACTTAAATATAGCAATTGTTCCATAATTACTAGCTGCAGCTAGATAATAGCCACATGTAGAATAGGCGACAGAAAATATTGTAGTGTAATACTGCTTTATCGGATCCATTTAATCTAAAATAAACGAAGTATCTGTAAAGCGAAAAAAACTATTTCAGTCACTTTTGATAAAATTCAAGTCAATCTCAAAGCGAGTAAACTTTTGTTTGACCAATAAAATACAAATTAAATAAATTCTTGTCCCTCAAATAAAACTTTTTCATTAAGTCATAACCGCGATTATAAAATTAATCCATAACTAGTTTACTTTTTAAGACCAATAGTTCAAAACCGGCAACTTGGAGTTTATTGTTTACCTTTTGTCTAATTGCCATTCTTGAAAAGTAAAACTTCATAATAATAAGATGTTGCCACCAACTCGAAGGTGTACTGTAGTCACTCAAATTTTTAAGGTCAGGGTATTTATATTTTACACAACACTTCGCAGTATCAGAGTGAGAGCCTGGGTATCACATGGACAAGTGTAGCAAGACCATCTTGGAGAAGAGTCTCCCAACTCTTCATAGATTTGGTAAAAGTTTAGTTATTACAGTTATTAAACGAAGCATATTTCCACATTTTTAGTTAACATTTCTTTTAATAAACAGACGAGAAGAATTTTATTATTTTTGTTCAGCTATATATATTCTACACTGTGCGACCAAAAAAGTGAGACTCCCTCTAATAATGAGTTGGTCAGTTCATATTCTTCTTGAACTTAACAAATTGCTTAGGAATGTTGACACGCGTCAAGTTAGGTCAAATTGGATTGTAGTGTTACCTAGCTTGAAGTGATCTTCCAACTTCGTCTCACAAACACTTAATGGAATTGAAATCCAGGGATTAAACTAGTTAATTTTCCTTTTCGCAGATATGTCATAAAGAAATGACTTTAGTGATTTTTGAAAGATTATAACTGTTTGTCGCAAGACCACAGAATCTGAAAACTGACATTTGTTACCCATCTTGATGTAACATTATAAATATATATGTGGATGGATATGTGTATATGCATCTATATACGTATAAATATATGTAATATGTCAACATTGTTATCTCTAAAATATGTCAGAAATTTTCCTTTCTTCTCACTTTTGATACCTAATTTCCCAGCCGTAATATGTCAGATTTAAAGGAGTGTTCTCCGACTTAAATTACTTTAATGCTTCTTTTTACCGGTCTCTCAAAACTAATCCTGAATAAAGGCTAATTTTCCGTCCACTGGCCACAGTTGTGAGCTATCTCAGGAAAATAATTTAGCTTCTCCAATAACTAAATTGCTGTCTGTGAAGTTTTCGAGCTAATTTAAATGATGAAAGTTCACTACTGTTCCTCAAAAAGTGCCGAACAATCTATAGCCTCTTGCGAACAAAATTGCGTGATCTCTAGCTCTAGGTTCCGAAATCATCAAAAAATTCTTGTACTATTTGATGCAAATCATTTGGTCCGTGTTAACAGTCGCTTAGACCCATGCTTTTTGATCTTTAAAAATGCTAAATTCCACTGTTCTAGATTTGCGTTTCTAATAGTTCACGAATGCACTACAATATGTTCTCATTGCCCAGAAAGGCCGTAAATTCAAATAGGGCTAATTAACAGTATAATCGACAAGAGATATTTCAGCTGTTTACATGTATGCCTATATATATATATATATATATATATATATATATATATATATATATATATATATATATATATATATACATACATACATACATATATATATATATATATATATATACATACATATATATATATGTATTTATATATATAAATACATGAAATGAGGCTTTTGACCTCATGTCAAAGTGGAGTTCCGGACGGTTATTGCCACCCTGCAGTCGTGGAACCTTGCGACGAGAATGACAACGAAATAAAGACACTCGAAAATCAAACTATCGTAGTTTATTCATCTTGACAACTCAACTGTCGAAAGCACGAACTTTGCCGAAACTTTACCGAAACTCTACCGAAACTGTTTTCAAATACCATACATCTGCTTTTATAGTTTTAGGTGCCAGCCAATTAGCGATCACTACATGTCACGTGTATGACTTAATTTTAGCTTCAGAACTCTATTTTATATATGCAACCTGAAGGATTATACTAGGGAACATTCGAGAAAATTCGCTACTGTTGCTTGAAAAGAATTACCAGTATAGCGTACTGGGGCTCTAAGTGAGCCCGAAAAAGGATAGCGGAGGCCTACTTACAGACTAATGATATTTATTTAGAAACACAATGTTGAAGTTCTGATAAATACAGATGAAACGATGAATATCTACAAATGAAAATGAATGAAACTGATAATCGTTGCAGGAATCAGCTTCCTAAGAGAAATAAAAAGGGGGAGGACACTCTCAGTCGCTCCCTCGACGTTCTGAGCCGATGAGTTCACATGAGACTCGATCTGTCAAAAAATCCCCCTGGGCCTCGAACTCTGGTCTTTTATATCGTCGTCTGACCGCAAAATGTCCATCTCAGCTGATCGAACAGCTGGTTGAGGACGTGGTGGGGAAACCGCTTGTAGACTTGCTCTCGCCAGACAGGTGCCAAGGAAATTTGCAGTAATCAAGAGCAATCTCGCCGATCATTAATCGATGTCTCTGGACAAACCCTTGGAAGAAAGTATTGCTGCTTCCCTTACAATGTAGAGGATTGCTGACGTGTGAGAGTCTTTCTTCGGGATGCCATTGAAACGAACACTGAGACAGAATGATTGAGATGGTCCTCGGTGTTAAGAATCCCCTATTCAACATCCTATTCTGCTTAAAACAACGTCCTTTCACTATGTAAAGAAGATCTCAGATCAAGTGCTCACAAAAGGCACGTTTGCTATTCTTCTACGTTATACCGGTTTTTCTCACGGTCGTAGATTCAGGGTATCTGTAAATTTAATGTAACGCGAATACGTTACACCAGAAAAACAGAATCTGAACCGGAAATGATAAAAATATCATTACATGTATGTATGTATATATATATATATATATATATATATATATATATATATATATATATATATATATATTATACATAAGGGTCCGTAATGTAGGCAACTAATCACAAGTCTCTTTTTCTTTTTAAACCATGCTTTATTAAATTCAATCCTTTCGTTAAGCCTTGGCTAAGCCATCAAATATACTCCTTTGTTCAATTACATCGTCAACGAACATGATGGTGTTGCCAAACTCAGCTTCCGACTCAAAGTGCGCCAAATATTTGCTTGCGTAAACCTTTTCTTCCTGATATTATTTCGCAATTAACTTTTTTCGCCGAGTGCATCAGCCTGATGGTGCGTCTCTCTCCTCTTACGTGATCTTTAAATAGTTCCATTTTGTTTTTAAATATAACCCCCCTTAATTTTTTAAACCCCATTTTCAAACCTGACTCACGCACTCATACACACACACATGTATGTATATATATGCATGTATATGCATGTATATATGTATGTATAAATGTGTTATATGTATATATATTAATGAATACCGCTACCTCGGTGGGATTTGTTTTAGAGGTAGGCATAATTGATTGATGGAAGAGTTTCTGTCCCAACTCACCTTGGCATTGGTGATTATCACCCCTTTAGGAGGGTCGTGAGTGCTGGTTGTTTCTGTCTACCAAACATTGAACGCACTTGGAAATGACAATTTTGAATTAAAAAAAGTTTTTACAGAAGAAGCCTTCAGGAAAGATTTGAACTAATAGCAGATTGACATCGAAGCCTGTACGCAACTTTTTCTCTCGGTAAAACGATCTCTACCATATTCAGATCTATCCAAAAAGAATAAAATACTTCTTTGGAAGGAGTGGAAAAACTTTGAAATAAGTAAAAATATGTCTGGAAGGTTTGGTAAAATTGCAAGAAACTATTAAATTATTTTCCTCGCTAAGCAGACTTACAATTTAAAAAAAATCTTAGCGATAGCTTATACAACAATTCCAAAATAATCACAAATTCTTCAGCCAAAACAAAATTGGAATTCTTAAAATCAAAGACGGCAAAGAAGGAGTTGAAGTGCTCTTTCCCAACGATAATAATTAAACGTAATAAAGAAAATATACTAGAATCATGCAAACAGATATGAAGGTCAGTTCCCCAAAGAATGGTAAAATAGGGGTAGAAATGCAAGAAATTCGGGAAAGGCAATGCTCTATTTGAGTAGTGAATACATAAAAGTGCTATTAAAACTATAATAGTAAGTTAATAGTGATTCTAAACTGACGTATTGATATAACAAAATTATCAACCATGTCTTTTAATAAGTAAAAAATATTAAATTTCAAACTACAATGATAGACGAATTTGCGAAAATTGCTTGAGTTTAGTGGGACTCTATTATCTCGCAAATCGAGATATCGGCTCGTACGGATAACCTATTTTTGTCGCCAATTTATCGCAGTTCGTAGATCGCCAAGTGTCGCCAAGTGTGGCGTATGGCCACTTCGGCAGAGTGTTCTGGCAGTTTCTGTGGGTCTATATAAGGCAAAGTCCATGAAGGGGAGTCGCAAAATATCTCGGTCTAAGAGGAGTAACTGTGTGTGCTATGCGGAAAGTCTAGCCGACGTTAAATTGTTAGAGATTTTATGTGTATTTACTAAACTAATAAATTGTCTTGTCTGCAGTCTTGCTTGCTTTTAAAGTATTAATAGAAAATTTCAAACTACAATGATATATTGCTTTCTGCTAAAATCATGAATAACTTAAAACTACAATTGGAAAAGAGGTCATTTTTACTTGTTAAATTTTTATTTACTGGAAAAACGCTGTTATATTTTTTCCTTAAATATACACAGAATCATGATTTATGGCTCCTGCATTAACTATTTAATTTTATCGCACTCCTGCGTTGCAAGTGCTTGTTTGGACGTATTGGATGCCATTTGGCTAGAATTATCCAGGTAATAGTTCGTTGGTCGTTGTCCAAAGCAGACTTTCTGTTCTATGGGGATCCGAATTTTTCAATTTCAAAACTCCCTTATTGGGATTAACTACACATTTCTTATAGTGGAAATACTTGCTTTAGTCGGTCTAGTCATAAAATGGTTAATTTACAACCTGTTCTCGTTAATTTGCTCGTCAATTTTCGACTACTTACGTTAATTGTACTGATCTATCGGTTTCACCACAATTCATTTGGTCTGGAATGTATCCCTATATAACCAACTCTATTTTCACGCATTTATCGTCGATTGAGTCATAAAATGATTAATTTACAGTCTGCTCTCTTAAATTTGCTCGTCAATTTTCGACGACTTGCTTTAGTTGTACTGAGCTGCCAGTTTTAACACAATGCATTTGGTCTGGAATGTATTTCTATATAACCAACTTTATTTTTTTACGCATATATCTTCGATTTAGTCATAAAATGATTAATCTACAGTCCGCTCTTGTTAATTGGCTAGTCAATTTTTGACTACTTGCGTTAGTCGTACTGAGCTATCGGTATCAACACAATTCATTTGGTCTGGAATGGATACCTATATACCAACTCTATTTTTCAAGCATTTATCGTCGGTCAAATCATATAATGATTAATTTACAGTCCGCTCTCGTAAATTTGCTAGTCAATTTTTGACTACTTGCGTTAGTTGTACTGAGCTATCGGTGTCAACACAATTCATTTGGTCTTCAATGTTTTTCTCTATATAACCAACTCTATGTTTCACGCATTTATCATGGATCTAGTCATAAAATGATTAATTTACACACCACTCTCGTTATTTGCTAGTCAGTGTTTGACTACTTGCGTTAGTTGTACTGAGCTATCGGTGTCAACACAATTCATTTGGTCTGGAATGTATTCCTATATAACCAACTACATTTTTCACGCATTTATCGTCGAGATATTTCGAACCCGTTGCTTTGTGCTCCCAGATTTATCATTTTTTTTTGTGTGAAATATACGGATAAATTAATTCTGTTTTATGTTGTTCAGAATTTTTCAAATTTGTGTGGACGTAAGACATAATTTTAGCTTATTAGCAGCTTTTCCTGACTACTGGAGGATTAGTAACCTAACAACTAGTGGGAGTATAGAGGACCTAAGTATAGACCAGAAGCAAGGCATGACTACAGGGGAGTAAAAAGACAGACAAAAAAAAACTTGAGAGCTGTTTAAAATAAATTGCAAAGATTCAAATTGGATGGTTTTAACACAAAAAAGTTTATATCATTTATAAGTTTGGTGGTTCAGATCGAATGTACAGTTCAATTTCATCGTAACACCTCTAAGAATAAATAACATTTAGGGCAGCAATAATCCTAAAGGAACTTAATTACAGGTCGAAAAAGAAATAAAACTCTAACACATCGGTCGAGAAACTTTAAAAATTTAAAGTTCACTAAAAAACACACACACACAAACAAACACAAATATTATAAATATTTTACAACATATATATACATTTTATATATTGTATGTATATTATATTGTTTATATATGTGTATATGTATATATAATATATATATATATATATATTATATATATATATAATATATATATATATTTAAGATCCGCAATAAAATTTTTCATCCATGACTTTCCATGACTTTCCCTGTCATTAGCAGATCATTTTCCATGACTTTAAAAATATTTTGTTAAAGTATATATGAATAAAACTTCTGATGTACATACAAATAAAATGTATGCTTTAAGAGAAATTACAAGAACTTATGATAAAAAACAACATTATAAATGTTTATAAACTCATATATATATATATATATATATTTATATATATATATATATATATATATAAATTGTTGTCGTACCTGCATACCTAAGTTTAATCATATAGCAATTTCCTGAATGCAATGAAAAAAAATTTCCAATTTGAATTCAGGGTATTATCGATGACCATGAATAATAGCCAAACATAATAACCCTATAATGTTTATATATAATATAAAGATAAACTTATATTTTGTACAAAAATCTTAACTAATTTTTATAATTTAGAAAAAAACAGAATAATATACTTATACATTTACCCACAAATTAAGCTTGCTTGTTTTGAGTTTCCTTGGCGAACAAAATTTTACTTGGCAATATGGTCAGTGGGATAATACATGAGTACCAAACTCAGTAACTTTAGCCAAATGACAAGTAAAAATATTATTAAATAATTCAATGCAATGATTTTGCCAAAATATTTAGTGCCTCACCTTCAATAACAATTATTAACATTTCTACACAAATCTCAAAATTTAATGCCTCAAAATAAAAATCTCTTATTTACTGAAACTCCTAGTAACTCTTTATAGTAAAAATTTCCTCTTTTCCTCCAAAGTATGAATTTCCGAACGGCTGTGAACATCCCTGCCTGCAGTGGGATTCAAACCCACGAACTTCCGTGACGAAGAGCAGCGCCTACCTTTAGCCATCGATTGGCGAAATGGGTAGGACATTGCTTTCGGGCAGCCTGATATTTGTTACATTGTATCACATAATCATGTTACGGGCAATATAAAACCATTCTCTGCTTAACGCCAATGCATGGTTTGCTGATCATCGGCTTCGTGGTTCGAAACTATGGCATGGATGTTCGTATTCATTTTAAGCAATAGTCTTTTTAGCCCTCGTGTGCAAAAGAGTAGCTCTAAACCAAACCAAACCAAACCATGCTTAACAAATTTCTCCCTTTACATTTTAAGTGGGCTATATAAGCTATCATAATACTTAATTGGAAAATAAGAGCAAAAATAATTCAATTAATTGTAATAAAATGTGTAATAATTCTTAAGTTTATTAGTGTACCCCCAAAGTGCCCTGTTTTCTGTTTCCATGTTTAAAATTCAAATATAGTTTCTTTCTGAAAACTTATAGCTTTCCATAGGCAGGGTTGCAAGGGTATACACTTAATAAGGTTTACTTGTATATTATGTAAACTTTTATTTTATACCAGGCGATCCCCCTCTTCGCTCATGGTGATGTTTGCATTGATTTGTGTTCCTAATATTTTAATCAAGAATCTTATGGATATCTGTAACGGCATTTAGTAATTAAATCTAGCATTTAAAAATTAAAATAAAACGTTCCTATCTCCGATACTCCATACGCGACGGTGGTCTCTCAATATCAACCGGAGATCATCGCGTGGAGGCGACGCCGGACAGATAAGAGTGAAATCGCTGAGTCGCGTATAAGAGACGGGTTAATGTTTCTCGTGTTTTCTAAATAGTGTATCTTCAAGCATAACAAAAGACAAAAACATACATACGCATGTTCCATATTAATATTGCTTGAGAAAAAAAATTCCCCTCCTTCGAAAAAACCCCCGGATTTTATACTCTCCCCACCTCCCCAAAACATTGTTTTTTTATGTAACTCATCTGGGCTGGGATTTTAATACAAAAACCAGGGTTTTTTTACAACCCTGATCAGATTCTCGGAAACGAATGTGGAGGGGGGGAGGATTTCCTAGCTGACCGAATATACGGGTGAGAAAGAAGCCTACCCTGTTCTTGCCTTATTAACACTCGAGAAAAAAAAAACAGATGACTGATCGAATTGTACTGCTGCGATAGAAATATTCGACCCTTCCGGTGCAGTGTACTCTGCCCTAATGAGTGTTTTTCTACGCTCGTATCTTCAACGGTTTCGCTTCTCACAACGAAATATACACACGATCACCGGCTGGACCAAGGTCGTTCCGATATCATCCCCTTCCCTCCCACTCCTTTGTTATATCACAGGCCGATGTGTACTTTTTTTCTTCTCAACCATCGGCAAATCACGAGTAACGTGATACTGCAGATCGAAACACTAACACCTCCTGGTCACCCCGTAGCAATTGTTTCGCCACGCAGTTAAGGCGCCGTAATATGTCACGTGTGTACAAATAGATGAATGGGATTCCTGCGCTATGGACAAAAGGGACAAAGTATGTAGCCGCTTCCGTTCAGAAAGGAAATTACTTGCAGAGGCATTTCTTGGTTTTTCTTAATTGGTAGCTCAACGGATCCATGACTTTCCATGACTTTCCAGGTGCGCGGAAACCCTGTGTATATATATATATATATATATATATATATATATATATATATATATATATATATATATATATATATATATATATATATATATATATATATGTGTGTGTGTGTGTGTGTGTGTGTGTGTGTGGAGAAAGACTACATTTCACTTGCTCTTGATGGCAACACCATCTGGCTGTGAAGAAGGAGAAAGGAAGAACGGCGGGCGGGCAGTCAGTCTCTCGCTCTCGACGTTGGAACGTCGTGTTCACATTTAACAGTAATTGATGTTGGAACTGTGTGTTCACATGATTGATGACGATTAATTTTTTCTTGTTAATAAATTTGTGTGTGAAATAAGGGTTTTTTACATCTTTACAAAGTAAAGTTCCGGGCGAATTTCGCCGTTCTGCAGTCGTGTAACCCCGAGATAAGAACGCAATCAAGACACTCAAAAATTCAACCTAACTTCGTTTATTCAATGACATAATAGGGCATCATAATAAAACCTTATACCTTATACGAAACTCTATCAAAATCAAAACTTTATGGAAACTGTGATGGAACTCTAGACATTTGCTTAAATAGTCATTTGTGCCGACCAATCAGCTATTACTTGAAGTCACGTGGGTGATGTAATCCAAGCGCTAAAACTCTATTTTTACCTTTGGAACCGGAAGGATTTATAATTGGGGTTAATATTTGGCGCAGTAACGCGAGTGTTCCGTTATAAGTGTTGAAGTATTGCATACAAATATTTTTATGCTTTACTTTATCTAATTTTTAATCGATTTTATTTAACTTTACTTGTGGAGCCAGTTGAAATTTTGTAATCAGTTTTTAACTAACTTTCAGTTAACTAGAAATCTGAAAATTTTCACATAGGTTAATTTCCGGGGACAATACAATATTCAATCATAAAGAAATAGACTGAAGAAAAAAAATTATTAAACGCACAAAGCTGTTCAGAGTATTTGGAATCCTAACTGCAGCGATTTTAAAGTAGTATCGTCATCTATTTGCAAGAGGCATAACCAAAAGCTACTTTCTTCAAAGGAAATAGGTTTATCTGTTAATGTTGAGAAATCCAAATGCATGTTAATTACAAGAAAAAATGAGAGGTATACAGAAATATATAATATTTTGAATGCAATGGTGGAACATATGAGAGAGTTGATGAACTGAAATATACAGATGCTGAAATTAACGATCGGAATGAAATGCACCTTGAAATCAAATCAAGAACAATAGCTTCAAATAGATTCTGTTACTTATTACAAAAATTACTACGATCATCCTAGTTAAACAGAAAACTTAAGATTTTAGTATACAGAGTCATCAAAAGACCAATTTTTTGTATGACTCTGAGAAAGTAGAATGAAGACATGTTGAGAATATGGAAGAGAAAGATACCCAGAGTAGTTTTTGGTGCCCTGTGTGAAAATGGCGAATCGAGAACTAGAAGAAATAGAGAAATAGATGAAATCTACAAAAAGTTAGATATTGTTACTAAGTTAAATATAAGGAGAGTCCAGAGGTTAAGCCACGTGGAGAGGATGGAGCTTAGTAGAACCACAAGAACACTTCTAAAACAAAACCTCAGCGGATCTAGACTCAGAAGAAGACCAATGAATAGATGGATTGATCAGGAAAGGGGGAGAGTGTGGGGCCTAATAGAATCCTAAAAGAAAACCTCAGCGGATCTAGACCCAGAAGAAGACCAAGGTATAGATGGATGTATCAGGCCATGTGGAGAGAATGGAGCCTAGTAGAACCACATGAACACTCTTAAAAGAAAACCTCAGGGGATCTAGACTCAGAGGAAGACCAAGGAATAATGAATGGATCAGTACATGTGGAGAGGATAGGGTCAAGTATATCCACAAGAAGTCTCCTAAAAGAAAACCTCAGTGGATCTAGACCCAGAAGAAGACAAAGGAATAGATGGATGGATCAGGCCATGTAGAAAGGATGGGGCCTAGTAGACCCACAAGAAGACTCCTAAAAGAAAACCCCAGAGGATCTAGACCCACAGGAAGACCAAGGAATAAATCGATGTAGAGAGGAGAACGATGTAGAGAGGATGAGGCCTAGTAGTCCCACATAAGACTTCTAAAAGAAAACCTCAGTGTAGCTAGACCCAGAAGAAGACCAAGGAATAGATGGATAGATTAGGCAATGTGGAGAGGATGGGGCCTAGTAGACCTACAAGAAGACTACTAAAAGAAAACCCCAGCGGATCTAGACCCACAGGAAGACCAAGGAATAAATCGATGTAGAGAGGAGAACGATGTAGAGAGGATGAGGCCTAGTAGTCCCACATAAGACTCCTAAAAGAAAACCTCAGTGGATCTAGACCCAGAAGAAGACAAAAGAATAGATGGATGGATCAGGCCATGTAGAAAGGATGGGGCCTAGTAGACCCACAAGAAGACTACTAAAAGAAAACCCCAGCGGATCTAGACTCAGAAAAACAGACAATTGGTGGAGGGATCAGGGATAAGAGGATTTAAAGAATTGGGGAATCACTAACTGGAAACTAAAGGTGGAATGGAAAAATGTCTTAAAGGAGGCCAGGGACTTTCAAGGGATGTAGTGCAAATAATGATGATGATAATTAAAATCTCTATAAGAATACTCACGTCTATGAACTATGGCCGAGTGGTATTGTGTTGCTCTTCGGAACCGGAGCTCATGGGTTCAAAGCCCACTGTAAGTATGGATGTTCATAGATGTTCGGAATCGGCTTTAAAAAGTAGGTCCCGGTCTCATTATCCCTCATGTGCAAAACCGTGGACTGTAGCTCTCCAAACCAAACCATTACGTGTGTGTGTGCTTTCTATTAATAAATTAATCTCAAATTCGAAGTTTCAATATGTTTTCATATTTAATTGACATTAAATAATTATTAATCTATAGCATTTCAAATTCTATTTACCACTGTGTTTTTGTTGATGGAAATGATGTGTACTTCCATTAACAAAAACACAAGAGAATAGTACTTCTTTTTTTTTTTTCGCGGCGCAAAAACAAGTTCAAACAAACGAAAATGAGCCATTACTAAAATGACTTTATGGAAAATTTAATAGGGTGGAGTCAAAAGCTGTTTGGAGTATTCCTCACACAGATCATTTATTTTCCCGTCGCAATCCGTGTACGACTGACTTGAAAAGTAACTGTTATCAGGCTAAAATATGGTTTTATTCAGGTGGAAAAGTTTCATCCCTGCGTTTTGCATATTTTTTTTTAAAGTTACGGTTTCAGTTAGAGCACTGTCTGAGTAAGTAATCTTTATTTAGCTATGAAGCTGACATTGCGCCATTTTGCATATTCTTTTAAGGTACCATATTAAGTACATTAAGGTATATTAAACATTGTAATTGTTTTGTATTTCGAATATTGTTTAAAAGATATTCGGGAAAGTAAAGTGTATTTAAACAGTTAAATTTAATAAAGTTTAAATAAAAAATTATTTAAATTTAATAGTTTTAGTTATTAAAGTAGGATTATATCATTTCACTTTTAAATCTGTTTTAAATATACAGCAAATATTTAAAAAAATACTCTATTATTAAAGGGAGACGATAGACTTTTAATTTTTTTATTACAGTAGATTTAAATAAATCTTCATTATTAAGGTGAGACGGTAGACTTTCATATACTTATTTTTAGTATTACAGTAAACATTTAAATCTTTTTTTTTCAATATTATGGGGCAAAGATAGATTTTTAAATTTTATTTTTATTAAGTATTACGATAAGAAACATATTATTAAGTATTACGATACATTAAAAATTTTTTTCATTAATCAGTGGGTAGACTTTTATTTTAAGTATTACCCTAAACATTTAAATCAATTCTCTATTATTTGGGCAAGACGGTAGATTTTTAAATTTTATTTTTATTTTAAGAATTACATAAAATATTAAAAAAATTTCTATTATTGAGGTGAGACAGTAGATTTTCAAATACTTATTTTATGTATTACACAAAACATTAAAAATTTCTCCATTATTAAGGGAAGATGATAGGCTATTAATTTTTTTTTTATTTCAAGTATTACAATAAGAAATTTTAAAAATCTGTATTATAAAGGTGAATCGGTAGACTTTTAAATTTTATTTTTTAAGTATTGCAGGTAACATTAAAAAAATCTACATTATTAAAGATAGACGATATACTTTAAAATTTTTTAAGTATTAGAGTAAATATTAAAAAAATTCTCTATTATTGAGATGAGACGGGAGATTTTCAAATACTTATTTTAAGTATTACAGTAAACATTAAAAAATTCTATGTTATTAAGAGGAGACGATAGACTATTAAATATTCTTTTTATTTTAAGTATTACAATAAGAAATTTAAAAATTCACCATTACTAAGGTGAGTGGGTAGACTTTTAAATTATATTTTTTAAGTATCGCAGGTAACATTTTAAAAAATCTACATTATTAAGGATAGACGATATACTTTAAAATTTTCTTTTTATTTTAAGTATTACAGTAAATATTAAAAACAATTCACTATTATTGAGGTGAAACGGTAGATTTTCAAATACTTATTTTAAGTATTACAGTAAACCTTAAAAGATTCTCCATTATTAAGGTGAGTCGGTAGACTTTTAAATTATATTTTTTAAGTATCGCAGGTAACATTTAAAAAAAATCTACATTATTAAGGATAGACGATATACTTTAAAATTTTCTTTTTATTTTAAGTATTACAGTAAATATTAAAAACAATTCACTATTATTGAGGTGAAACGGTAGATTTTCAAATACTTATTTTAAGTATTACAGTAAACATTAAAAAATTCTACATTATTAAGAGGAGACGGTAGACTATTAAATTTTCTTTTTATTTCAAGTATTACAATAAGAAATTAAAAAATTCTCTATTATTAAGGTGAGTCGGTAGACTTTTAAATTTTAATTTTTTAAGTATTGCAGGTAACATTTAAAAATATCTACATTATTAAGGGGAGCCGATAGGCTTTAAAATTTTCTTTTAACTTTAAGTATTGCAGTAAACATCTAAAAGAATTTCTATTATTAAGAGGAGATGGTAAACTTTTAAATTTTATTTTATTTTAAGTATTACAGTAAGAATTTAAAAAATCTCCAATATTAAGGGGATACAATATACTTTAAAATTTTCTTTTTATTTTAAGTATTACAGTAAATAATAAAAACAATTCACTGAGCATTACAGTAACATTGCAATTTATTTTATTTTAGAATCCAATTAAAATTCATATCTAGGAAAGTTGTCTGAACTGTCCATTTCAATAAAATTTTAGCTTTAAAAACATTTATTTAATTTGAAAAGAATTCAATTATTAACCTTTGCCTGTTTTGCACGTACACCTTACGGGCGCGATTACCGTGCCTTTAAGGATTTGCACGTACGGCGTAGGTTTGGTTTGGTTTGGAGTGCTACGGTCTACTGTTTTGCTACACGAAGGCTAATGATACCAGGACCTACAGTTTAACTCTCCGAGTGGAACACACCGGGGGAAAAAAAGTCTCCAAAAATAAGCTAAAGTTTTATTGTGTGAGTGACCAAACTGTTCTATGATGTTTGACTTCACCCTTTGCCCCACCCTCGTTATTGTCCCCTACTTCCGGTTATAAATAGATATAAAAATAGACATTATAGATTGTTAATTTTTAATACATATAAAGCTCGTCAAGTCTCGAAGATCATCCCATAAGAAATAATGTATTCTAAAAGTACGAATAAAAATATTTTTAAGAGATTTATTTATATATTTTTACTAAAGTCATCCAAGATATTTCAGTGGTGCAATTAGAGATATCTGTTCCCGCAAACGAAATACTTCGAAATAGAGATGTACAAAGCCATGAAAAGCTATCAGCGTCTTTGTGCCTCAGGGAGTAGGGGTGCATCCCTCAATAAATGTCAGTCAAAGAGGAATGCAGTTAATAAACAATCGACCTGACCCTCCTACCTCAAAACTCCTAGGGGGAAAGCACTGTCAGAAATGTACAATACATCTATTTTCGGAACGTTTTTGGAGGTCGAAATTTGTCTGTGACAGCCGGCGGAATCGTACGTGCAAACCACTTAGAGGAACCACTTAGAGCTGATTCGAACGGCTACGAACATCCATGCCACTGTGGGTTTCGAATCCACGAACTCCAGTACCGAAGGGCTGCACCCTAACCAATCGGCCATCGTTCGGCCGTACGGCGTAGGGTAATCTGATTACTTTGAGTTCTCGCTGTTTTAGCAGTATTTTTTTGTAGTTTTAATGTCAAATCAGTCATATAGATGTCCACAAGATGTTACTTTTCAAAGTGTATTCTATTTGGTTTAAAAGCACGGGCTTTCTTTCTGATAAGATTTGCATTACTCAGCTAGTTTTTATCTTTGATTTTTTGGCATGACATTAGTTTGAGTTTTTTGGAGACTGGCCGAGAGAGACTTTTTAGAGACAATTCCACCTACAGACAAACAACTAAGATCTGCAAACCAGTTTGTTGGAAAGACTTATCGAAAAAAATATCGATTCAATTTAAATATCGGTCGTAACTGCATTTCCTCCTATGCAAATATGTCGTGTCAGCCGTGGTATAAATTTACTTTCCCGGTTAGCTCCTAGGTCTTGTCTGTTACTTTGTTTGGTGTTGTTAAAGATGTTGGTAAGTCAGTCATAAGACAATATGACGTACTATGTTGAAAACTGCTTGCTTTAATTTGATCTTAACCCACTGAACGGACGCGTCGACGGGGATTCGACAGCGAATTCCTGTTCGAAAACGGACCTGTCGACCCCTTCTCGTTCGCACTCGTATAACTCGTATCGCACACTTTTGAGGAAAAAAAAAATATTGCAAAGCGATAATAAATGAAAGAAACTAATTTTGAGTAACGGAACTCCTTTACCTTGCAGGGAAAATAATTTAAAAGTAGCCTGACAACTTTTAAACCGGCAACTCTAGTATGGTACGGTAAGTTCCGTCTGAAATTTACGAAAAGGGTGACTGTTTTGAAAGGGAAAAAGGCGGGAAGGGTAGCCGGTGGATGGGTTAATACCTTATTTATATTTTTATCGTTCGAGCTGAACAAATAAATGTTTAATCCATGAAATGAACTGTGCTTTGGACTCTCTAAGTATTTCCACACCACACGCATAACATGACGCTGGGCACTTTGCAATTAAGTTGAAATTTACCCCAACACAGTTTATGTGGGTTCATCGAAGAAAAATGAGAGAGACAAAAATAATTAGAAGCGAGACTAGGTATTTAGTCCTGACTGTGTTTGTCCAGAGGCATACTGGACTATGCCTCTTACCTTCCGTCAAGATTCATCGCATTAAATCTGATCTTTGAAAAAACGGGTTAAGTAAATGTACTTGTAGTATTCGAAAATATTTGTGTAGTTATTGTAATCGAAAATATTTGTGTTTTTTATATGCATAACTGTGAATGTAACTTCCATGTCTGGCGAACATGAGAGAGAAAAATCAACTTCCAGGGAAAACATTATTTCATTTCCTGTGAAAAAGTTATACGTGCTTAACCGTTTCCCTTACGATTAAAAAAAAAAATGGGAAAAATTAATCACATTTTTTATTTTATTATTAAATACAAGGAAATGAAACGAAACAAAATACGTAGATTTCAAGTTAATATTTTAATTTTTTACAAGTGTAAAAGCATTTAGATTTAATATTAGTTCAGTATCCCAAGGTATCTCGCCGAAAGATGGCGGATTGGTTAGGGTGCTGTCCTTCGGTACCGGAGTTCGAGTGTTCGAATTCCACTCTGGCATGGATCTTCGTAGCCGTTCAGAATCGGCTTTAAGCTGTAGGTCCCGGTCTCATTAGCCCTCGTGTTGCAAAAAAGTAGACCGTAGCACTCCAAACCAAACCTGAGTTATCCCGGGCAAATAGAAAAAGTTAAATACTAGTCTTTGTATGATAGTTTTAAAACAAGGGACAACACAAAGTGATACCCGACATTCTGTACACTGGTATCTGGTTTCTTTCCTTACTGGCTTACCTGTGGAATGTGTTTTACGGAAGGACAGTGTTGTAATGTACTTACAACCTATACACCAGTGTTCGGTTACAAGGGGGAAACACAAAAAGAATATAATACTTTATATTGAGATTTAGACATTTATTCTGTACATTCATTTACAAATTGATCCTTGGCTATCATATATCATAATCTTCAATTATTTATGACTTATATTTACACTATAATTATTACAATTATCTTTATAAAACGTTATTGATTGGTAACAATGCTAAATTTATTAACAGAGACCTAAGTTAAGTGATTGTAAATATTATTTTATCTTTACCACAGGGGAGCAGGCAGGAGCTTTCCTCACTCGATGCGTGGGTCCTTCCGTTGGTACAGAGGGTCAGGTAGAGGCTTTCCTCGAGCGGTGAGTCGATCCGGGTGTTCGGGCGCACGGGACGAGTCGGTGCTGGTGGATTCTTGTCCCACTTCTTTCGAATCCCGACTTCAACTCCTCTCCTTAACTTCGTTTCCTAACTCCTCATCTCGGTTTTTAACGCCTCTTTCTTCCTTTCCAATCGCTTATTTCGGGAAATTTTCCCACATCTGCATCCCCTTCGGAAGTGGGCTCCTTAACCCTCCGAGTGGAACACATAGAGGAAAAAGTCTCCAGAAATACCTTAAAGTTTTACTGTCTCAGAGGCTAAAGCGTTCTATGATTTTTTCTTTCACCCTTTGTCTACTAGAATGGAATACGGGAAACCCACCCTCGTTATTGTCCCTTTACTTCCGGTTATAAATAGATATATAAATAGATATTATAGATTGTTAATTTTTAAAACACATTAAGTTCGTCAAGTCTCGAAGATCATCCCATGATTAAAAATTGATTCTAAAAGTACAAATAAAAATATTCTTTGAGAGACTTATTTATATTTTTTTAGAAAGACATCCAAGATATTTAAGTGGTGCAGTTAGATATACATCTGTTACCGCATATGAAACACTTCGAATTTGAGATTTAAAAAGCCATGAAAAGCTATCAGCGTTTTTGTGCCTCAGGTGGTAGGTGTGCATCCCTCAATAAATATCAGTCAAAGAGGGGTGCAGTTCCTAAACAATAGACCTGACCCTCCTACCGTAAAAGCATTGGCAGAAATGTACATTGCTTCTATTTTCAGAGCTTTTTTGGAGATCGAAAATTGGATGTGACAACCGCTTTGAAGATATCATCGGTTTGGCGGAATTGTACGTGTGCTTAGACGGTTAAAGTAGCCCCTTTTGTGCAAGCTGACATTTTTAGCTCCTGTCCCCATAACTCACGGTTACGTTTCTGTGCGAGGGTGACCGTTACGCTGCCATTCCGTGATCTATATCTTCTCTGCAGGGGTCCCTAAACTAGAATTGCACAATTGGAGTCCTGAATTCCTCTAGGAAAATCCCCCCACAGCTGTGCATGCACGTGCAGATCACCGTGGGAAAGTACCTCGGTACACACAGAGTACATTGTCCCGTCGGATTTCCTTTTTTTTTTTAGTATCAGGAATAACATCTGGAAAATGCCTTGAGGTTAACGTGAGTGGTAAAGGACTAATGCTGGGTGTTCCTGGTGTGGCAGAAAACTTGCCACGGTGATTTTCTGAAATTTGTTTTTCAATCAGTGGAAAACATGGGACTAGTTCAGCTAAAGAACAGCCAAAATAACAAAGCTTTGCAAACTGCCAATCAAAGCTGAATATTTCCTGTAATTTCTCCCAGGCCGATTAAAACCGTGATAAAACAAATCAAACTGACAAATTCTTCTGCGCCCGAGTTTTCTCGGGATAATAGGTAACTGCAATATATACGAACCCGAGATAATCAGGCAAGTGGTTAAAATAATTAGAAATATTACTTTTAATAGCATTTTCCAGCTATTTCCAGCATTTTCAGGGGGAAAAACTGTTAAGGGGTTAAAGGGAAACAGCAAGTATTCTTTTAAATTTTCGGTAAAAATTATATTTGAAGGTGTCCCCTTGGCGAAATTGGCGATTTTTGTTTGGCGCCAATCCTTTTCGAGCGTAACACCGTGCAAACAGGAATGGAGACCAAAACATAATGATATTTCAATAAAACATATTATCATAATTATGATATTAATCATAAATATCATAATAATGATTAAAATATCTATCATACTCAAATTACTCCTTTCTAATGGATCATTTTCTTGTAGTGAGCATTTGAACCTTTCACACAGCAAATGCATCCAAAGCCGTCTGATCGACTTGTACATTCGACCAGAGGCATATATTTCACCCAAACAGGACATTTATACCAGCCAATCACTGCTTATTTTTTATTGTTTATCTTACCGAAGTCATTTTGGAACAGTGCGATATCTACACCGCTTCCCGCCGCCATATTTTTTCTTGGCGATCTTGGCAAAAAACCCATTTTCTGAAAGTCGCCAAACTAAAATGGCGGCAGAAAATGATGTTTTCTGAAAGATCACCAATAAAAGAATATAGACGACACCACGTGGCTTTTAAGAAACCAAAGCTATTACAGAATTCTACAAAAAGTCACACATCATATATTTTACAGATTTTTACTATTTAAGAACTATATGATCACATTAAAAAAGAGTTTTGTAATGCGTTTGTATAGAAAATAAATATTTAAAAATTCTTTTAAACAAATTTGAAATTTTTGAGGGGAGGTCCACCCCTCAACCCCCTTAAATAATTATTACATACAAAAATAAATACATATTACATACACACATATTTTAATAAACATTAAAAAATAACACACGAGAAATTAATGAATGGAGGGGGACAGTACCACATGGCTTTTAAGGAACCAAAGTTATTACAAAATTCTACAAAAAGTCACATCATATATTTTACAGATTTTTACTATTTAAAAACTATATGATCACATCAAAAAGGAGTTTTTAATGCTTTTGTATAAAAAATAAATATTTAAAAATTCTTTAAAAGAAATTTAAAATTTTTGAGGGGTTTCTCCCCTTAATGATTATTACATACAACAATAAATACATATAACATACACACATATTTTAATATGGACAATTAAATTTAGTTAATCACAATTAAAAAACATAAAATTCTACAACCTGACCAAGCTAGACGACACGTCCGAACTCCAGGAATCCCGTAAGGCAAAAGAAATAACTAGAAAGAAATTATTCCAAAGAGCCGGATGGTAAAGGCAGAAATCACGTGCACTAGTGGGGCTGAAAGAACGAACCAGGGTTGCCACTACAACGCTAAAGTGTCAGGGTAGACAAAGCTAATCAATCATTGCCCGGCAAAACTCTCGAAAGATCACCAAATTTGGCGACAAAAGCCTGCGTGTAAATATGGCATCTGTAAAGTCATTTTCAGGGCAGAAGCAAAATTAATCTTACCAGCCGACATCCAATGTATACTAACTAACCTCTGAAATTACATATACCGTTGAACATTAAAAAATAACGCTAAAATTTAAACGAATCAGAATCACGATTGAGTTAAAAATGAACAAAACACTATAGTCGTTCCCATAAATAAAACAACATCGCCTAGCTTGGCGATCAACCGCAATCACAACTTGGCGATAATCAAGCAGCACCCTCAAATATAGGCTAACCAAATTTCTTTTTCATTTTAAACATTACAGTAAGCATTGTAATTGTTTTGCATTTTTAATTGAGTTTGATGGTTATTTAAGAAAATAAAAACGGTTTGAATAGCTCAGAATCTCAAATAAGAATTAATATTTTTATTGATGAATTTATATGGAATAACTTTTTAGTGTCATTTATCATTTGAAACCATTTTGTCTTTTATCAGATCCCGTGATGGCAACTGCTTGTCAATACTTCCCGAATCTTACGATCGAACGGCACCTCCTCGGTATAAAGGTAAACTTCAAGTTCAAATTCTTCTTTTAAATTCAATTAATCTTAATTGAATATTCATTTGAGCGATTCAGAAGAAAATATACGAAGCGAGTTTTACAGGATGGGGAAGACGGTAATGATAGAAGGCGGTATCACAGTCAAAAATTTTGTGAGGAGAGGGCATGAGGAAATGGTGTAAGTGGATTCTATGGGCCGAGACCTCTAATCCAGAGATTTCTAACAGTCAGCGTAAAAATGACAACGAGCAGACAATAAAACAACTAAAAGCTGAAAGAAAGAGATGGTTTGGTGGATTCGTGAGTTCAAAACATTAATCTGGAAAGTAGTCTGGAGGTTTACCCCTACACAAGGCTTTTTCGAATAAAAATAGTAAAAATAATACACTTTTTACTTTATTTGGCATACTGTAAGTTATTTTTTACATGATTACATGTTTATTTGAAATTTCAAAATATCAAAATCAAATTAAATCAAAAATTGAAATCAATATTAAAATAAAATCAAAATATAATAAATAATAAAATATTGAAATATTATCAAAATATAATAAATAATAAAATATTAAAATGTAATCAAAATATAATAAATAATAAAATATTGAAATATTATCAAAATATAATAAATAATGAAATATTAAAATATAATCAAAATATAATAAATAAAATATTAAAATTAATCAAAATATAATAAATAATAAAATATTAAAATTAATCAAAATATAATAAATATTAAAATATTAAAATTAAACAAACTATAATAAAGAATAAAATATTGAAATGTGATCAAAATATAACAAATATTAAAATATTAAAATATAATCAAAATATAATAAATAATAAAATATTAAAATATAATCAAAATATAATAAATAATAAAATATTAAAATTAATTAAAATATAATAAATAATAAAATATTAAAATGTAATCAAAGTAAAATTAATAATAAAATGTTAAAATATAATCAAAATATAATAAATAATAAAATATTAAAATGTAATCAAAATATAATAAATAATAAAATATTAAAATGAATCAAAATATTATATATAATAAAATATTAAAATGTAATCAAAATATAATAAATAATAAAATATTAAAATTAATCAAAATATTATATATAATAAAATATTAAAATGTAATCAAAATATAATAAATAATAAAATATTAAAATTAAACAAAATATAATAAATAATAAAATATTGAAATATGATCAAAATATAACAAATATTAAAATATTAAAATATAATCAAAATATAATAAATAATAAAATATTAAAATTAAACAAAATATAATAAATAATAAAATATTGAAATTTTATCAAAATTTAATAAATAATAAAATATTGAAATATAATCAAAATATAATAAATAATAAAATATTAAAATTAATCAAAATATAGTAAATAATAAAATTAATCGAAACATAATAAATAATAAAGTATTAAAATTAATCAAAATATTATATATAATAAAATATTAAAATGTAATCAAAATATAATAAATAATAAAATATTAAAATTAATCAAAATATAATAAATATTAAAATATTAAAATTAAACAAACTATAATAAAGAATAAAATATTGAAATATTATCAAAATATAATAAATAATATAATATTGAAATATGAACAATAAATAATAAAATATTAAAATATAATAAATAATAAAATATTAAAATATAATCGAAATATAATGAATAATAAATTATTAAAATCAATCAAAATATATTAAATAATAAAATATTAAAATGTAATCGAAATATAATAAATAATAAAATATTAAAATTAAACAAAATATAAAAAATATTAAAATTTTAAAATTAAACAAAATACAATATATAATAAAATATTGAAATATTATCAAAATATAATAAGTAATAGAATATTAACATATAATCGAAACAAATAATAAATAATAAAATATTACAATTAATCAAAAATTAATAAATAGTATAATATAAAATTATAATCAAAATATAATAAGTAGTAAAATATTAAAATGTAATCAAAATGTAATAAATAATAAAATATTAAAATATAGTCAGAAATTCTAATCAATATTAAAATAAAAATGCCCCACGGAGTTTACAAATTCTGCATATTGAGGATATCAATGGTAAATACGTTTAATTGTAATATAATATATATATTTTTATTAGAGTGGATCTCAGACGGGCATTAGAAATGAAATAATGCGAGATACAAGATCACCCGTGTCAGACACGGGCAAATGTGTTAAGGGGTTGACGTTCGACAAGGCCTTTAATCGGTTGAAAATATTTCCTTTTACACAAGAAATCATTCATTCTTCAAAGAAAAAAAAATTCTAAACTGAATCTGCTACTTTTTCAACACGTACATTTTTACGTGCCTCGCAACGTGCTCTCCCTTCTTAAACAAGTAAACATCACAATTTCTAACGGGAATTATCGGGAAATCTTCGTTTAAATAAACATTTTAAAAGTGTCTTTAAAAGTGATAAATTTCAAAAGTATTTTTTCAGGTAGAGCAGCAAATGTATTTATTCAACTAGAAGTGCTTGACTTGGACGAAATCAGCGAGGCGTCTATGGTAAGTAGATCTAGATTATCTTATATATATATATTATATATTATATATATATATATATATATATATATATATATATATATTATATATATATATAAAATATATATATATATTATATATATAATATATATATATATATATTATATATATATATGTATATATATAATATATGTATTATATTATATATATATATATGTATATAATATATATATATATAATTATATATATATATATATATATATAATATATATTATATATGTATATATATATATATATATATATAAATATATATATAATATTATAAATATATATATATATATATATATATATTAAAATATATATAAATAGCCATATACATATATTCTGCATAGTAATATATCTATGGTAAATACGTTTAACTATAATATACATACATATATATATACTAGAAGATCTCAGAGGGCATTATATATATATAAATAACGATATATACAATATATATATACACGGGCAATATATATATATATATATACAAGGCCTTATAATATATAAAATATTTCCTCTCACATATATATATATCATTATATATACGGATATATATATATTCTATATATATATATATATATATATATATATATATATATATATATATATATATATATATATATATATATATATATATATATATTTCTATACGGGAATTATATATGTGTGTGTGTGTGTGTGTGTGTGTGTCTGTAAAAAAGTGAAGAATTAAAAGTATAATTAAAAATAATTCAAACTCTTTAACAACTAACGTAATAGGAGAAAATCACACCCTCTATGGTAAGTAGATCTAGATTACTATACAAGTAAAGTATATATATATATATAATTTGTTTAGATAGCAACTCAAAAAAAAAAAAAAAAAAAAAAAAAAAAAAAAACACCGAGAGGAACTTGGGCTGGTTAACATCCTCCACGCTTGTCGTACCAAAATATGAACAAAGGATATCTAAATAGAGTAGCCATAAACAGAAGGGTTACAATAAAGAAATTTTATACAATAACTAATATGTATCTTCCATGCCTTAATTACTCGGAACATGTCATGCCTGTATATGTCCCTATCACACAAGGTTACACAGTCTATTTTATGGTTACCAAATTTTGGATTTGCATTCTTTGATACTACCAATTGATCATTATAGCATTAAATTTATGGTCTATCGCATGATATGAATTTATAGCAGATATAAATGGTATCTACCGATGACGCATAAATTGTTATCCATTATCGCGTAAAAAGAAGAGGCTTGTTAATTTGCAATTTAGCTATCAAAAATCCTCTACCAATCTTCCGAACAATGGGCGAAAGTGTAGAGCGCTGCTCTTCGATACCGAAAGTAGAGGATTCGAATCTCGCTTTGGCACGAATGTTCTGTTTGCAGTCGTTCGTAATCGGTTTTCAACAGTAAGTAGGTCCCTGTATCAGCCTTTGTGTAACTAATCAACAGATTTCAGCACTCCATATTAAATCAAAATCTACCAACCTTCCAGCGAAAAGATATTTGGACCAATAGATTTATTTTCCCTGTTCTTTGGGTAAACAGGGAGGTGTTTAATGTCCATGCCGGGTTCGAACCCGGAATTCTAGTCCCGCACGTTGATCCCTAGTCCATCTCGGCCTGAACGCACCATTTAGACTTTATCTTTTTTCAATGTTCACGGTTCAAGCAATGGATTTAAGGTGAATTTTCCATTGCATTCTGTACAACATTTTCATCTACACTGCTTCATATAAACTTCAAGGATCCCAGGATCTCGATTATTCCAGATTAAAGTTTCTGTTAAGGCCCCTCCACACTATGGTCCATTGCAAGCCATTACCACCGTCTGAATGGTGTATGGCTTATCGAGGTTAACGGTGACAGAAGATAAAATGGTCTTTGCGGAGGATGGCTTCGGAAGCGGTTTTTCTCCAAAGATCAAAGGCAGCCGGATGCGCAACTAAAGTGCGCAGTAGACCCTATGGCCGAATCCACGTGCTCGGTTCATTTCATGGCCCGGTGGGTGGATGCAACCCGTGATCCATTGTTCAAATTCACTTTCAGGAACTGGTGAACAGTTGGCCATAGTGTGTAGGCTACATAAAAAAATAGCTGCAAATAGCGCTGAACATTAGTTTGACCAAGTCTACATTATCCTTTAGACCAGATGATGATTTACAGTTTTTGCGTTGTGACCTCACCATGATGAGATGCAGCCACTATCTGTTAAAACAACATCAGGGGCTAATCAAACATCCGGTGAATCCTGTACGATTTCACTGCCGAACTAACCGGGATAATTCGGGTTTAAACCTTCCAGTGCGCTTTCCCTTGTTTGCTCCTACTAACTTCCCGAACGATGGACGAAAGGGTAGAGCACTGATTTCTGGTTTCGGAAGTCGCGGATTCGAATCCCGCTTTGGCACGGATGTTCGTATCCGTTCAGAATCGGCTTTAAGCTGTAGATCCCTATTTTATTACCGTTGTGTAACAAAACAGTAAACCGTAAAGTTCAAGACTAAACCAAAATTGACCAACCTTTCAGCTGGAAGACTTAGATGAATCACACCAACATCCAACTCAAGGGTTTATGGATGCGAAAGCCTAAGGGGGTAGGGAAAACCTTTCGACATTATTCATTTTAAAATTATACACTGATTAATTGACTTAAACTTTAAAAACATTTTTTATTATCAGTACTTTTATCAAATATTTTCATTCATTTCAAAATTTAATTTGTATAAAAGAGTAGTTTGAATTTAATATATTATAGATTTCCTTTAACTTTTTAATGGGATTGCGATTATTATCTATTCTTTTAAAGTATTCGATCTGTGTTTCGTTTTCGTATTTTTTAATAAACGCAGGAACAATATTACTCCTTACTTGTATGTAATGCTGAGGGTTACCAAGCATTCCACATTTACAATTTGGTGATTCTAGTTTTCTAATTTTATGCAAGGAAGTTTGGGAACTTCCATGACCGGTTATGAAATAGTTTAATATGTTATTTTCAAATTGTAACTTTGTTCAACTTCTGACATTTTTATAGTATAGGTTGCTCTTCCTTTTTCACTTTTATCCCAATATTCTTGCCTATCTTTATTTATGTTTTCTTTCATATTGTTACGAACTTCAAAACTGGGTTCGGGGATTGAATGGACTTTAAAGACCACAGCACGAAAATAACGATTTATTGGAAATCACTTCAAAAATACAATTTCATCGCGGAACAACTTGAGCACAATGCTGCGGGCTCACTTACCTCTTTCTGCATCAAACAACAAGTACCGGTGAAACACAACACACCGTGCGTACTTCTTACACCGAGAGATCCACTTAACGACTCTACTCTGCATGCCGCACAGAAGCCACACAGAAAGAGATAGTTTACGGAGTTTCCTGGGCCGAGCTCTCTAACTCCGAAAAGCTATCAAACAAGCAAAATGGGAGCTAGAAGTGTTTTGAACAGAGTCCAAAATTATGCGAAGACGATCACTGGGATCAGTACTATTGTTTAGGTTAACTAGAAGTTCTTTGTGTTTGGTTATGAGAGTTTTTATCCACTCTGCGTGGGACTCTGTTGCCTTATATAGGCCCGAAGAAACTGCTGGAACACTCCAGAAACCGAAACTGGAAGTTGTCACGTGACGCCCCACTTGGCAACATTTAGGGACACTTGCCGACAAAAATAGGTTGCCAAAACTGTCGCCAAGGAAAAGATATCTCGCCAATTTGGCGAGATACCCATAGAGTCCCGTTCTAAACTCAAGGTTCACCAAATTTTTAACAATATATCTTTTAAGTATTGGTCCCGGGAGCTGTATAGGTTTGTAATTTGTTGATTTAGTGGCGCTCTTTGCAAAAATATCTGCATATTCGTAACCGGTATTCCCCGTATGAGCTTTGATCCAAATCATATTAATTTCTCGGTTATTCATGTTTTTGCATTCTTTTTGTATCTCGGTAATTTATTTTGATTTCGGTAGTAATTGTTCTATGCTCTTGATTACGAAAAGACTGTCAGTATATAAATATATATTGTCTTCACTCAATTGTTTTATTTTTCTGAGCTGAAAAACATTTAGACCTACAAATTTATCCTGCCTTTTTTCTGGGTGTATAGAAAGATATTTAATGCACTTTCAGGTCTTGAACCCGGGTTTCGCTGACTGCTTACACTATTATTATATCCATTCATATTAGCTTGCCCCTAAACCATCTCGGCGAGACTGGGTCCCTTAGATCTTTTACTTTTTCAATGTCCATGGTTCAAGCAATGAATTTAACGAGTATTTTCCATTGCAATCCTTACAGGATTTTCGTCTGCACTGCTTTATACGAACGTCGTGGAAGGATCCCAGGATCTCCCTAAATTCCTCCCACTTGTCTGAAGATTGTGTCAAGGACATCTGGATCCCAGACCTCATTTTTCAAGAAGCGAAATTAATCATTGAGACTGGACAGCATAACACTTACCTGACGTTGCGAAATGGATACTTTTATATGTCCATTCGGTTTGTAGTATTTTTTTTTTTTTAAACTAGATTACCCGTTCACGAATTTCGAATACCTACATAGATCTTGCAACCGAGTGCTGGGCTAACCCTAATGGCTAATCGTCTACAAGCGTATCCTTATTTCACCACTGATCACGTGACCCATGCAACGTCACAAGCAGAAGTACTGTGTTTACTTTAAAAATTGAAATTGCCCTATGAGGGATTGAACTATTTTCAATGTGGTTAAAAAAAAACTAGAAAATAGAAATTATTAGCTTACCAAAGCTGAGATTTCAATTTTACTTTTGATACAAAAGAAAATAAATCATAATCTTAGAAATAAACCTAAACACAGATAACTCTCTTAATGCAACTTTGTTCATTTTTTTAAAAAATCATAAAATGTTATAAAAGGCAGATAAATGAAAATGCTATATAATTTTAATTTTTAATAGACAAATGTATCTTTCAAATTAAAATTTGAATATTTTTGAGGGATAATGTGTCTTTGAATTTAAGTACACAAATGAGATTTTTAACTTTTAGAGCATAAAAGCGTGACTAATAGAAAAATGGTTAAATAAAATGATTGATTGTGTAAATGATTGATTATGTATGAAGTAACACCTTTCTAACAAAACAAGAATTATCTAACTGCCAAGCAAGAATTTTTCTCCCACGCATAAATTGCTGACTGCTTATTGGAGTAGCTTTATGCGCAAAATAAACAACACAGCAAGTCAGTTGTACAGCTAAGATTGTGTAATACAGTGCTCATTGACCGTTAATGTTGGCCCCACTCTCGGGGGCGAAATCCTTGTATGTATTTAAAATTCGCAACCCGTTCACAGAAATTTCTGTGAAATGAAATTCGTCAATCGTCAGTGGTACATCTAAAATAAAACAAGATAGCTAGATAATGCGAAAAAATTTAAATAAATGAAAATATAAATAAAAATAACTTGCAATAGTTCTGCTGAAATATACAAATTACACAAAGTTAGGGTTAGCAAAAACGTTCGAAATCCACCCCTTCCCCTTTTTATAGTGTTTAATGCCATTACTTCAAGCCCTATTTCCCCCTAGTTAAGAGCAGGCGATTAAATTTATCAGTTTATCACATAATAAAAAGGTAAAAATAACATTTTTTTTTCTAGGATTATGACAGCATTCCTTTAATCATCTCATTTAATCATTTCTTATTTTAAATTGTTTAAATATCGTCTGCACTATTTTCATAAGTTTTATCACTGAACTTGGAAATTACGTAAATAATTTTCTTTTATATTTGGATTAAATAACAGATTAGGTATATACGTGATAATTTTAAATTTAATCATCGATTATTTTTTGCTGCAATGAAAATTTTATCACCGATATTAATAACAAATTATTTTCATAAAAGTCTAGAAGTCTATTTCACGGACTAATAAATATCTAGCGTTTCATTTATATATCTTTGAAAATTAAGAAGTTTGTTCGTTTGTGTGTTTGTTTTTTATACATAACCACAGGGTTTGACAAAATTAATTCAACGTGATTCTAAACTACATTCACAATATCGGGAGACTTTAGAGGACTTTAGAAGACTTAAATATTTTTTAAATATTATTATTTATTAAATATTTTATTCTTTATTATAACAAAAAGAAAAAATAAAATATGTTATGATGTCAGTACATATTATTTATAGAATTATAGAAATTGGATACTCTGAAATATTCTTAAGATATTCTGAAGAATTATAGAAATTAGACACATTCAAACATTTTTAAAATTTTGAGAATTACAAAAATTTGGAATTATGAAAAAATGTTCTTTTTCCTGTGGAAAAGCTTTAAAACTGCTTTTTTATGCATTTTCCTCCCTTGTATATAATCATTAAATTTTTATAATAGTATTAATAGCTAAGTCATTTCATAATAAAGCAATTTTCTATATATGTCAACTGCAAATACAGTATGTGTTTTCATTTGATTGCTATTGGTATCTTTATTAATATATAATATAAATTGCATACCAGCTTCAATTTAAAAATCTTTAATTTTCTTTTTCTTATTTTAAATTTTCAGTTCACATCATTATACACTTAAACAGTAAAATTGGAAAATGTAATAAAGGTATTCAGGAATTTTGCTTATCATTAATGCAACATTACTCAAAAATTACTTAGAATAAAACCAATACAGACTTGTAATAACTAAATCTGCATAACTCTGATGTTGTGTTAGTACACACTTTTATTTTATCCTGTTAGCGGAATAAATAGCTCACTATTTTTGTTACTATACCATGCCGATATATTGAATGTACTAACAGTAAAATTAAAAAATGCAATAATCTATTCAGGAAGTTTACTTATTCGTAATCCAAAATTACTAAAAAATTACTGAGAATAAATCTAATATAGAGTTATAATAACTAAATCCACATTACTCTGATATGTTAAAAGGCAATTCTTTTGTATCCTCTTAATAGAATAAATAACTCACTATTTTTATTATATCATGTAGGGATACATTATAATATACAAACAGTAAAATTAAAAAATGCAATACTCTATTCAGAAAGTTTACTTACTCGTAATATATCATTACTTAAAAATTTCTTAAAATAAAACCAATACAGAATTGTAATAACTAAATCCACATTACTCTGATATTGTGTTAATAGGCAATTGTTTTGTATCCTCTTAATAGAATAAATAACTCACTATTTTTATTATATCATGTAGGGATACATTATAATATACAAACAGTAAAATTAAAAAATGCAATACTCTATTCAGAAAGTTTACTTATTCGTAATGTAGCATTACTTTAAAATTTTCTTAAAATAAAACCAATACAGAATTCTAATAACCTTAAGATCGTATTAGTTCATGTGCTAGCCAATAGGGCTATTGCGTGCCTGGCATCTTCGGCCAGTGTATAGAGCAATTTGTCGCAACGTCGCGAACTACTATAATGCCCTTCCCATTCATTTTCATGTTTACAACAGCCAATAGATAAACAATAAACTGCCCTTCCGTTTGAAACTAAAGCCAGAATTGTTATAATTTGAGAATTTACCCTAGTGCATGAAATCGCCTAATTATGGAGCACGATCGGCCTTTTTGGCACTCAAAAGGTTAATATGGAGTGAGATGAAACCAAAATGACAGGTACAGATCTACTTTAAGCCTATTTTGAATATAGTTTAATTTTTCTCGATACCACCATTCTCTATCTAAATTATTTCGCTTACCTTCACTAAATTCCGACTCTTCAGGACTTTTATTTAAACATTTCTCAATTATATAAACACAAATGTAGCAAGTTCAGTGTTCTAAGGCTTTAACTACAGGCGCCTGGAGCCTGGTATTCCACTCGGCCTGTGATTGGCTGGTAAGTACATTGGCAGCGATTTCTAAAATTGGTGAAATATCTTGGAGATGCTTTCCACTATAAGGCAATTTGTCGCAACGTCACGAACTACTATAATGCCCTTGCAAACATTTTCATGTTTACAACAGCCAATAGACAAACAATAAACTGCCTTTCCGTTTGAAACTAAAGCCACAATTGTCATAATTTGAGAATTTGCTCTACTGCGTGAAATCGCCTTATTGGCTTCTATCCATTAATTTAGATTGCTTTCTTATCTATGGCCCTTACTCTGGGAGTTGCGGTTCGTACCGAACGTTCGTTGTGACGTCACCTTGACGTCAGCTTGCGGAAATTTTGAGAGCAAACGATACTTTGGTACTCTGGGAGTTACATGCGGAAATTTACCGCAACCTAAACTATCGGTAACTTGCCGCATGTAACATCCAGAGTATCTAAATATCGTTTGCTGTTAAAATTTCCGCAAGCTGACGTCAAGGTGACGTCACAACGAATGTTCGGTACGAACCGCAACTCCCAGAGTAAGGCCCTATTTATTTCTCTTTATTTATCCATTATTAATTTATTCCTTTATTATCCATATAATCCTTTATTTAGAAGAATTTGGAACGTACAAAAAATGGAAATTGAAAGTTCTAATTGTAAATATTGCAGATCTGTGTTTTATCAGAAAACGTATGTAACAAAGCATGTAAAAGTTTCTCATTTCGGTAAACTATAATTAATTTAATTTGTAACTTAACTTTAATTAAATATCAGTAGCCTTTAATTAAATATATACTCGCCGCACATCTCCCTTTGAAAAAATATTCTATGTACATTCTGTCTCTTTCTGATTGTCGAAATAATATAGAGATTGTGCGCATGACGTAAGATGCAGCAAAAATTGCAGCTCAACTTCCTCGTTGGCAAAACATTTGAATTTCCCACGGATTATGCTTGTTATTTGGGAGTTAATTTTGTCAATTATCTGAAATTGGTAACAAGCTGTTGTGTATATGGCTGTACTAAGGGTTTCAAAAAAGGCGAAAATATTGGATTTCATTGCTTTCCTAAAGATCCTACATTGGCGAATGCTTTGGATAAAAGCTTTGAAAAGGCAAGACTGGACTCCAAGTTCTTCGAGAATTTGCGGCAAACATTTTCAGAATGGTAATAAAATGTTAATCTTAATATGATGTAATAAACTATATAAAATTATTATCTTTAAATTTTTTTTGTATTATTACTAAGCTTTTTTCATATTTCTAATCTATTTTCTATGCTTTTGTGAGAAGTTCTGTACCTATAAATGTAATTATTTTTTGTCCTTAAAATGATGAAGTTTGACACATTTTTATTAGA
>CM063507.1:47230662-47300662 GCA_032207245.1 Pardosa pseudoannulata | reverse complement strand
TGCACGTGGAATAGACGATCGGTTTGTCGAGCATCCGGATGAGTACCGCAGCGGGGGGGGCGCCATGTGGTGCTACGTTTGCTGAACATAGAAGTTTTTCTGTAAGCCCGAAGAGTTGCTTTTTCGAAGCCGATATGACACCTAGGACACATAAACACGATTTTTGCTTCAGTGATAGTAGAATGCTCATAAGTTTAGCTGTTTTTATAGTTATAACTCGACAACTCGTAAGTAAATGTTTTATTTATTGTATTCTTTAAATTTATATTCATAATAAATAACCCGTTTCAGAATGGAGAACTCAGATGTCTCACTAATTAAAGATATATTGGAAAATCCATGTTCTTTGCACACCCTGCATGAAAACCTACCGCACGCCACTGGTTGGTAGTATTGTGATCTTCCAAATTTCGACCTCGAGGTGTTGATTGATCTTTAGGTTTGGGGCTCCCCAGAATCCGAAAATATCAATTTTAAAATTATGCCTGTGTGAGATGTAACAACCCGTTGCATGTCCGAAAAAAAAAGAAAAAAAAACCAAGGTCGCCCGTAAGGTCCTTAGAAGCTGACACTTATTGTTACCTTTAGGAAGAAACGTGCGCCGACTAAAAAGTATGAACAAACCCTTTTGTGTACCAGTTCTTCGTATGCAAACAGAAACTGGTGGTATAGCTCCGAGGTTAATTAAAGGTGTCAGTCAGCGGGAGCTAAGCTGTCTGCCGCTTTGTGCCGAGAGTCTTTTATGACTCTATAAACCCCCATTGACGGGTAAAGTCCACTGTTTCCCACATATGGACTAAGTTAATGGTTTTGCTAAAGTGTGGATGATTGCCGGTCGGCAAACTTAAAGAAACTTATGCCACATCTGGACACTCGTCCAAGCAGATCATTTGACCGTAGAATTATGTTACCCTGTTTTTGGAAGGTTAATCACTGTTTAAGAAGCCTAGTTGCGTTGGGTATAGCTTCGCGCTCCCAAGACACAGGTCCTAGGTTCGATCCCTGGGCTGAGCAAGGTTGACTCAGTCTTTCACCCCTTCAGTGGGTAGATGAACTGAGGACCAAGAGTGCTTGGGAACTAAACATTGGGGATTCTTTCTAAGATTGACCATCTAACCGGAAGATATGCTTCGCACCCCAGGGCCCTTGGTCACGTAAACGGAGATTGGCACCGTAGGCCCTGGCCCCGTTGGGGATGTTACACCGAAGAGTTTTAGTTTTAATCTCTGTTTAAACGAAGAATTACGTCCCACCATTAGTTGGCGCCTTGGGTTAATCGCGGTTAGTCGTTAAACGACTTTGGTGAGACCGGCCTTTAAGTTAAAATATCAGATGAATTGAATCGTATAACGTTATTGACTTGCAATGATGTTTTAGTGGAAAATTTTTGAATTTTATTTTCCCAACAGATTGTACCGGCCGTTTCTATTATTTTACGATTTTTCATTTCAGGCAATTTCACGTACTTGGTGGTACTTTGGATAAACTGCCATGTCAAGCATCGAACCCACAATCTCCGGGTTTGGATCGCGTGCTTTGACCATTCAGCCACTGAGTTAGCTGGCTAAGCTTCTTTATGCGGCAATATTATATTAAAATAATAATTATATAATTATTATTTTAATAATTTTCTGCACCTATGTCTACCTATCTTTATATGGTATATTCAAATATGTTG
Organism: Pardosa pseudoannulata; assembly: GCA_032207245.1. NCBI lineage: Eukaryota > Metazoa > Arthropoda > Arachnida > Araneae > Lycosidae > Pardosa > Pardosa pseudoannulata. Next base: position 47,298,984 of record CM063507.1, on the reverse strand, counting down.
ATTTGCTTGCTTGTATTCCCCCAGTGCGTGCGGTACTGGGTGCTGCACCACGTAGCGCTTTCAAAAGCAAACGAACATACGAAGTTCTGATGTGTACACACTGCGTACTAAATTGAAAATCACACTTTATATGTATGGGCTACTGGAGAAGAACAGCATACTATGCCACTGAGGCAAGTGCAGCTATTATTCCTGCACTTGGCATTCAGAATCATCCGAATGTACGATTTATTAAGCGTTGTATTAGAGGGGGGACTTATGTACTGAAGCGATTTTGATTTTTTAACTGATTAACTGGCCATACGATTTTGCAGACGGTTAATGTTTAAATTTATATATTGTAAAATTTTGTTTTCATGGAAATGTAAAAGAAATATTTCATCAATATAAAGTGAAATGTTTTAGTGTGGTAAAGTAATTTCGGTGATGTATTATAATTATTGAAATAATTAGCTCAAAAACAATGTTTTGTTTTAAAGAAACGAATTTTAACAGAACAGTCGAAATTTTACCATTCATTGTGTCTTACAGTATATAAGTTATATTATGTAACACCATATCCCTGGTTTTGTTTTTAAAAATTGTCAAGATGTTTTTCGCAGAATATATGATTTCCAAATGTTAAAAACAATTAATAAATATAATTTAATCCACCGACCGAACAAGAAACAGTTAGCTCGTTAGTGCCAGCGTGCAGCGAAATCCTCTGCACGTGGAATAGACGATCGGTTTGTCGAGCATCCGGATGAGTACCGCAGCGGGGGGCGCCATGTGGTGCTACGTTTGCTGAACATAGAAGTTTTTTGTAAGCCCGAAGAGTTGCTTTTTCGAAGCCGATATGACACCTAGGACACATAAACACGATTTTTGCTTCAGTGATAGTAGAATGCTCATAAGTTTAGCTGTTTTTATAGTTATAACTCGACAACTCGTAAGTAAATGTTTTATTTATTGTATTCTTTAAATTTATATTCATAATAAATAACCCGTTTCAGAATGGAGAACTCAGATGTCTCACTAATTAAAGATATATTGGAAAATCCATGTTCTTTGCACACCCTGCATGAAAACCTACCGCACGCCACTGGTTGGTAGTATTGTGATCTTCCAAATTTCGACCTCGAGGTGTTGATTGATCTTTAGGTTTGGGGCTCCCCAGAATCCGAAAATATCAATTTTAAAATTATGCCTGTGTGTGATGTAACGACCCATTGCATGTCCGAAAAAAAAAGAAAAAAAAACCAAGGTCGCCCTTAAGGTCCTTAGAAGCTGACACTTATTGTTACCTTTAGGAAGAAACGTGCGCCGACTAAAAAGTATGAACAAACCCTTTTGTGTACCAGTTCTTCGTACACAAACAGAAACTGGTGGTATAGCTCCGAGGTTAATTAAAGGTGTCAGTACGCCGGAGTTAAGCTGTCTGCCGCTTTGTGCCGAGAGTCTTTTATGACACTATAAACCCCCATTGACGGGTAAAGTCCCCTGTTTCTCACATATGGACCAAGTTAATGGTTTTGCTAATGTGTGGATGATTGCCGGTTGGCAAACTTAAAGAAATTTATGCCACATCTGGAAACTCGTCCAAGCAGGTCATTTGACCGCAGAATTGCGTTACCCTGTTTTTGGAAGGTTAATCTCTGTTTAAGAAGCCTAGTTGCGTTGGGTATAGCTTCGCACTCCCACGACACAGGTCCCAGGTTCGATCCCCGGGCTGGGCAAGGTTGACTCAGTCTTTCATCCCTTCAGTGGGTAGATAAACTGAGGACCAAGCGTGCTTGGGAACTAAACACTGGGGATTCCGCGTAAGATTGACCACCTAACCGGAACATATGCTTCGCACCCCAGGGCCCTTGGTCACTTAAACGGAGATTGGCCCTGAATGCCCTGGCCCCGTTGGGGATGTTACACCGAAGAGTTTTAGTTTTAATCTCTGTTTAAACGAAGAATTACGTCCCACCATTGGTTGGCGCCTTGGTTTAATCGCGGTTAGTCGTTAAACGACTTTGGTGAGACCGGCCTTTAAGTTAAAATATCAGATGAATTGAATCGTATAACGTTATTGACTTGCAATGATGTTTTAGTGGAAAATTTTTGAATTTTATTTTCCCAACAGATTGTACCGGCCGTTTCTATTATTTTACGATTTTTCATTTCAGGCAATTTCACGTACTTGGTGGCCAACGTGACCCTTTCTCGCCGGTTAATTGGAAGCATCGTCAACTACTACATGCCTTCAGCACTGTGTGTCTTGGTCAGCTGGGTGACCTTTTGGCTTCAGTCAGACGCCTCTTCAGAGAGAGTTACTCTCACGATGACGGCACTCTTGACCATTTGCACTCAGGTAATCACTAGCATTATTTATCGGCTCTCTGGTAATTGTAAATCGGATTACTGTCAGTAACTACTTTTTATCAATTGATACGAGAACTGTTGTATAAAATTGATATACTTGTGTCCATAACTGAATTTTCCTACTTAAAAGTTGTCTAGAGTCGAAACTACTGTTCAGAAAGTTATGAAATGTTGTGTAGGACATGATAAAAGGATGGGAATGTGTTTCAGAGTGAATAATAAAAATTAGTTCAAAATTTTTTCTGGTGGGAAAATTTAGTTCAAAATTTTCCCACTAGAGGGCGTTTTTGATGACTAGCTCATTTAACAAACATTTACTCTAGTTAAAAAATTCTTGGTTTATCAAGACTGACTAGATGTTTCAACAAAACCTAAAGCCAAGATGGAACTTTTCCACACATTAACCTTCCTGTTAAGAATGTTATGAAAAATTTCTTTACAGAAGAACGTGCCACTTTCCTAATGTGTGGCCAACCCGAAAACCTGACCTCAACTCACACTAATTTTGGCTTTAGGAACATTTGAAACATCTAGTCAGTCCTAATAAACTAAGAATTATACCTGATCTAAAATACAGCATTTCACGATGTATTTCCCAGCATTTCCCCGGACACACTGTGGTCAACTATAGGTGGTTTGGTTTTGCAAGCTACTGTCTACATTATTTTTTAACTCGGGAGCTGATGAGACCGGGACATACTGCTTAAAGCTGATTCCAAACGGCTACGAATATCTATACCACGGTGGTATTCAAACCCACGATCTCCGGTACCGAAGATCAGTGTCCTATCCATTCGAAACTATCTTACGATTTCAAGTAGTAGCTGAAAATGATGGCTGCCATGTCGAACATGCTCGTTGTAATTTTTTTAACTAGAGTATATGTTGGTTAAATGTATGATTCATCAAAAAACACCCTCTGGTGGTGACATTTTGAACTAATTTTGTTTACTAGCTCAAACAAATTCCCATATTTTCATTCTTCCCTACATGACATTTTGTAATTTTTTTAAACAATAGTTTCGACTGCAGACAACTCTAAAGTAGGGTACCTTAATTATATACACACTGTACTTTGACATTATTGCCCACTTAAGTAAGTCAAAGAAACAAAATGATTTTGTAACCTGTTACACTTAAGATGGTGGGTCTGTTTTGCCATATTGTATTTCTCTCACTCATTGTTAACTTATGGGAAACGTAAAATTCCCTCTGGCCGCCTAGTATTTTAAAAATTCTTTAAAAAATTACACAACGTGATAGAACAGCTAATTTTCTGGGATGCTATATTTCCTTTGTTAAAAAACATTGCAAAAAACGCATTCATTTTAAATTACTGAGAAAGTTTGCATACTCTTTTTAAAACGCGAATAAGAACATTTAACAGCTATAAAGTCACAAAAAAGGAAAAAGTGAAAAAAAAAAGAAAATCATACATAACAAAATGTTTTGTTTCTGCATTCATTTTTTGTCAAATCTCATATAGCCTCCACACTATGGCCAATTGTTCACCACTTCCTGGTGGAGATCTTTAACGATGGTTTACGGGTTGCATCCATATACTGGGCCGCTAAATGATTCCACGCGTGGATTCGTCCATAGTTCTACTGCGCACTTTAATTGCGCATCTCCGCCAAGGCCATTTTATCGTCTGTCATCGTCAATCTCGATAAGCCATATCCCCTCCATATGGTGGTAATAGTTTGCAGTGGACCATAGTGTGTAGGGGTTTCAGGCATAAAACTTTCAGTATTGCACTGAAAACTCTAAGGGCCGGTCTCACCAAGGTCGTTTAACGGCTAACCCCGATTAACCCATGGTGCCATGCAATGGTAGGACTCAATTCTCTGTTTAAACAGAGGTTAATCACGGTTAGCCAATAAACGACTTTGGTGAGACCAGCCTTTGTTGACAATTGAATCCAATCTCGTGTCAATCTTCTATAGAATTGTAATTTACTTGAATTTGCTTTGTTTTGTCTTGTACATAATTTTGTTCATTTTAATATTACTCTTGTTTCAGTATCATAATCATTAGCATTTGAGATATTATTGCAAAATAATTAAAATGTCTCAGTTCTCATAAAAATGATATTTTTATTCCTTTTTTCTTTTCCGTTTCAATAGGGTGACCAATACAAGTCAGAATTACCCCCAGTGAATTACATAACGGCAATGGATATCTGGTATTTTGTCTGCATTTCCATGCTCGTGGCAACTCTTCTAGAATTCGCCTTCAGCTACAATGCCAGCAGGAAGATTAAAAACAATAAACCGAAAAAAGTAAGTCATAACTTTGAACCGGAATGCCTCGCTAAAGATAATCAGAAAAATGCTGTAACCATACATTTAAGTTCGATGTAGATCGACTTGAAAAGCGTCTTAACCATTTTTTATAACTGTTTCTCGTTTTAGAATTGCCCCACTCACTCAGAATTTAAAAATAGACTTATTTATATGAGAAATAAAACTTACAACTAAAATAGTAAGTACGTTAAAAATGCAAGAATTTTGTTTCTGGTTACAAAGGTAACCAAAAATAGAATTTGAAATAGCGTGAATAAGGCGATTTCACGCAGTAGGGCACATCTCAACATATGACAATTCTGGCTTTAGTTTCAAACGGAAGGGCAGTTTATTGTTTGTCTATTGGCTGCTCTAAACATGAAAATGAATGGGAAGGGAATTATAGTAGCTCGTGACGTTGCGGCAAATTGCTCTATTCAAGTTAAATTTGGCGAATGTGTTAACTAAATTTGTAAAAGATATTGTATCGTTGATATAAAACATTTTATGATATTCATCGTGTAAGATTAAGAGTGCTGCCATATTGTAGTCAAGGTATATCACAGGTGATTTCTGCTTCATAATGGAGTCAGAAGTCAGCAATTTATGGTGGCAAATTCCCATCTCTGGCGACTTCTGACGTCATTATGACGCAGAAATCACCTATGACATATCAGGACCGCAAAATGGTAGCGCGCTATATCGAATTTCTGCAATTTGATACCGAGAGAAAAAAAATGAACGCAATAATTACTTTTTCAAATAATGGCATTACATATATATATTACATGTATAAAAGACTACCCGATAGACGTTGTCCTGTTTCAAAGCTGTAAATCCAAAAATTGCAAAATATTTTTAAATAAATTATAAATCAGACCATATTGATGGAAGAGTAAGGAAAAAAAATATTTTAAAAATACTTGATGCCACCACTCTAGCAGTAATCACACACGTAATTAGATTAAATTAAAACTCCCACATCGACTGTACGGAAATTCGATCCTAAGAACTTTTGTCCTGAAATCGATTGTGCCGACCACTGCGCCACAGATGCGTTGGCAGCGAAGGGTTTCTAGAGACATTATAATAATCTCAATAAGCTCGCAACTCTGGATTTTTTTAACAAAAAAAACATTTTCTATTGGATCAAATTGTGAATCTAAACCCTTCTCGAATCAACTTAATTACATACACAAAATTTCATCATAATCAATCCAGCCATTTAGGAGGAGTTTTTTTATAAACACACGGACAAAAGAATTTTAAATATATATATATATATATATATATATATATATATATATATATATATATATATATATATATATATATATATATATATATATATATATATATGAAATAATATATTGGCGAGACTCATTCAAATCACAATACAGTTTATTTCTGGTAATAAATATGAAATCCATACAACAGGCAGACAGCTTTATATCTTCGTGTACACCGATTATCTGGTCCCGCACATACTTTTTAAGTAGGGATTCCTAAACTAAAAGATTACGAATAATCCCTAAGCATAATGGATCACGTGATACAAAATACCCATGTTTAAAGAGAACTCGCTAACTATTGGCTAAAGTAGTCCAGACAGAGGCTGTACTAAGTCTATAGCGTGTCTGGAGGGAAAATCAGAATTATCGCGCAAACCCCGAACTCACTTTATGAACAAAAGTTCTTAAATTAATATTAAAATACTTAAATAAGGGATTTTAATATTACATATATATATATATATATATATATATATATATATATATATATATATATATATATAATATGCATATACATATACATGCATCTATGTATATATATATACATATATATACATATATATATATATACATATATATATACATATATATATACATATATATATATACATATATATGTGGTACCCCCGTGTACGTCCAAACGGGATACCCGGTAAACGTCAGTCAGTACACTCAGAATGAAAGTCTGACTCAGAATTAATTTAACGTAAAGATTTAATAAAGGACATAATAGAACATTAGAAATTTCACAATTCCATCTAATTATAATAGCCGGGAGAGCTGCCGTCTGCACGCTCTGTTCCTCGTTAGGGCCGTTGTCCGCTCTCTCCAAAAACACACGAGCGTCTCCCCGTCAAAGATACGTCTGTTCTCCCTCGCGTCTACTGGAAGACTTCCCTCGTTGCCAGATGCGCGCAGCGAACCTGGTGTTGCGTGTCACTCAGGCTACCACACACACACACACACACATATATATATGTATGTATGTATATATATAATATATATATATATATATATATATATATATATATATATATATATATATATATATATATATGTCGTATCCAGTGGTAAGGCGAATGGAAGAAGCAGTCTTTCTTGGTAAATCATCTCTTTATTTCAAAGTATAGTTTCCTTTTTAAGGCGTCACTTGCGCCATTTTCATTTATTCGTGGCGGAGCTAAGCGTGGAGGCTGCTGACAGCTCTATGTCTTCGTGCTAATTTTTCTTATCTCTTTACACACTCATCAAATTCCTCCAATATGCTTCGGCTTGACCGAATTATTTTAAAATCTTACTCGAGAGTGGGTTTTTTTTTTCATTTATGTTATTACAAAAGAGTTCCCTTTTAAATTGTTCACAACTCACTTAAGTTTTTCCAACCCCCCGTTTTAGACCTGACATATATTGTATATGTGTGTATATAAGGAAAATTAGATATCTCCATATATTCTAATCATCAGTTCCCTTTACACTAAGGTACTGCATGACATAGGACCGAATAACGGTCTAACGCTGTCTCACGAAAAGTTCATTTTGACTGTCCAAATGCATTTATCGCTGTATATAGCAACAATCTTCAAATTTTTAAGACTAATGCCTTTCTTGGAACTGTAGAGAAAGTGCATATTTGTAAACAAATACGAGTGCTGACTACAACTGAACTTTTCGTTGGCAAAACATTGCTTATTTTCATTGTATCTTATGAGCTTCGATATGGATCGCGTATAAAATAAAACTAAATTTTATTTAAGGGAAAGGGAAGGAAACATCAGAAACTGGCCAAGTAATTCCAAAATAGATATTTTAGCACTTACAAAATTATATATATATTTTTAATTAAACACTATACACAGTACTATTATGTATCATAATCAAAGTATAACTACTTTGATTATGTTAACAGGCACGATAAACTATTGCATAAATAATAATTTAATAAAAATGTACAAAACCTGATCATTTAAAGGACTAAAAATAAATACATTTATAGCTACAGTATTTCTCACAAAAGCATAAAAAATACATTAGAAATATGAAAAAAATCTCAGTAATAATAAAAATTTCTTAAAGCATAATAATTTTATATAATCTATTACATTACAGTAAGATTAAAGTTTTATTACCATTCTGAAAATGTTTGCCGCAAATTCTTGAAGAACTTTGAGTCCATTCTTGCCTTTTCAAAGCTTTTATCCAAAGCATTCGCAATATAGTATCTTTAAGAAAGCAATAAAATCCAATATTTTTATCTTTTTTGAAACGCTTAGTACAACCTCACGTACAAAAGCTTGTTATCATTTTCAGATAATTGACAAAATTAAAACCCCAAAACCAAGCACAATCCGTAGGAAATTCAAATGTTTTGTCAACGAGGAAGATGAGCTGCAATTTTTGCTGCAGTTGACGTCATACGCACATTCTCTATAGTCTGAACCCTATACTTTTAGCCAAAAGTATTTATTTATAAAGATGGCATTAATAAAATTAAAGAAAAACAACTGAGCAATTTGTCGTAACGTCACGAATTACTATAATGTCCTTCCCATTCATTTTCATGTGTACAACAGCCAAAAGACAAACAATAAACTGCCCTTACATTTGAAACTAAAGCCAGAATTGTCATAAGTTGAGATGTGCCCTGCTGCGTGAAATCGCTTAATGCAGCTTAATTTAAAATTACTTCGCTGAAAGGCGTTTCTCTTGTCATAGCAGAGAGTGAAACAACGCGTTGCCCCAAATAGTTTTCGTATTATTCTAATTACATACTTAGTAGCCGTGGCAACAAGAAAAAAAAATTCAAATGGCGTGTGTTTACATTAACGGTAACTAGGAATGGGACTTGAAACAATGTGAAAATCACGTCAGCGTTAAGGATTGTGTTCATTGCACTTCTAAAAGAAATTGTATTGTTAGTGTAAAATACTTTCGGATATTTACCAGGAAGATTATGTTTAATTTCAGTAATCTAACATAAAGAGTAAGAAAAACACTCATTTTAAAGTTTCTTTTTTTTTTTCAAATCATAAGCATTATTCATGAATATGTTTCTGAATGAAAACTTGAAATCGTAATATATTCTAATCATCAGTTCTCTTCACATCAAGCTGATGCCTGAGGTTGCAATAGCTGCAATTTTTTATTTGTACAGATGCATTATAGACGCCGTGTTTTTTCCCCCGCCAAGCTTGGTGATTTTTGGCAGTTTTTTATGAGGCGATGAGTAGGTTTGTGTGTTACTATCTCCCCCTTTCCAATTTACATCTGTTATTAAATTTATTTTACATTTCTTTTATTACAAGGGGGTTGAGGGGGGAGGTGGAACAACCCTCACATGTTAGATTTTTTATAATATTAGTGCTTATTAAAAGGATATATATTGTATTTATGTTGTATTGATATATATATCATGTTACTAATTTGATATTTATTTTTAAATAACATAAAAATGATAATTATTCTAATTTTATTTTAATAATGATATAAATTGTGAATTTGCTGTTTTCTTTTATTTTTTGGAAAAAGTTTTCTTTTGTTAATTGTTGTGTTTCAAATATGCCATGTGACCACCACCCTGTTTTTTTTTACTTAGCTATTTTTCAAAACGAGTTTTTCTGTTGGTGGCCAAAAAACATGGCGGATGGGGCCGGCGTCTATAATGCATATGTTCCTGTTGCTGGAAAACCAATATTCAGTCATAATAATCCTGAATGTTGACTTTTCCAAAAAAAAATTAATTATTTTTATCTTAAGCTCAAAATGAACCCAAAAATTAAAATAAATTCATATTTCATACATGCACATTTATATAATTTTCTTGAATAAAAAATAGGCACTTTTATGACCATTTTCCTCAAAATTGTGCGATCGTTAAGCAGTAATCGTTGAGAGTTAAGCGTAATAGCTATTTCGAAACATAATTTCGTACTTTGTTCTATAAAAATATGACAGAAGTTTACAACTTTTGTACTTGTACTGTTTATGATACCTCCCCCCTTTTTTTACAGAAGAAAAGTATCACATGCTGCAAACATTTTGGATGTTCCAAAACACCAAAAGATGCATTTGGTTCGGGAGATCTCAAAGAAGCAGAAGAATTGAATTCAAACACAAAGAAAGCGTACAAGAGGATTGTGAAGTGTATTGACACAACTAACATCGATTCTGTTTCCAAAGTATTATTTCCTGGCTTCTTTGTTGCTTTCACAGTGGTTTACTGGTCCTATTACGTTCGTTTTCTGCATGAAGAAGCCCTAGACACAGATGTAGATTAAAACTATAATTCAACAACATTTGTTAAAAGAAAACACACAAACGCTTACACTTCTTTAACTTTTAGTCGATTACACGTTGAAATTTTGGAAAGTAGGCAATTTTGTGACTCACCACTTCAAAAATTCTTCATCTTGGTTACAGATTGATTACGTATGAAGAAATAAAGTACAGTAGAACCTCGATTATCCGAAGTAATTGGAACCGAGCATACTCCGGATAATCGAGAATTCATCAATAATCATCTAGTTTTATATGTAGCATCGTCATTGGTGCAATAGCATTCGATTGTTCTGGGACTCGGCAGTATGACCTTCCCAATTTTGAAATGGGGTGTGTTTTTGTTTAGAACAGGGATGCTTGAAAGTGGGGAAGAGTACACTCCTATTGAGAACTGTGCTTGCAAAATGGAATTCCAAAATATTTATCTGCACTAGTTGTTTGGAAAGAATGGCTTGCATACAAAAGGAATAGGGAAAAAAAAAGACTTTAAAAATTGTAAATAGAAAATTTTGGATGATAGTAGAAAGTGAAAAAAAAAGGAAGAAGAAACCGACTTCGGTTAACGGAGAGTTCTGGATATTCGAGGTTCTACTGTATTTCTAATCAAACAAATAACTTTAAGGCTCACCTTAAAGCAACTATTTTATATGGAAGACTTTTTCTTATTTTTCACGTTAACATATCGTTTTTACTGGGTTGTAACTAAACTTTTTCGAGAGAAAAGTTCTTAATAAAGTTATAAAAATAAACACGAAAGCAGTACCTTTAATACGGGTCGTAATCACCATCAAAATCTATGAATTTCTGCCACCATTTTAGTAGTTTTTCCAATAACTTCGGCTCAGAAACTCAAGTCCAAAAACAGATCAACTCATTTTGGGCATTCTGTGCAGAATAGAAGAAAGCACCAAGATGTAGTTGCAGGTGTGAAAAAGGTAGAAGTCCAAAGGAGCGATATCGGGGCAAAAGTATGATTAAATACGCTAACGCGAACTGTTTGTGCAGACGATATTTGTAGTGGCGGGAAACTTTCGTTACAACTAGATATTATCGTAAATATATAGGGTTTTTCAGTATTTCTTCTCTATTTTTATTTAATTAGTTGTACTGAATTTACTTTGTTTCTAAATATAAGAAATTTTTACATAAAGTTAAAAAATGAGAGGTTGTTTAAAAAAAATTTAATTTTTTGGTAGATTGCGCAGATTTTCAACACAGAGTAAGTTTCATTAATAATTTCTACTTTTTTGTAAAAAATAATTATTTGGTATTATTCTCCACCTATTTAAATTTTTTAAAATTATCAGAATTATTACACCAAGAGGATTAAATTTTCAAAAAAGTTAAAATTAGGATTGAAAATTCCATTTCAAATACTATAAATACTAAATGAAATACAACGAAAAAAGTAGTCAGAGCTTCATCGTAAGTCTATAATGTAATTACTGTGAAAATTTGAAATTAATATGTGCAATAGTTTTTGTTATTTAGAATGCACACAAAATGAGGAAACACCATTTTGAGTAAAATGCATTTTTATAATTTCCATAAAAGCTATATTAATTGCAAAGATTGTAGTTTTATAGGCTCTAATTCGAATATTTCAATAGGATTTGTATTAAACCAGTGATTCTCAACCACTGTGCCGCGGCATTTTAGTGTGCTGCCAAATTTTAGAAATGTATATTTTTCGATTTTTATATTACACTGGAAATTTTCGACGATAAGAAATTTTTTATTTCAAGAAATATATCAGTGGTGTATAGACGTCATAAGCGGAATAAACTTCAAATTTTCTTTGGTGTTATGAGACGTGTTGTAGCGCTTTTGGTTATCTAACAATAACAATTTAAAGTTGATATCCCACAACACAATGCATACTATGCGTATTTATTGTTACCGTGTAAGATAGTGTATAGCGGAAGCTATTACATATGAGAATTCTAACGAAAGTTTTCGTTCGTTTTCTCACGAAATGTATTCGAGACTGTTAAATGTAAAAGACGATATGTGAATAGCATTACATTTTTAAGACCAAATATAAATGAAATTATCAAAAAAGCTTAGATCTCTCATTAAAAGTATTGTTAACTTCAATTAATCCCTTTGTAGTAAAACTGCCTAAACCGGTATCTCAACGATGTTTCGTAGCTGATTTCTGCGACCTTTCCTGTCAAAATAACGTAAAAAAATGATAAATTTGACACAAAATCCATCGAACACTGTTTAACAGTTACCTTTTTGTTATTATTCTTTTGTATTAAACGAGTTGAGTTGTACAGCAATCTACAGAATACAAAATATCTCTCTCACGCTACATATAAGGCAATTTGTCGCAACGTGACTATAATGCCCTACCCGTTCATTTTCATGTTTACAACAGCCAATAGACAAACAAAAAACTGCCTTCCGTTTGAAACTAAAGTCAGAATTGTCATAATTTGAGAATTTGCCCTACTGCTTGAAATCACCTTATTCATTACCCTTAATAAACGTACTGTTGTTTTTGTAGTACATATTATTTTATTTTACATTCCAAATTATTATCACAAACTAATTTACGTTGTGTATTATAGGTAAGTAAACAACTTTTAAACTTATTTTGTTCTTTATGTGCCACCAAATTTTAAAATCATTAAAAGTGTGTCTCGACAATAAAAAAAGTTAAGAATCACTGTTTTAAACAATTCAAATATGTCCAGAGATTAAATTTTTTTCTTAAATTGATTTTTTGAACGTTTAAAGGGATCTTTAGAATTTTATCCTCAAAAAATTCCACGACTCCTGATACTTTATGAAGAAAGCCAAAGTGGTAAACGAATTACCCTCCTCTATGTTCCCTCCTTTCTAAATGGACTTGCCTTTTTTACAAATGCGCAGATCTGACGAAGGGTTTCTGATCTGTGGGCAGACTACTATATCACCACTAATGAAAAATGTCTTTACTATACATTTTAAAATCTTTCGTGAATGTATAGTGGAATGGCTCTCACAATTTTATGCATCAGTTCTTTTGAAAAACTTATTATCAAGACTACGAAAGGAGAAATTCTTCTTGAAACTGCTTGCTTAAACTATTAAACGTATTATTTTTTACAAATCTTCAATATTTTCTTCTGGAGGTGTTTTTTGGAATAACTGTATGGTTACATATAAATAAAGTCATTTTTATTAGAAAAGTCTCACGGTTTATATTTTATTTCACATGCCTGTCTTTGATAAAAATCTAAAAACGTATCCTGCTCGCCTAGTTAACTGGAGCAGACACGAAGAGGTTTTGAGGTACGCGAGACGTTCTGATAAAATAGAAACTCTATATAATTTTCAAGAATTAGAAAAATAAACATTTAATAGAGTTTAAATCAAACAACAAAGTGATCTTCTCTAGCATACTACATACACCTACCAACATTCAAACACTTGTGTCCGGAGCAACAGCGTAGTCTGAAATTTTAACATGCTAATTACAGATTAAACATAAGTACATATCTTCTAAATTAAAATTAAATTTAAAATATTTAAACAGTAGTAAATTGTAAAAAATAAATTAAAATTTATGTATTTAAAAATGTATGAGTAGCTTTTTTAGCATTAACAATTCATTTTTGTTTATTGTAGCAACATTGACCACGACTAAAATATTTACAATTTTTTATCATCAGGAATTCTAGAGTTTGTCTACTCAAATTTGACATAAAAACAGAATGGTTTTTCAGCACAGTACTGAAAACTCTTTAATATGCAGCATTGCTGTGTGAAAAGAGTAATATTCAGCAGTATTTTTTGCAAAACTTTGTATTTAATTGCTGAATTGTAATCTTTCAACTGTTCAAAAGTTTTGTTATTTTCCGGAGGAATCTCAGGAGTTTTTGGAGTTATCATTTTTTCTTATTCTTCCGGAGCAACTTCGGAGAATTCGAAGTGGTTGGCATGTCTGACTAAATACGATAGGAAATCCCCGGCAGAGATGAAAACAGAAGTAGCAGTAGAAGTTGTAGTAGCTACAAACGTGGCGGTTTAATAACAAATAGATGTCGCTACAAGTTCTTTATGTAGATAAGAAAATAAAAAGTCCTCAACTCCAGAACCGATGGTGTGATTAAGTTAATAAATGTTCTTACTTGTCAGTCGCCTCCTTATTGACCCCAGTCCTTCACGGACTGGAATCAATAATGAGGCGACAATGTCCTTTTCCATTTTATTTTACGACAAATCATAGAAAACACACAAAACCAAAACCTACACCATTCTCATCGCCAGCGCGCCACACAACCTTTCGCTATACGCCCTCTAGTAAGAAAAAACCACAAAAGTTACAACATGGAACCTTCATCCAAAATAAGCTCTAACTCACTCGTGGAAAAATGGGAAGGGGAAATGCTTCGAAGGTGTCAGATCTTTCGGAATGGTAAGATCTTCTGGAATCCTTCTAACTAGATCTTAAAAGCAAGGCAAACTTGGGCTCCCAGTCAATCAAAAACGTGCTCCATCCTGATTTTACACATTGACAATCAAAAGTCTAATTTAGTAAAATACGTCTGCCTTGTGCATTAATACTTGCTATACTTATTTCGAAAACGAAAGTCTCAAGTTCATGTTCGTTTAGGGTTGGAACGCTATGATCTATTGTCTTGCTACACGAGGGCTAATGAGACTGGGACCTATAGCTTAATTCTGAATGGCAACGAACATTCTTGTCAGCAGTGGGACTCGAACCTATGAGTTCCGATACCATAGAACAGATCCCTATCCATTCGGCCTTGATTTTTTATCGTTCATTCAAGTTCATGTTTAATCGTGCATTTAAAAACTTATACATAAAAATGTGTCTTGGATATATAAAGCATATATTTAAATTTTATGAACTTTAATGCTTTTTATATCTCTTATTTAAGAAGGATTATTATTATTTATATTTAAAAAGAAAAACTTCGGTTAATCTTTTAATTTTATAATTTTTAATTTAATTCAATTATATATATATATATATATATATATATATATATATATATATATATATATATATATATATATATATATATATATATATATATATATATATATATATATATATATATATATAAAGACTGACTTCAAGATGGGTGGTTGCAGTCATGGCCCATAAAAATGACACCGTATTACTTAGATTTTGATTAACAGAACGTTGGAGGACGGGTTCCCACTTAATTATAGGGACAAAACAAACTGAGGAGCCAGGTAGCATGAAGTTACGAGTAAAAAGGCTCTTAACACCTGGGTCACCATCTCAGTCAAAATCTGTGGGAAAATATTTAGGAAAATCTGTCTCCGACAGCCTGAATCTCCTTTTTGGTTAGGGGGAGGTTCTCCACACCAGAGTCAAATAATTTGGTCCTTCTCCTATAGTTCAATTTCAAAAAATATCTCGGTGATTGCCACTCTGAGGTAAAAGAAAAAAAAAAAGGAAATCTACCAGGAAATGTTATTTTGGTGTTGAGTTTGCCTACGAAAGGGCCAAATCCGTGGACTTTATGAGTTCTCTCTTGTACTTGCGGACGTCTTACGTGGTACTTGAATTACAGTTTATAGCATTGGAGAAAATTCCTCTGAAACAGTCTTACACCTTTTACTTAATCCTCACCCTGTTACCGACATAGAGGTAGAAACCGCTTATGGGCGCACATCTATGGACTTAAAACCCAATAGGAAAAGTTGGTATAGTGGAATCCGAGAGGAACACATATTTGAGGGTCATAAGTCCTACAAATCTTACAAAATCATCAAACAAAATTGAAGCCTCAAAGAAAAAACGATGTAAAAGATTTACTTTAATTTCATGCGAGCATATGTTTTACATCCCGGAGATGTAATATGCAAAAATTTCTCCAATTTTGAATTCTAAAGGGATTTATCGGAAAGGATAAATACCGGGTGATCCAAAAGTCCATATAAACTATAAAAATTCATAATAACCTGAAAAATAACCAAAACAAAAAACGGTTTGCAGGGTTAGTATCGCTAGGGCATGGGATTTTTGTAAACAGAAAAAAATAACTCAAAAAGAGTCGATAGAGGGCGCTGATGTACATAAGTCAAAGAAAAAGAAATTCAAATAACAAACAGAATGTCTCCAAATCATTTATTACAACAGTATGTGTTCCACATGACCACCACCACAGGGGATAACACACTGCTGGCAAGTCACAAATCCAGCAACGGCAGAGTGCAGCAGGTCCGGTTGTATGCAAAACACCTCTCGGCTGATCGCATCTTTCAGTTCAGAGAGATTAGATAGATTGGATCGATACAACCGAGATTTCAAATATCCCCACAACCAAAAGAGTGCCGGGGTCAAATCTGGAGACCTAGGAGGCCATGGGAACCTGAAACGTCTGCTAATGATTTTGTTTAACCCAAATGTCTAGATCAGGAAATCCTTGACCGAACTAGCAGTGTGACTAGTTGCTCCATCCTGCATAAACGGGAAGGTAAATAGCGCATATCTTTCCCGCAAAGTTGGCACGACATTATCGTTCAAAAGTGTTAAATAGCACTGCGCATTTATCTTATCCGTTTTCCACCCATTTACTAGGCACTCCGTTTCAAAGAAAAAGGGTCCTACGGTGAACGAACCTGTGAATCCACACCACACTGTCACCTTTGGGGAATGCAATGGTTTCTGCGTGTATTGACGTGGATTAGGCGTTGCTCAGATGCGACAGTTATGGGTATTAACATCGCCATGAAGCTAAAAATGAACTTCATCTGTCCACAAGATGTTAAAGATCTAAATGGCATTCTGTTCGATTTTGGGGAAAGCCCACCTTGCTAATGTTTCCCTCTGTACGGTATCCGCTGGTAAAAGTTTATGGCACGACTGCAGTATGTATGGATACAGATCAAGGATTCCATGAAGAATATTGAGTACCGAGGATGGTGGTAAGTTAAACCGTCTGGCAGCGTCACGAGCACTGCTCGTTCCTGCAGCTGATTTGGACACTAATGCTTCAATTTCAGCTGCAACATGCGGCGAACGTGCCTTATTTAAACATGGTCGTCCGCTTCTTAAACGATCCTCCAACTTTCAGTTTCCTCAAACCGCTGAACAAGCTTTATGAGGCCTGTCACTGTTAAAGGCCTTTTTCTACTCCTGACATTTTTCTGAATTCGGAACTTACGCCAGGTAGCGGTCACTGATTCCTGGTTGACATAAAACAGCTTCTGTACAAAGCTTTATCTTTCGCACACAGCATCCTTGTTCGCATACATGGTTTACAGCGGTGAACTGGTTGTGTATTTATAGGAGCGCAAGTTTTTAGAACAGTCTCATTTGCATAAATCCTCCGAAATCGCTCGTACCAGTGCCATCTGTTGGCTGTTGAGTTACCATAATGTTGTCTACCTACATAAATCAGAAATATCTTTAATATATTGCATAGAGTTGCTTACTTTTGACGAGTGTAAAGGTGTCTGTAACGTCACACCGGATATTATCTTCCTCCCATATTTCAATATAATCACTGAAATCTCCTTTCCTCCTCAGGAGGAGCGTCATATAAATATCTATGTTTCTTTTTCATATTCAAGAGGTATACAGAAAAAATAAAACAATATTTTAGATAAACGCTTTAAAATAAAATCACAGTAGCAGATTAATTTCAAATTTACGTAAAGCTTTAACATTAATGTTTAATCTTTTAAAGAATATTTTATTGTTTTTTTCATATGCGAAAAAGATAGATAAGTATGACGACTGTTGAACCATATTGTTTTAAATTTCCAAATCTTCCAAATTTAATTTGAATAAGAAAGTCCAGACTAGATGAAAATCATACTTTGAATTGATAACGAAATTTTACCTTGAATTAGAGACTGGCTTCCAGATTTCTAAAATTTCTTTTCTTTTACTTTATGTGCATCGGTATGCCATTATAAAATATTTTTTCAGAGATGTTGCAATCCAGCGAATGTAAAAATCTAGTAAAATTTCCAGAGTAGTGTTTAAATATTGCTAAGATTTTAACTCGAAATTTCAATTCCCATTCTGTAATGATGAAAACTCATTTAACATGTGAAAGCTTTTTACATCACTAAAGAAAATTATTTAGCAATTGGCCCCGATTTTGCAGGAGTTCGGTAAAAGAATATTATGTTATTATTCAGTCATAAAAAAATGTTGATTATATTACTAAAATGATAAAACTGTTTAAGCTAAATGTTTTGCTGCGAAGCATAACATACCAATACTTTAACCGTTATTACACAGAAAGAAAAGAACTGTTACTGCTACTCAGCAGATACCTCTAACATTTACCTATATTTTACTTTTAAAATGGCAACATATTTTATTTGTTTTGATTGCTTGAAACCTGGTCGTGTTTATCTGCAGCCTTTAAATTTTCTGTAATTTAACTTATAAATCTGATCAAAATGGAAGATCTTATGAAAATTGATCTCTATGAATTATTAAATATAAGTATATCCGCTGATGAAAAAGAAGTATGTATACTTATAATTGTTTCTTAGAATTCTTAAAATTTATCAGTAATTTTATGTTGAGAGTGTTAATATATAATAACTTATATTTGTTTATTTTGGTAATATTATTGTCCTATTATATAATATCTAAATATTTCATTTCTCTTTTACAATAGATTAAGAAAGCATACAGGAAGAAAGCTTTGACATGCCATCCTGATAAAAATCCTGACAATCATAAAGCAGGTAATTTACAAAATTATTTATTTTATAGATTTTTATGCCTCTCAGAGAGTAGATTTATATTCATATGTTGCTTTTAAAATAATTCTGTAAAATTTGGATTTAAATTTATTTTCTAATTCCAGATTTTCAAACTTTTTTCTTTTATTTCTTGATCCCTGAGATTTTGTGTTTAAAATAGCTTAAATTTTATATAATTAAATTCAAAATAAGAGAAGGGAAAGTAGTTTTATAAATACGTCTATAAGTATTTGTATTACAAAATTAAAAGAATAATAATAAGTGTATTGCTGTTTAGTTTAAGCTGTTCTCTTCTTCATAATTTAAAAATGTATGCATTAGGATCACAGAGTTTACGCAAGACCATATATGCAGAGTTCTCTTTTAGAAGAAATTTGGAAAGTTGTGTGGTGAACTAATTTTAATATGTTATGCTATGGGGCACCCAAATACAGAACACCTGGTTTTGAGCATCACAAAGTTCAACGTAGTTGGGTGAAATTAAGAGGGGGTGGTTTGGTTTGGGTTTGGAGTGCTACTGTCTTTTTTGGAACACAAGGGCTAATGAGAGTGGGATCTACTGTTTAGAGCCAATTCTGAACAGCTATGAGCATCCATGCCACAGTGGGACTCCAACCCATAAACTCTGGTACTGCAGGTCAGCACCCTAACCATCAATTGTACTATAACATTAACACTTTGTACTAGCAGATGTTTGTCAGGGAAAGGGAAGGAAAGACAGGTAACTTATCTAATCCAAACTTTGGCCCAGTCAAAGCAATATGAAGTTAAACTTTGCATGCTATTTTATAAGAGTCTGCTTGATTTGCTGAACTCGAAAAAACACTGGCAGGTTTTTTAAAAAAAATTCATTTGAAAAAACCAAAGTGGGTTTTTTTCAAAATCTTTATTTAAAATTCCACATATTTAACTAATAATAAAAATATTGAGTTAAGTCTATAATATATATTCCATATTTCATCTTTGATAATGAGCATAGAATTTTTTTTTTTTAATTTGAGGGGGTCTAAACTGCCAGAAAAAACAAAAACTCAAAAAGCCTTAGGGGTATCCCATGCTTAGGGGTAATATGACAAGATATTTTTTATTGATTATCGAAAAAAAGATTGACTAACCATTATATATATGTTTCTTTACTCACATTTAAAAATCAAGATGTAAAAAAAAAAATAATAGTAATTGAAAGTTTTATTTAAATTAAGATATTTTATTTTTGACATTAAAAAAAAAGCCTTTATTTAGACTAAATTGAAGCTCATATACACTTTTAAATGCTATATATATATATATATATATATATATATATATTGATTTATTTTTCATTTATATTTATTACATTTTTTCATAGAATGTCTTAAAATAATTGGTTCATATATATAATTACATATAAAACTGTTTTGGATGACATTTATAAAACACAAAATAAAATCTAAATTAAACAAAGTTAATAAGAATGTATGAGGAAAAAAATAAGAATATTGAAGTATTACATGTGATAAAATTAATCGAAAGATGGACAAGAAAAATTGGGAAAAAAATATGTATAACAACTGCAAATAAGTAAACATGGGGATAATATATGTAATTAATTCTGCTACTTATCATATATAACTTACAAATTAACTATAACAATATCTTCCGAATGCTTTAATAACATAATACTGCTAATTAATATAGAGCAATAACTTAATACATTTTATTGAAAAGAAAAACTTCAAATGCAACTATTTCAAAGTCAACTTTTAGTATAAAATAATCGCCATTCAAAACTAGTTTTTTGATGTTAGAAAAATTTTAGAGTATGTAAAAAATAATTTATTTTAAGATTTCAAAATTTCCTTTAATTTAGACAAAAATTTCTTCTGCATAATTTAAAATGGATTTTTAAAATTTTTAACTTTAAAAAGTGATTAACATTTTAAATTTATTTTAATCATACAATTATTTATACATCCTGTCCCCTTACATAACAAATAGCCTGAATAGTTTTCAAATCCCCCAAAAAGCATCTAGAAACCTTAAAAGTATAGAAAAAAACCCTGATAAAGAAAAAAACCCAAATCCCTGAAAAAACCCTGGTTTTTGCCAACCCTGGTATCCAGTAGACACACCTGAACTGGAAACCATAGTTTAAAAACCCCTAGGTCAGTTTACAGTTCTCAGATCCAATCTGCTCTACATTTGGTGGTTATCTAGCCCTACAAATCATTAAAGCCTATTTAATTAAAAGTTTTTAATTCATTGTTTTTTCTTATCAAATTCATGATTAAGTTGTTTCTTTATAAAAAGATGCTATGTTTAATACTTATTAATTGAGGAGACCATAAAACCAAGCTCACCAGTGCACAGAAACGTTTGTGCAAAGTGCAAAAAAAGTTTGAGTTACTCCAGTTGTGGAAATAAAAAATCAATGGTATTTATTTACAATTATTGGCAATTTATTAATAGTGGTTTCTTTGAATTTAGTACCATTTTATTCTCGCTACAGTATTATTTAGGGTTAAAAAATCAAACCCAGTATAATTCATATTTTAATGTTCTGGAATGAATTAAAAGATTTTATCATATCAAATAATATCACCAACACATGATTCTAATTATTGATAAGTATATAAGTTTTTAGACTTACTTTAGAACCAAACAAAGCAGAATATTTAGACATTCTTTTAAAATATCTAAAATATTTAGAATTTAATTTTTAAAAATTGAATTTAAATAATGTTTAGGACCTAATTGAGTTCTTTGAGGTCCATGATTTTAAATTATAATAGGAAGTTAGTAGTGATACAGTAAATGTAAACAGCCCCCAAGCCAGAATATATAGTTTTTCTCTAATTGGTAACAGTATTTAAACATTTTATCCTTGAAGTTTCTTATCTAAAGTCAGTATTGGGTAATTTATATCTTCTTGTTTGTTCTGGCTACAGCACATCAAAGCTAGTCTTGGGAAAAGAAAAAAAAATATTATTTGCTGTTTGGGAAGATTTGACATATTGTTTAAATTTTAAGCAATTTTAATAATGTTGTGTAAATTTAAATTTTATCTCATTTCAGCGGAGCTCTTTCTACAGTTGTCAAAGGCTCTTGAAATACTCACAGATGCTGCTGCCAGGGTATGTATTTTTTTTATTACATATTTAAGATTAAAGTAAATATTTCTGAATTTTAGCGGATCTTAGAGACTTTTGTAATCTTAACTTTATGCACTCCAAATTCTCTAATCATGCATTACGTTATGATCTGAATAAAAACAATTTTTTCATGTATTTAATTTGTGTTTAGGTCTTCTGTTCTTTAACTATCATTTATTTGTATATGAGCATTAACCATTGTTTGTTTTCTTCAACTTAATTCAGTTTGGGTTATATTTTATGTCAAAAGTAATCTACAAAGTGATATCATAAAGTTTTAACTATTATTAAAAATAATCAAAATAGAAACTTAATTTTTATTTGTTATTCACATGACTTCTCTACATAGTCATAATTCAGAGTTATACAATTTCTCCTTGCTTTTCTTGACATTTTGAAAGCTATCATTGTATAATTATACTGCAAGGCTCTATTTTTTCCATACTGTAGACTACTTCAATCCAGGGATGTTTATTTTTTAAATAACTTTAATTTAAACCAAATTATTTAAAAATAAATATTTATTTAACACATTATTGATAAATGCAATACCACATTTATGCAGAAATTATAAGCTTAGCTTTAGATAAAAAAATGAACTAATTGCTAGTGATTATTTAATATATATTAATAATTAATTCTTAAAATATTTTTGATTATTCAAAAGTCAAAATGTTTTTCTCACAAATGCTATTAAAAAATAAAATAAATAATTTTTTTTTCTAACTGAGCCAACTCTAACCACTTTAATGCTTTACTCCTTTCCAACTTAAAAATTTTTTTTTTTTTTAACCAACCCTTCTTCTGTCTGCAGCATTTTAAAACCAAACAAATGAACATAGAAAACAAATAAGCTGGGTTCAGGTTTAAATCTCTAAATATTGCTAAATATAGCCCTTTTAAACATCACAATTTACCTTAAAAATGTTTTGAAAAGACCACACAATGTCATGTATTATGTATACCCAAAATGAAGGCTGTTCTTGAAAGGGCTTATTAGTAATAATTAAAACTGCAATAATCACATTATTATCCTCTATTCATTCTTTCCATTCCATATTGTGGTTTACTTCAATCTATGAGTTCTGGAAATTACATAAATTAAAATTTATAGCTGTAATTTAGAACATTTTGCATATAAGAATCAATGAACATAATAAATTTTACCCAGATATCTAATTTTTTTCAGTTATTATTAAAACTGAATACTCTTACATATTTATCAGTAGTTGATTTGAGATTGCTGGCAAAGGTTAGATGTTTCCTGAAATATCTTGTCTAGGCATTTTTTTTCATAAATCAACCATTTTAAAACTTACATACAAATAAATTTTTATATGTATCATATTTTATTTGTTTATTATATATTATTAGTTGCATTGAATTTGTTGTAAATAAAATTCTTTTTTTCATTAGTCAGCCTATGACAAAGTTTTAAATGCACGAAAAGCAGCTCAAGTTCGACACAGAGAATTGGATAGTAAAAGAAAAAAACTTAAAGAAGGTATTTACAAATGATGTTCCTTTGTTAATAATTAT
This sequence comes from Pardosa pseudoannulata, assembly GCA_032207245.1. NCBI lineage: Eukaryota > Metazoa > Arthropoda > Arachnida > Araneae > Lycosidae > Pardosa > Pardosa pseudoannulata. The sequence continues at coordinate 47,275,389 of CM063507.1, read as the reverse complement.
GAATATTAAAAAAAGCTATTTATTGTTTGATATTTATCAAATTTATACAAGTTTTTGTTATTGCTAATAACATATGTAGCAGCATTTACTTTGCCACATTGATAATTTTACTTAATAAATGTAATTAAAGAATATTAAGTCTATACCATAATTTCTTAATAAAATTAACATTTATGATCTAAATACGTGATAAACATAAACATTTTTAAACTCAAAATATTTTTCTAACCTAGCAAATACTTGGATATTTTATATTCCATTGAGTATGTTAAATACTGTATTGTATTTTTCATAGCAAAACCCTAACCAATTTTATTCACTATGAAAGGAGGTCATTGACATGTGCCTGTAGCATAAAATGCAAAGACAACATAAGTAAGGCACCATAAGAGAAAATATGCAGACAGCTGGTTTGTTGCTTTGAATGAACAAAAATCTCAATGCAAGAGAACTCAGGGGCTCTCATATTAAGAATGCTGCTTGTTTAAAGCAACAAAACTGCTGTTTGTTTACACTCTTGCTCTCCATTTCTGCTTTACTTACATTGGCTTTGCGTATTAGGCTATATTCATGTTCAAAGGTTTTACCTTTTCATATTGACTTAACTATCTTTTATCAGAATCAGTATTTTTGTTGAAATATCCTCATCCTGAGTTCCAGGGATCCACTAATGAGAAAAGTATGGGTCTTGCAGAAAAAAGGAATCTTTTAAATTTTAAGCAGAAAACCATATTTATTTAAGTAAAGAATATAATAAATATTACACATATATGAAAATAAGAAAGATTTATTGTTTTTTGCAATTATGTATATACAAATTACATGTAAATTCTTTTTTTTTTTAATTTTAATTTTCTGATTGCATTGGAAAGAACCTCATTGGTCTCTTTTAAATTCAACCCTTGTAATGAAATTATTGAATTTTTCAATTTCTTGTCTTTGAAGTCTAAATTAGTTGATGTTGCATTCCTCTGAAACTAAAATTTTCACTTTTGTTTTCTTAGGGTTTTTTAGATCCCATGGATCCAAAATTTTTTCTCACTGTTACAAACTTCTCAAATTTGCAGGATCTGAAATTTTACCAAAGCTGTGTGCCATTCTTACAAATTTAAGAAAAAAAAAATCTGCTATTTCCCATTAATGCAAACCCTAAAATTTGAATTCAAGCTGCCAACTTTATAGAAACTTAAGTTGTTAAGCTTGTATACTGTGACTGTCAAAGGCTATGAAACTGTAAAGTTTTTGATGATTATTTACTTTGTTTAGTGTCGAAACAAACAAAATTTTATTAGTTCTGTTTACTTTAATATGAATCTTAAAAATATTTAATTGCAATAATAATAAAAATAAAGTGGACTATATTGTTTTTATAATTTGATTAAATTGGACAAGTAAAGTAATTAACATAAGTGACTTCAACTTTCAAGGTAATTAGAAAAATTTACATTCTACAAATTTTATTTCTGGGTTTTTACAAGAAATAAAACTTTATTAAAAATATTTTTATAAAAAAATAAAATAATAAAGAGACCATAGAATACACTATGGTCTCTTTATTATTTTATTTTTTTTAATAAAAATATTTACTCTTTTTAGACTATTGTCACTTACCTTTGATTATGTTTTATTAAAAAAATTCTTTCTAATTTGTCTCAAGCAGTTTCAACAATCAACATTAGGTCAACAGACAATAAAAATGACACAAACAGCTTCACTTTTATTTAATTTCTAGTATAACTTGGTAACTAGTCAAGCAAACAATAAATCTATATAAAAAAAAATTACTGTATAAAAAATAGTGAAACTATAAAAATTTCTGTTTTAGAAATTTAAAGTCTTCAAATAACTAGTGATAAAGTTACTGAAATATGCTTTTCTTCTGCAATATACCAGCTTTGCAGTTTAGCTTAAACTAATCTGTAAAAAATAACTATTAAATATATAAAAAATTAAGGAGCATAAAACAAGTATTTTCATATAAATATATGTTGTTTATATTTCATGATTTCTTCCTATTGCAATGCAGATCTTGAAGCTAGAGAAAAGTTTGCACAAGAATTTCAAGAAAAAGATTCGACAGAAAAGCTCCAGAAAGAAGTATGTAATCCTGTTCTTTAATACATGTGTAATTTTCATTTGTTTGCATTATTTAAAGGATTTTCAGATATTGATGCTTAATGTACATTTTTTAAAAACAGATTGAAAGGTTACGAAAAGAAGGATCAAAACAATTAGAAGAAGAAAAAGAACTTTTAAGACAGCAAATTGAAAAAGAAAGATTAGGTATATCTAGTATTTTAATGTGTTTTATGTAATGATTTATATTGAACTTTATAGCTTTTATAATGGTGATATGAAGAGGCCTTTAAAATATTTGTTCAAATCATAAGTAAAATAACATAAAAAGGTTATCAGAATAAATATTTCAAGAGTATTTTATTTTGCTCTATTATTTATATCTTCCCATTCTGTTAGTTCATGCCCTTGCATGGAGTAAAAATCAAGGGGCTCCAAATTGGCAAAATAAAAAGAGAAAAAAAATTACATCAGAGTTTCTTAATTAATTTGTAAATTTTCTGTAAAATATTCTAAAAAACAAATAATTTAATTTTATGTACTAGTGATCACAAAATTTTCAATAGACAAATATATCTACCAATAAATTCTGAATATTGTAAAGTTTAAAAGAAAATTGCAATATTTGCACTAGGTGAAAACTTAGGTCAGTATATATAGAAAAATAGGCCATTTAAATTTTGAAAAGGTCAGCAAAATGCATGATTGGAGTGTGAATAGGCAATATCTGAAATAATTAAATCAATCAAAATAAATAATTCACTCTTTTTAAATCCTTTAGTCTTTTTTAGTCAATTCTATTTATTTATCTTTTACTGCCCCATATTTTAAAATGCCTTGTGTTTTGTTTGCTAGTTTAAGGAAAAAGTTTTGAAAAATGCTATTTCAATTGAAAATCTTTTAGTTTATTAAAAATAAAATTAGGTAAAATATAAATACATTAAAAATATAGGTATTACTACTTTGGCATTTATAAAACTTCTTCAATACCTCTCTGCTCAAAAGGCAATTTATATATTATTATGGTATTTAACCTTAGCATTTTTACTTTATAATTTCTGTGTAGGTTTAAATCAGTGATTCTCAATGGGGACAATACCGTGCCTCCCGGGGGACAGTGGGACCATGCTAGGGGCAGTGAACTTGTTTCAGACAGTAGGGTGGTCTTTCAAACTGAATTTTTAAAATACTAAATTTATTACATTAATTATCTAATTTACACAATTTTTACCTAGTAATAAAATAAACTTACATGGGGGTTCTAGAACTAGTTATTCCCTAAGTTATGCATGAAAGTGGGCCAACATTCAGGAAAATATATTTAATTAACAGCATTCATTTAGTTTGGTTTGAAGCACTATGGTATACTCTTTTGCAACATAAGAGCTATTGAGACCAGGACCTACTACTTAAAGCTGATTTTGAATAACTATGAACATCTATGCCCCAGTGTGATCCAAATCCACGAACTCTGGAACCGACTGTCAGGACCCTTACCATTCAGCCATAGCATTCGTTTGAGCATTGCTTCAGCGTGTCCAGTTGTTTTCTAAATTACTCACTTTTGAGTGCTACTCTTCTGCATTTTTCCCGGATTATCCCCTGCAGTGTGACGGGCTGTGCTGTGGTGGGGTGGTCCTAAGCTTGTGATCTGCCCTCTGCCACCGGACACAGCCCAGAGGGCCTTACAGCTATAGTGGCCTGGTTTTGCTGCACTCTTGTCTCAGTAACAGCCGAACGATGGCCGAATGGTTAGGGTGCTGGCCTTCAGAACCGGAGTTCGTGGGTTTGAATCCCACTATAGCATGGATGTTTGTAGCCATTCGGAATCGGCTTTAAGCAGTAGGTCCCAGTCTCATTAGCCCTTGTGTATGGCCCTCGTGTTTGGTACTTCCCAAATCTCCAACTTAGTTGAAATTTTGCCTACTAATGTATCTTTAATTGCAGTATGTGAATCAATCATAAAGTTACACCATTGTAGATTAAATAATTAATTTTAATGAACAGTGATTTTTAAATTTTTTTTATCTCTTTCTCTGCTCTTTTACGTATATCCTGGTGCCTCAGTGGTAAAATGCTTGATAATGTAAAATGGTTAGTTAAAGTAAATTCCGTGTTTGATTCTAAGTTTGAGAATATTTTTTCCTGAATTTAGATGCATGCAGTTTCAGTTTTTTAGGAACAGGGTTAAATTTATTTTCACTGTAATATTTTGTGTGTGTTTGAAGTATTATGTTTTATTTTATATATTTTTTTTGTGAGAGAGGGGGTAGATTTTGTTTATGTATGTATTATATTCATAATATTTATTTTATTATTTTAGGTATTAATAAAACTGAATCCCATTTCATGCCAAGATTGAAGGTAATTGTTCTTTTAAGTACTTATTTTGTGTGATGATGTTAAAAGTATTCTATGATACACCCTTTATATGTTATAAACAGGATAAAAAATGATGGAAATGATTTGAGGGGATAGATAAATTTTACTTTAATTTAAATAAGAGTAATTGATTTGTCAAACATGTAAATTGACTTACAAGCTTTGTCGTAGAATCATTTAAGCTTCCTTGCCAAAGTATTACTATACTAATATATGAATTTAACTTTCAATACTATTTTTTTTCAGAGGTTATCTTTTTTTGTCCTAACTCTAGACAGAAATTCAGTGAGAGAAAGGGGCTAAAAGGGTTATGAGAACTCATGAAGCAGGCTTGCAATTCCATCACTTTTCTCACCTTTAGTCACTTTTTTTACAATTGATCACTTTTTTAAGTAAACAGTCACTTTTTTTATGGTGTATCACAGCAAAAGTCTGTTGTTGAAAAAGAAAATCTGAATTAATAACAAAATATTTTAATAAAAGACCAAAGATGTGATGCTCTAATCTTATTTTTCTTATTAAAATGTAATTAGTCATATGGTTTTGAGAATTTAGTGATTTTAAAAAGTTGTTAAGAAGTTCCCGAAATCTACATTTGTACTGAAATGTACATTTAATACATTAAAGTAATTTACGTCAAAGCACACATTTCTCTTTTTCTTTTTCTTCACAATTTTTGTTTAGATACTCTAATCTAGCTATGTACATATTTCAAAACATCATTAATATATGTATAAAATCATGATTATAAAATTCATGTATTGTATGTATTCAAATCTAATTTATAGATTTTCTTGAATAAAAAGCAATGTTGAGTTGTGTTAAACAAAATTTTTAACCTTTTTTGTATTTCATGCTAAAATCATGTTTTGCATGAATCATTTGATTTCGAGTTAAAATAAATAGAAAAATCTTAATAAAATCATCTGTAATCAAGAGGAGAAAAAGAATCGCTTTTTTTATGTTTAGTCACTTTTTAGTCACTTTTTCTGTATTATTTGTCACTTTTGTCACTTTTCTTTTTGAAAGTGCCTCAGCAGTTGCAAGCCTGATGAAGTGGTCTCTTCTTTTGATAACTCATAATGAGCTATCTATTCAGGCACCTACAAAGTGCTCACGATACTATGCTTAACATTCCTCTCAGTAGGAGAAGTAGAGAGATATTTGCTCCTTATTCTATACTTCTTTTCCAACTTCTAACCTCTGAATGAGAGGGTATCCAGACCCACAGATTTATCCTGAATTTTGTTTGGGAATACAAGGAGTTGTGTTAGAAATCCGTATAAATTGTGCTTGTGTTGTCACTATTTGTAATTGCGTTATTTTGTATTTCTACATAATAGACAACAGGATTCAGTATCTTTCCCCCACCAAGTAAATGTTACATAATAGATGAAGTACTCAACAGAAATTTCTCCTTTTAAAAATACCCCTCCACTGGTAAGTATATAAGCAACAGTGTATCTTGGTGCTCACAGCTTTTGTGATGTATTGTCAGGTCTGCTTACAGTGTAATAGCTCCTCTTATTTAATGTAATGTTTATTATAATAGAATTTTTCATGGGAAATACTCTGCTCTGTACACTAGCATTTTTTATTAAATTAAAGTCAATCTTTAGTTTTGAATAAACTCATGGTTTCCGCGCACCTCGAAAGTCAGGGAAAGTCATAGAAAATCATGGATTTAGACAATGTATTAATTTTGTCATGGAAAGTCTCGATTTTTCAAGTAAAATGAGTAAAAGTCATGGAAAGTCATGGATCCGCTAAACTACCGATTAAAAAAAATGCATTGAATTGTTTAATTCTATTTTTACTTGTCATTTGGCTGAAGTTACTGAGTTTGGTATTTATGTATTATCCTATTGACCATATTGCCAAGTAAAATTTGTTCACCAAGGAAACTGAAAGTAAGAAAGCTTAATGGGTGGGTAAATGTATATTCTGGTTTTTTCTTAAATTGTAGATTAAAATTTTATTAATATAATAATTATTTTTTAATAAAAATTAGTTAAACTTATATTTTGTGTAAAAATCTTATCTCTTGGGATATTGTATATAAACGTTATAGGGTTATATTTGGCTATTATTCATGGTCACCTTTATAATATCAAAGTACCCTGAATTCAAATTGGAAACATTTTGATTGAAAAATTGCTATATGATTAAACTTATTTATGTAGATACAACAATTTATTTTTATGTATGTGAGTTTATTAACACTTATAAAGTAAGTTTATAGTTTTTTTATGATAAATTTCCTGTAATTTCTCTTAAAGCATATATTTTATTTGTATGTACAACAGAAGTTTTATTCATATATACTTTAACGAAAGCTTTTTAAAGTCATGGAAAATGATCTGCTAAATTAGGGAGTCATGAAAAGTCATGGATTTGAAAAATTTTATTTTGGCAGATACCCTGTAAACTGGTTTTCCTTAATGTGACTTTCTTATTTTGATTTATTACTGCTTCACCTTTGTTAATTCGAGTATTGAAATTACTTCAAAATTTTTAAAAGCTAAGCTCAAACTGAAATTGATGTCTTCTCTCTTGTAGCTGGTCAGTCACTGTCCAGGTCTGTTGACTTAACCCTTTCGTGGGCCTTGGGAAGATTACTTCCCATCTACATGATCTTACAAAATACACCTGTGGGAAGAGCAAAAATCATTATAATGTATTGGCCTTATTATTATAACAATTTGAAGACTAATTCCTGCTTCAGTTTTGTGCTGTCATCTACTGTTCGATCAACTGAATAGAATTAGCACTTCTGTTCTGAAAATTTGAAAACACTGTGTGTGAAATAAATGGCCCACAATAGGGTTAATGCCGGAAGATTAATAATAGTAAGACTTATGTAATGATGTGATTAGGCGCGACTTAAATATTTTAACGTTTAAAGAGAGCTGCATTAAGCACTCCATTAGCTTTTATGACAACATTAATAATTTAAATAACGAAATTATTGCTGAATTACCTGATTATGATTTTAGGGAAGCGAGAAATCTCAAACGCCCAAGAGCGGCGATGATCCTGTAAATCATTTTCCACTTATTCCAAATTATTAACTTAATTTTTCTTCATGCCAATAGATGGCGCCACAAAGATTCTTACTACTCCTCGACATTTAAATGTCAGTTAACTTTACTTCTATTATGCCTCTATCATTTTTTCCTTTTTCCCCTTTTTTCTTAAATCTATCAAATATATATATATATATATATATATATATATATATATATAAAATATAAAACTAAACCAAAAAAATTATTAAAATTTTAATGTCATACATCCGCATAAATACTCCCTATCCTTTCTCTCCCTTTCACTTTAATTTTTAATTTTTAATCTCTTATTATTTTTATATATTTTTACTATTATTGAGGACAGGGCCTTATTTTATTTAATTCTTTAATATTTAGATTAATTTTTAATGTAAACTCATCTTATTATATCTATGCATTTAACGAAGCACACTGTTATGATGTGTCATTTGCTCACCACTGGGGATACGACTGTCAGTCAAGGAGCCCCAAAACAACTTGTTACTTGGAGACTTGAAGATTAATAAAGAGGAATATATGCCTGATTTAATTTTGAAACTATAAATCAAGCATTTGCAACTTCAAGAGGCCTAAGAGTTAGATTAAAAAAAAAAATATATAAATGTTATGTGGCCCAATGTTAAGCCAATGAGCCATATTTAGTGATTTTTAGAAAAGTTGTTACATGCTGCATGTACTTAGGATGTGGACAATCTGGCTGGCAGGTTGTATGTTGCAAATGCTTACCATAAATTTTCATAAAGGGGAGATATTCTCTCTGGCAGAACGTCGTCTCTTTTGGGAATAAAATAACGTACATGGGTTCTAGAGCTTGTTAAAAATCTTCTTGTTTGCAATCTTTGTGGTGAGCAGCCACAGCTCATGGTAGATATGTGTTGTTCTAGTATTTTTGATAGCAATTACTTTGAGAACTTAATGTTTCCATCTACTGGACTGAAGAAAGTAAATACAAAGAACAATGTTTAGAAAGACATGCTTAGGGGAAGAAAAATGGGTGGAATTTAAACTCTTGGGCACTTTCAACATTTTAAACCTTTTTTTTTTAGGACATTCAATACAGTTGAACCTTGGTATAATGACCACCTGTGGGATCAACATCATATGGTCATTAAAACGAATGGAAAAATAATAATAATAAAAAATTGAGCAAAGAAATCATGCAACAGTATATACCTAGAGAAAACTTCTATTTATTTGTATTTCCATTACTGAATTTTTGAAAAAAAAAAGTCTCTGAGTGACGGTTTAAGTTTCAAGTTCATTTGGGAATATTTCATTATCACTGATTCCATATCCGTTAGATTTTGAAGGAAATCTTCAGAATTAAATTGTCCTTCAAAATATTGACTCAAGGCATTGATTGCATTGAAGGCTTCTTTTTCACTCACTTTTTCAAAAGCTTAGACAATTTCTCCATCGTCGGAATCGAATTGAAGTTGCACCACAGTACAATAATTTAAAAATAGCCCACTTACTTATAAGTTCTGCAGACTAAAATTGGTGGTCACTCTAACGAAAAATAATACACTTGGGGTCGTTGTAATAATTAACATTATTCCTATGGTAAAATAATTGTGACTTTTTAAGATGGTCGTTCTAACGAAAGGGTTGTTGTATTGTGGGGTCATTAAAAAGAGGTTCTACTATATATAGATTTTATAAAAGGAATTTGTATGCTTTTCTTTCTTATTTGGATTTTCTAGGTTTAATTTACAATATCAATAGATTATCTAAAAAACTACATAATATCTTGGCTTTATGTATTTATAATTTATTAATTTGTACAGTTAATTTTTTTTCTTTTCCTAGGTGAAATGGAAAAGTCACAAAAGTGATGATGATAATGGAGGATATAATCAAAAGAGTTTAGATAGTATATTTCAAAAAGTAAGATTTTTTTCTAAGATACATTTAGTATAGTCGATTTCTATATTTGATACATAGTTCTGTTTAGCAATATTTGTTAGTGAGCTGTACTTTGTTACTCTATAAGTATTTTCAAATAACAAAACCAAATTTTTAGCTAAAGAAGTCTCTCATGTTCGAGTATTCAGTATTGTTCCATGGTAATTATAGTTTCAAATTCCAGCTTAATTTCGAATTATGTATAATTCACGTATGAAAAGTTAAAAGCCATTCAATAGTGCTGATGTTTTTTTCTTTAAATTAATTGTTTAAAAAAATCATAATTCCTTATTCCTTAATTATTGTAATTGCAAAGCTCTTCATTTAATTAGGATTAATTAATAAGTAATCATGCCATTCAAATAAATAATAATAAAAGTATAACCTTGTTTAAAAATACTATATAAATTATATTAAATAAAAAATAATATAATTCTTGAACATGCATTTTGAACAAAAAATAAATATGTAATAAATGGAAATACATAATTTTTTTGAGTAAATTTTACTTGTTATTGTTTAATGTAAAAGTTTTGTTCAATTGTGTGTGATTTTGATATTTTGAATAATTTGTTTATATTTAAATATTGATATTCAGATCTTGGGAAATTTTAAGTACTGATACCCGTGTGCTTAAATTTTGGTACAGTTTTATTCTACCTTAAATTGTATGGAAGAAAACATGGGAATATGTGCAATTTATCCTATTAGGTATCCTTTTTATTGTTTGTTTCTTATTCTGGCCTTGATTTTTTTGTTCTTGTCATTTAAAAATAGTTGAACTAAACATGAGTGTTATCTGTTACAAATCTCATTTCACCTATAGCATATATTATTTATCAATTTTTATTACTTTTCTCAGAAACTTATTCTAACCTAGTAGCAGCTCAAACAGTTTATCTTTCACCATAAACAAGTTCAATATTTTTTTAAAAAGCATTTTAATTTTTACTAAGTGATATATATTTTGTGAGAGTTTTAAATAAAGTTTTTAATATATGTTGTCAATTCTCAATAACTTGAATTTGCAAAAACAGACAAAAATGCTCAAGTTAATGGAAATTTGAGCTAAAAAATCAGGGAAATATGTATTCCAAAATGTCTTGGTTCAGTTAGCTCTCATGTAAATAAAGTTGATTGTAGTTCTCTCTCTCTCTCACATAAAATAAATAAATATATTTAAAAAAAAAAACCTGAAATGTTTGAAAATTGTGTATTACATAGAAAAGTGTACTTATGAAAAAGTATTAAGTCATTCCGGAAAAATGAGAAAATTTGATAACTCTGAAACGTTCTACGATTGCTCTGGAAAATTACAAAATTTTGAACAGTCAAACTTTGATAAGTCCCAGGGGACCCCCATTAAATACAACCTGAGTTTTGCTAAAAGTAGAGTTCTGGAACTATTACTGCACTATTCACACAGTAATGCAGAACCAAAATTGTAGTCAATTTTTCTGCTCTTTGATCAAGAGGTTTATGAATTGAAAGCAAAATGAATTGAGGCAAATTTGAGCAGACAAACTCAAGATTTAAAACTGTTATATGATATATATAAACCAGTGGTACAAAGTATTGTTTTTACTGTATATGAATACATCACTATCTTGTACTGTTGTATTCTTGTAGTCAGTGACCTACAGTGTTAATATTTTTTATATTAGTACTAATTACTACACATTTCAAGGTATTTTCCCCCACATTTCCCTAAAGTTTGTAGAGGGAAATACTGTATATGTGCTTTGAAATCACCCCTTGGATATGGTCTTGATTTACAGTAGACGTCTTCAACCTGAGTTCTGCAGAACTCTAGGGTTTCCTGGAACTTTGGCAGAGGTACTGCACTATTTGTGTGTCAAAGAACCAAAATTGTAGTAAAATTTTAATTTTATAAAAAAAATTTTTTTGCTCTTTGATCAAGAGGTTTATGAATTGAAAGCAATTAAAAATTTCTAAAACTCAAATACATCAACAGATTTAAAACTCTTATATGTTATATATAAACCAGGGATACAAAGTATTATTTTTACTGTATATAAATACATCACTATCTTGTACTGTTGTATGCCTGTAGTCAGTGACCCACAGCATTAATATTTTTTGTATTAGTACTAATTAATACACATCTCAAGGTATTTTCCCCCACATTTCTCTAAAGTCTGTAGAGGGAAATACTGTATATGTACCTTGAAATCACCCCTTGGGTATGGTCTTGATTTACTACACTAGACATCTTCAACCTGAGTTCTGCAGAACCCTAGGGTTTCCTGGAACTTTGGCAGAGGTACTGCACTATTTGTTTGTCAAAGAACCAAAATTGTAGTAAAATTTTAATTTTATAAAAAAAAAATTTCTGCTCTTTAATCAAGAGGTTTATGAATTGAAAGCAATTAAAAATTTCTAAAACTCAAATACATCAACAGATTTAAAACTGTTATATGATATATATAAACCAGTGGTACAAAGTATTGTTTTTACTGTATATGAATACATCACTATCTTGTACTGTTGTATTCTTGTAGTCAGTGAAAGATTCATATTTTTTGTATTAGTACTAATTAATACACATTTCAAGTTATTTTACATTTTAAGTTGTAGAGGGAAATACTGTATATGTACTAAATATTGGTTATAGTTTTGATTTACAGAAGATCTTCAACCTGAGTTCTGCAGAACCCTAGGGTTTCCTGGAACTTTGGCAGAGGTACTGCACTATTTGTTTGTCAAAGAACCAAAATTGTAGTAAAATTTTAATTTTATAAAAAAAAAATTTCTGCTCTTTAATCAAGAGGTTCTTTAAAGGAAACAAGAAGTTCAAAGGATTCCCCAATGTGTAAAAAGTTAGAACCCCTGATTTAGATGATTTAATAGTGAATCATTATTTAAAGATGTTGAGGAGAAGATAAAATTAAACAAAGATTATATTGAGAATTGACTGTTTAGGAGAAGTTATTAAACTGAAATCTTAACTGTTTGTTGAAGTTTAATTATTTTAACTTGTATGAACTAAATATTTTATTTGTAGTATGGCCAAGTAACCTGTCTTGTATCTTCAAAGAAAAAGGGCAGTGCTATTATTGAATTTTTAACACCAGAAGCAGCTGTAAGTATATATATTTATATTTTAATTAAATTATCTTTGCTTGTTTCCTTTTTGTATAATTTTAAAGATGCAGTAGACATCAGAGGAGTGAAATTAGCCTGAAAATTCAATATATCATTGACATGTAAAATATAATTAAGGTTTGGTTTGGTTTGGAGTGCTATGGTCTACTCTTTTGCAACACGAGGGCTAATGAGACCGGGACCTACAGTTTAAAGCTGATTCCGAACGGCTACGAACATGCATGCCACAATGGGATTCGAACCCACAAACTCCAGTACAGAAGGCCAGCATGCTAACCAATCGGCCATCATTCGGCAAAATATAATTAAGAATAAGAATAAAAGAGGGTATTTTAATATCCATCAACTTATACTTATTATTACCACAACAGATGATTCAACTGTTACTAATAACTTCTTTAACTTTTGACAAATAAAACAGAATTTTATGTGTTTGGAAAACACTATTTAATTTGGTTCAACTGATGAGTTATTAAAATAGAGTAATTAAGAGTGATTTTTTAATAACACAGAGGAACTTGACTGTTAATCATTTGCCTATATAATGTTTCAACTATCACTAATAACTTCTTTAACTTTCGACAAATAAAACAGAATTTGATGTGTTTCACATTTTGGTCGTAACCACATTTCCTTCTATGTAAATATGTTGAGGTAGCTGTGATTTAAATTGACTTCCCCGGTTGGTTCTTTTGCCTTGTCTCTTACTCTGATGTTGCTAAAAATGTTGGTAAGGAAATATGATATACTATATTTATAAATGCTTTCTTTAGTTTGATTTTAATGTCTTGTTTATATTTTAATTATCGTTCAATCTGAACAAATAAACATTCATGAAATGAACTGTGTTTTGGACTCTCGACGTATATCCACACCACACGCATAACATGATGCTGGGCACTCTGCAAATAAGATAAAATTTACCCCAACAGACACATGAAATGAATGACAATCCCAACTCATCAGTGTATGTCAGTTAAATAATTTTTAAAACAAAAATTTTTGAATTTTAAAAATATTTTAAATGCTCTAGGTACATTTCTAACTGTAATGTATCTTCTTAATTTATCGACAACTTACTATGTAATAAAGTAGGAAATAAAGGTTAGTTAAAATTAATGTATTTCAAACAGCAAAAATCTATCCTTTTTTAAACAAAATGAATTATAACTATTTTCTACTGGAAAAGGGATATTTTAAAATATTATTTTTTTATTTCTTAAAATGTTATTTTTTTATATTTTTTTTATTTTAAAATATTTTTTTTATATTCCTATTAAATGTTAATGATACAACTAAATTTTATTTTAAGTCTTAAAAGGTATTCTATGAATAAAAATTACCATTTTTATATGCAAAAGGGATGTGCATGGAGCATTTTCAGTTATGCTTCTTTGGAAATAATAATTAATAACTTTTAAAACTGTTAGGATTTTACTTTGATGTTATAAATACTTTCATATTAATAAATTGCTAATAAAATATTAAATTTTCAATTGGATTGGTCGAAAACGAAATGAATTATTTTGAATAAGTCTAACTTTTATCTTGTTTCTTTTCTGAATTTGACAAATTTTCTTCTTAATATTTATCTAGCAACAAGCATTTGAAACCGAAAGGGGTAATAGTGAAAATCCATTAACTTTATCCTGGATTAGTGGTCAGCCAGAAATACCCAGAAACTCTCCATTAAACAGTACAAGATCTCATCAACCTACTCCAGAATTAGGAGACAATACAGTTCTAACATCTCGAGACTATGAGAGTTTAGTGCTGATGAAAATGAGGCAAGCTGAGGAACGCAAAAGGCATTCAACAAATGATGGAAGAAGAAGATCAATAAAACTAATAAATTTAGTTTAATTGTTCTATCAAGTCATTCTTTCAAAATCATAAAATATCTGATTTTTGGTCACTTATTATTTTCAAATAGCATATGCAAGGTTCGTACTTCTGAAAATTCTGACATTATTGAAAAGAATATGTCCTAAAATTTTATTATTTGTTCTGAAAATACTGAAATTTTTATCAATTTTCAACTGTCATAATATATTTTTTGCATTTTATCTTTGCAGTGTACTCCTTGAAAAATAGTCAATGTTCTTTAAGGTGTGAAATCCATGGTATTAAAATTTTAAGAATATTGTATGACCCTATTGTGTGTGTCTCTCTTTTGATTATATTTTCATAAATTGTTATCCTTTTCTCTGTTTTTAAGTTAGCATAATGTGTGAAATAGTATACTCATCAGCAATATTGTGAATAAAAAACTTCCAGTAACTTATTAATTTTTTCAGTTTTTAATTTAAACTGTAAAATATAGCTTGTTTTTTATTATTAATTTATCTTCCAACTTCTGTTGTCATTTGGATTTAGTATTGCCAGTTTTATGTTGTAAATTAATAAATTAAAAAATCAATGTTAAATAATTAATAATTATAGTAGTTAAATAATTAATAATTATAATAATAACGAAGTTAAAATAATCATTGTGATAAAAAATAAAATGAAATAATTGATAGTTACCACTAAAAAATTAAAATAAAATATTTATAGTAATTAAAAATAAAAATAATAAATAAAAAATAATAATTCTGTTAAATTGCTAAATTTGTTTATTTTAAAATTGTCTTGAAATTTTTACTTTTCATTAATTATTAAACTTTTATTTAATATACTATAAACAAGTTGGAATGCAAATATGTTTATGTAAAATTGTGATATAGGTCACGCATATTTTAAAACTTTGTCCTGAATTTTTTAAAAAAGTATATCCTAAATTTTATTTTTAGCTAGTACCATTCCTGCATATGACTTATTAAAAATCAATTCATTGTAGATGTATTGTAAATATTGATTTTACTGTCCAACAAAAATTCGTCATAAGTCAGCAAGTAGCTCTCTATTCTATGTAAAATTTCATTCTGGATATAAATATCTGATAGATTTGATAAGCACTGTAAACATTCAAGTTCACCTTACCAATTAGTTCCATATTTCAATAAATACGAGAAATTTAAAACAAAACTGTTAAATAGAATAAAGGATAAATCATTTACAAGTACTGAAATTATGGTATTGTAGAGTGATTACTAGAAAGAAAAAAAAATAGGATTTTTAATCTCCAGTGAATGGAACTTTTTTTTTAATAATTAAAGAACATTTATTACACAAACAAGAAAAAACTTAGGAAAGTACTCAGATAAAACTCATGAAAATATATTTCATGTTAAATTCATATATCAAAAGTAAAGGGCATTATGTCACAAATTCCAGATTTTAATGGAGATGTCACAAATTTCAGATTTGTTTGAGTCAAACTACTTTTAGTGAAAATCTCTGTAAACATTTTTGAGGTAATATGGAAGTGATAATACCTGTAAACAGCTGAAAATAGCTAGAAATAAGAAATTTTTTGTCAAAATGGGGCCATCCACCATGTTGGTTTAAAGTGTCTTTTCTGATTTGTAAATCTCTCAATTATAGGAAAGGAAAGTAAAACTTTTATTACATTTAAAAAATAGCATATATATATATATACAGGGTTGGAAAAAAATAAAAAAAAATCTGATTTATTTGATTTAAATCAGATTTTTTCGATTTAAATCAGATTTGATTTTTTCTGCATTCTAATTTTAATTATTGTTGTGTTTTTATATTTTTTGCAATATACATGGAATAGTTTGTTATAAGTAACAACTTATCTATCTAGTATATTCTACACACTGATTACTTAAAATTAAATACATAAATTTTAATCTAAATACATTCCATTATTTTGTAATTGGATGGTGCAAACTAAATAAGATGTAAATTTAAAGAACAAATTAAATATTCATTTAATGCAAACTATTTATTTAAAAAAACAAAAAATCACAATTATTTCAATATTTACTTTAAACAATGAATTGTGGATTTAACTGTTTCAATAAAAACACTAGTGTCGATGTCGTATCCACTCCTAATTGGTTATGAAGGTTAGAATGAAAAATACCAAAAGAAGAAAACTGTCTTTCCGTTCTAGCAGATAATGTGATGGCTGTTGTTATTTGGTAGACAAACTGGATTTCAAGTTCTGTAATACTCTCTTTACCCCCCAATTACATAAAATTATAAATTAGAAATTTTATAATGGGACTGAAAATTAGTAAAATAGGAATATCTACAGAATTTCATAAAATTTATAAGCTGGACTTATTGTGTAGATTACTTGATATATAGTCAAAGTGATTCATTTTTTTTTTAAACTGAAGATCATATTAGAAATTTAATGTCTATATTGCCATAGTTAAATTAACTAATCAGTTTTAGAAATATTTTAATTGTTTTTTTCTCATCACAGTTCATTTTGATGTATTTATCCACCTGAAAGTAAACATTTATCATGTTCCTCTTTATATAAATAAAAGGTTAATATAGACACTTGGCTGTCAAAGTTGGGTGTTATTCAGTTTCAGACTGAAGCAGTTATTGCTGTAGACATTAACTTCAAAGAAATTTTTTGAACAAGAATAGTTGAAAATTTGACAATAGTGTTAGTTAAAATTTAGTTAAATCAGCTGCTAAACAACTTCTGTGCCAAAGACCTTAAAATATATTGCAGCATAATTTTTTTTCAGTTTTAATGATTACTTTATAAAGTTTTAGTATCTTAAACAATTATTTAAACTCTTTTACTTAGCTTATGGGTGTACATTAGACCTAAAATATTTCATAAAAAACTCAGCAATATGTCTTTAAAAAAACATAGAAATATATCATTTTTGCTTTTAAATGTTTCTTGCTTGGTAAATATTTTATAAAGCTAATCCTGCATTTAAAATATGTTATTTCAACACAAATTAACAAATTTTAAAATATGTCTATAATTTTTTAAGATTGTTAAAATATTTCTTTTAATATAAAATTCTGTTTACAGTTGTAGAACAAATGTTATCAAGAATATTTATTTTCAATAAAGCCTTACCTTTGTTTAAAGCATTTCATTGTAGGGCAGTTTGTAATATCATACATTTATTTATTCCATTATAAGAAGTGTTCTTATTGTAAATATTATAATAAAAATTTCATAGTAGAATGTTTCTTCTTTATTATGATTGATAATTTTGTATTACATTACATTTCCCTTTCTAATACACACATCTGTTTGACATTTGTCTTCTTCATATTAATATAAGGGCCATTATATTTTATTTATATAAATACCAGATATTTTGTACCTTAGACGTTAGCCTATTTCTTCTTTTCTAATATTTTGACACAACATTATGTTGTATACACTGTCTACCAATAAGTATTTGGACACCTGTGATGGAAAAGAAAAACTAAATATATTCAAAATCAATATTGGTAGAGCCTCCACGAGAGGCAATTACAGCGTGAACCCTCCTAGGTATACTTTCCACAAGTCTTTGTATTACAGCTAGTGGTATTGTCTTCCACTCGGATTGGAGTAGACATACAAGTTCCTTCACCAATTTTGGACGGGTAGTGCGCCCCTTAATTTGGCAATCCAACTCAACCCAGAGGTTCTCAGTAGGGTTCAGGTCTGGGCTGTGGGCAGGCTAGTCCATTCGATAAAATCCATTGGAATCATACTAAGCCTTGGTTAACCTCAAAACACGACAACTGGCATTGTCATCCTGAAAGGAACAGGGGTCCAACCCGTAAAACTGCCACAATGTAGGAAGCACATTGTCATCCAAAATAGTGCAGTAGGCATCAGCACTGAGCTTACCATGAATGCAGACCAAGGGTCCCAGTCCATACCAGGAGAAACACCCCCAGACCATAATTCCATCTCCGCTGAACTTGACACAATGCATTTGGGCAGCAGATGTTCTCCATACAGATGCCAGATCCAGCCATCTGAATGGTTAAGGGTGAACCTTGATTCATAGCTCCAAAGAACCCGTTTCCACTTATCTATGGTCCAATTTCGATGTGCTTTGCACCACATTAAACGAGCAGCGCAGTTGGACTTTGTGATCAAAGGCTTATGGGCAGAAGCACGACCATGAAAACCAAGCAGATGTGCTTCCTTACAGATGGTATTCATTGAAACAATACTCCCGGATCCCTATTGAAATGATGCAAGTCCCTTGCGGATGAGGGCCATTAGTTGGGTACGGTTCTTCTGAATTTCTCTGGATAACACTCGTTCGTCTCTATCTCCCAGTTTCGTTGGTCTGCCTACTTGGGGCACATTCCGACAATCACCGCTCACCTTCCACTTCTTAATCACATAGGCTACTGTCGATTTTTGGTACTTCAGATTGCTAGATATGTCCCTTAAGGATCGGTCACATTTGTGATACCTGATAAATATACCTTTCTCGAAATCACAGAGCATGGCATCTTGCATGCGACTAATGCTGATGCTGTTTCCTACACGATGTATACTGGCAGAGGCCGTGACGTACCTCAGGACCACAGATATCGTCATCTGCATAGGTGTCCAAATACTTATTGGTAGAGAGTGTATAATCAATATCATTTAGTGCAATATGTGTGTCAATATGCTGGGCCTGATAATAATTTTGCCATGAACACAACATATATCAGTAGTTGATGTTAACTTAGATTTAAGATATTGATCAATATCCAGGATGATTGTTGAGCTAAAAAATATCTCTAAAAAATTTTATGGACTTATATGTCAATATAAATGTAAAGACAATTTAATTATTAGCAAACAACATTTTGGATGGGAGATTCAATCTCTTCTATAAAAATAATTAAAAAAATATACGTTAAACAAATGAAAGTGTGCCAAGCACATTTAAAAAATTAAATTTCTCTGTAAAAATCTTTAAAAGCAGATTTTCTCTTTTCTGACTCCGTGACTTTCATCCCTATGCCATTCTACCACTCAAATACCTTTTTCAGTACTTCCTAAAATGTGCTATCAATATAGCTTATTAAGTTTCAACCTGTTATTTTAAAATCTGGAGTCTCGTAGACTGCATTATAACAGTTGGGATAATCATTGAGAATGTGCTATATATATATTTTTTTTTGCTTTGAAGTAAACAGTAACAGGTAATAATTGATAAAACTCAGAAATTCTAGGGTTTCCTCAGAGCACAAACATCTCTGAATATACATTCAGGCATAAGCAAGTTAAATTATAGGATCAGTACTTTAATCTGACAATCCATGTAGCATCTAAGTAAAAGTCCTTACAATTAAAAAAAAAGTTAAAGATTATGCTTAAAATTACATAAGTCACCCAAAAATTAAATCATGTCTTAATTCCTTTACCATTTAGTTACTATAAACAAATATAGTTTTAGAATAAAAATGTTTGATTTTTTTAAATAAATATAATCATAGTTCAGTTGTTTAATATCATCCATTTTTTAATTATTATCAAAAAATCATGTTTTTTTTTTTTAGTTAAAAACATAAGTTTTAGAATAAAAATGGTGATTTTTTTAAATAAACAAGACATAACAGATAAAGTGTTAATCTGGCAGAATCTCATAACCAGAGGTCCGTAACTAAATAAAAAGATGCCTACTGAATAAACTCAAGATACAAAAATGTAAAAGGTAAAATGTTGTGAGGTATAAAAATATGACAATAAATAAATTTTAGAATTAAAAAAGTAATGGTACTGAAAAATTCATAAAAAACAATTAAATTGACAAAATAAGCCTAAAATGTAGAAAAAGGAAATACTTCATCAAAGTTAGGATGCCTGACCAAAAAAATAATGCTAAGCAAGTGGCTATAGGGAAAATTCAGAGGGTGGATGAGGCTTGAAACCAAAGATTCATGAAGCTACACAAAATAGAAAAACTGCAAGTGTTTTGAGCTGTACTGGAATTAGAGAAGCAGAAAGCCATGGTCCAAATTTTTAAATTATACGAAGAGTTAGATATAATAAAATTTATTTCAATTCAAAGACTGAAATGGGCAGGACATTTGATTGGAATGGAAGATAATTGAATCACCAAAAACATCTTCAATGCTAAGCCAACTGGAGCCTAAAAAAGCGAAGACCAATGATTTGGTAGATTGTTTGACTTGAAACAGATCTGAAGGACCTTAGAGTCAAAAACTGGAGATGTCTGTCAAAGAAAAAGGCTGCCTGGAATTTGATTTAACAGAAGGCCATGGTCCACTCTAGGTTGAAGAAGAAGAGGCACATAAAATAGGTTCATGGGTGCAATGTGCTCCAAGTTCCCCAAAATAACTGGAGCTGATAGGCTAAGCCTAGGGGTTTTCTGCTTGTTTTTACATTATGAGAATCTACTTGAGGTTTAATCAATCTTCAGCTATTATGGTTCTTGTTCAACTGAAGCTGCATATTACCCATACCCATGGATCAATTGCATATTGTGATGGGGATCTATTATAACTAATGTAGACTTTCCTGCCCAAGGGGGGGGGATATTTCATTTTGGAGTGTTATGGTCTACTTGTTGCAACACGAGGGCTAATAAGACCGGGACCTACCGCTTAAAGCCGATTCCGAACGGCTACGAACATCCATGCAATATAGTGGGATTCGAACCCACGAACTCTGGTTCCAAAGGCCAGCACCCTAACCATTCGGCCATCGTTCGGCACCAGGGGGGGGGGGGAATAATTAACAACAACATGTTTATTCCTCCTTGATGAATTTATCTATGCACAAATAGCATTTAAACATTCACTCAAAAGTATTGAAACTAAATTGATGAAAGACTGAATTTTGATGAAACAAAATTATACATGAGCATAAAAAATAAATCTATATTTTTAAAGTTTTAAATTACATCATTAAGTCATTTAATTTTTTAAAATTAAATTGTTATTTATGCATCACAAGGAAACTGAAAAAATAGCAGTCAAGTCAAAGATCAAGTCAGTAGATTTTATGAAAAACTAATTTATTTTTATACTAAATTACAAAATCAATAGATAATAAAATATAAATCAACTATATAAAAAATGTAACATTAAAATACATATAATAATTTCAATTCTCAAATATATCAATTTTTATTGCAGGAATAAAAAACACAGTAAAAAGAAATGACAGTATATGTAAAAGTAATACCCAGTTAGAGAAATATTTTGAATTTTAGAAAATGTTACATGTTTCATATAAATATACAATATTTAACATTACATAAGTATTTTAGGCAATACACTAATTGCACCATTTCTTTCATATAAAAATATAATATAAAAATGCTGAAACAGAATCAGGCAAAAAAGAAAGCTACAAAATTATACATACAATGCAACCTGCTTTAAAAATTTTCCAAGGGACCAAGGAATTAAAACTTAAGCAGAAAACTAGAAAAATGCATTAAAAAAAAATCCTTATATAGTAGTAATTTGGTTTTTCACCTTTAAATGTATTCTTGTAGATAAATAGGGCTTTTTTACAATCAAAAACAAATTTTACATTTTAATTTAAATATGCGTTTATTTCAAAACATTTAAATATTAATCTTAAGAATATTTCAAATAGCTTTAATATTATGAGAAACATTAGGTACAGATATGGATTAATAGGAATCTAGAAATAATATATTAATTTATCTAAATATTTCTAATTCCTAAAGAACTTGTATAATATTTCTTGTTTGAGAAAATATTGATATAAGTTTTAATAGATATCCTAATATCTATTACATATAAAGTTCAATAAAAGGTTGCAATAAAAGGTATATTGTTTTGTTTAGAGAGAAAAGTGATGAATATCGCTAAAAATGAATTAATATTTTAATGAGACCTGAATGTGTTAACATGGAAATTTTTTCTAAGTTCCAAGTACAAATGCAAATTTTATTAATGTTTGAAACAATCAAATGGAAAGTACATGACAACTTAACTAATACTATAGGTGACACAAAAAACCTATGTCAACAGGTATACAACAAATATGAGATTGTACTTCACATACAAATGATTATATTTTTATTGCCTTGACATGAAAAAAGGCAAAATTTCTAGAATTCATATAAAGAATTTTTTCTTCAACAATGCTATTACAAGATGTAAAGATTTAGTTTAAAAAACCTGCAGGCCATCGTCAGAAAATAAAGCCATTTATTAATTATTCATGTAAGAAATATGTCATAAAAATGTTAATCTGTAGTTAAAATGTTCAAGGTTTTTTGTCTGATATAAAAAGGAATTTGTATTTTATTTAAGATTAATAATAAGATTAATAAAAAGATCAACATATTCTTTAAATAAGCAAATTTTAAGATTAAACAAAACTCTCATTAAAATTAAATTAACTGATTGTTAAAATATCATGAATTATATAACTTCCATAATTAGTTTTTTTTAAAGCATAGATTTACAAACTCTGATTGCATAAACTGAAGTTTCTGAATTTTTTAACAAACAAAAATTTAAGAATTAATAACAACAGCTTTAAAAACTTATAAACTACACTTTTTTTTAGACAATTGCAATGCTTCACTTTTTTCTGAAATAATTTATGTTTAAAAGTTTATAAAGAAATTAACAACTACTCTGTAAAACACTGTGTTCTTTTAAGTTTAACCTCATAATAAAGAAATATTTATATAGCGATTCTAAAGTTTAAATTATTAACTATAAAATGTACATAACATGTAAATGATTAAAAAAATAAGGTAACAAGAGTGCTCACAAGTACAAAAATTCCCAATACAAGTTAAATTCTCAGCCAAGACAAATGAGATGATTACAACAGCATTTGAAAGACAATAGTAAATGAAGCTAAATGTATTATTTCATTTAAAAATATAGCTAAAAGGCAGAGACACTAACTGAAATATCATCATTGATAGTAAAGTATTGGGACATAATTAAAATCCTCTAGTTGATATTCAGTTGTCAACCCATTATTGGAAGTTCATTAAAAAGTATCTGAAGACAATAAATGTTCGGTAACTACCAGAATGTACTGCTCTTAACCCTCTGACTGCTCAACTTGTAAACCAATATCTCTTTAAAAATTGCATATATTTTGGTGCATAGTTTAAGCATATATATAAGCATACTATCTATAATTTTATTATCTAATATGACTATAGTTCTAGTCATTTATTTCTATCTTATTACCTAATTAAATGTCTAATACTGTATATAATTTATTCCACTGGTTAAACAGTGAAAAGGCAAAATGTGCTTCTTAAAAAAGGAAGAAAAACATATGCCTGTGAAAATCGTGGGATAAGCAAATTTTGCTACATTTGAATTGCCCGTGGAAATTGCGGGATGAGCAGTCAGAGGGTTAAGAAGAGTTAGACACAGCTTGTGAAGATGAAAATGTTTCAAATTGGAATTAACAAAACATCCCAACTACAATCGGTATCTTGCACAAAGTAATTTTCATCTCTTTAAATTATTGAAGAATCTCTCAGAAAGTCACCATTAACAATCGGATTTCAAAACTATGAAAACAGTTTTATTGTAATTCCACAATGTGGACACTGATTACTTATCTGTTGAATTCTTTAGATTGATGTACTGAAAGAACTTATATGATAACCACTGCAACTATATACATAGTAAAATATATATATATATCGCTGCCTCTTTGAATTTGTGAATAAAAATTTTTTCTCAGATGACTTGTTACCTAACTTTTTGAAGTACTCTCATAACTTTATTAAAAAAAAACTACCAGATACTGATTTTAGATCAATACTTTGTTATGAACTTTGCACCTCAAAATTACATACAATAAAGAGGATGAATGAAGATACACTTAGCAAATGTTTAGTATATTTTAATTTTAAAGAATGAATGCAGTATATGCACATTTAGAAAGGCAGCTAGAATAAAGAACAAGAAAAATCCAGAAAAAATTCAGAAGTTATTTTTAAACTTTGTTTTAACATAAAAAAATAAATGTTTTTAATAACCATAAACATAATGGATAAAATTGTAAAAAAAATAATTTACAGTCAAACTGCATTATAGCAAATCTGGCATGTAACAAATGGAAAAATTTGGTACCACCACTTTCCTATTGTACTTAATGCTAATTAGTTCTTTAATAGTGACCTTCCAAAATCTTAGAAATTGGATATAATGGACCCTCTTTTTTAAATACTCACTAGGGATTTTTTAATTTTGTTGAACCTGCTGCTGTGAAAACATTTAGTCTCCATTTTCATAAAAAAGCGAGGTAAGTTTTAGTTCACACAAACAATGGAAGGAAAAGTTTTGGAACTTTTTGCTGTTTGGAACATAGAATTGTTTAAGATTTTCTCATTGCACATCACTAGGTAATTACCGATTATATCTGTATTAAAACAGTCAGCAACAATTAAAAAGAAATTTTTTTAATTTCTTTCAATTTTAGTTAAACTCAAATAAATATATTAAAGGTAATTGGTCAATTAAATTTAATTGATTTTAGTTAATTTAAAATAAAGGTTTTTTTTAAATAAATTTTTTTTTCATTTTTATCATCATTAAATACACTTAACAACTAATGAGTTACATACTTTGTGCTATCTAGCATTTTTCTTAACAGTTCAGATATAACAAAGCACTGGATATAGAGAACAAAACTTTTGATACCTTTATGTTCGTTATAACAGAGTTCAACTGTACTAAAAATATTGCCTTTTTGAGAGAATAAAGATAATTTTACTACACCACACTTGCCAACCTATTAAAAAAGGAATGTGTAAAATAGAATGCCAGTAACATTTCCCTAATTATTTAAATTTCCCCATAAATAGCAATTTTCACTGAAAAATATTTCAGATCACTTATAGATTTCAAAATATTCATAGGATTAAAATACTTTACAATAAAAAGATAAAATTTTAGAATAAAACTAAAAGACTGCTTGAACTTTTATTACATTATTTTCCAATATTTAGAGTTATAAAATATTTATAATTAAAACAATATCAAACTTAATAGCAAATTACTAACATGCAATTCCAATGTTGAATTCAAGGAGTCTTAGGTAAAAGCCACCTTAAAACATTGCTCAAGAAAAATTGCAGTTCAGTTACAAGGGAAATATAAATGTAGTAAATTATCAAAACGTGGGGAAAAAATTTGACAGTCACAAAGTAAAAAATGGATAAAATTCGTAAAAGTTGGCAGGTATGATACACTTATTCACAGCTTTTAAAACAGAAAATAATACTTTCAATATTATTGTTTTGTCGTGACTCCTGAGTTGCATCTCGGCGAATTTCTCCCTTCTTCGCAACCGGCTTTTCTCATTTATTGTTGTCCGGTGACATGTTTCCATGGTTGCACTGGAAGGGAAAAAGACCAGTGTTCATGTGAACTTAAAAATGTTAATGTAGTGTGTGCATGGCGTCCTCTTAATAAATGTTCTTTGATGGGAATTAATTTTTTGTGTTAATTATTTCATACAGTCCACTCTGAGTTACGGCACTCCAATTATTACACTTATTTTATAGCTTGTTTCAAGATATACTGAGAAGAAAGTACACATTTTAAATAAAACAAGAAGAAATAAATATTCATTAAGATCAAACCTTAGTTTAAAATATGCAAATGAGTTTAAAAGAAAATATAAATTGTACTATATATATATATATATATATATATATATATATAGGTACAGATAAAAGGAAGCATTATACAACACATCACACAAACTTTTTATAAAGGTTAATAAAATGAACTGTCATTTATCACATTTCACAAAAGCATACATAAAACTTTTGCTTATATACATACAAGGAAAAGTAAAACAGTTAAAAGAAAACCTGCTATTTAAATGCACAAAGACTAAACAAAATGAGATTATCAGTAATGTCTTTCAGCATAGCACCAACATGCATGATTGAGGTTCACATAACTAGGCACTAAAGCATATAATACAAAGAGATAGACAATATGATTGTAAGGAACAATACATTTCTCAGACATCTATAAACAAAACTGAGCACATGCTGAATTCTTAATATGACAAAAGCTATACAACTAAATATTTGATATAAAACATGCTCATATTGAGAAAGAAAATTGCATTTATAAACTTTGGTTCAACACATATATTAGAAACTTTTAGAATATCAGTTTAACGTAACCACAGAATAATTAAAACTTTTATTTTTTAAAAATATATTTATCTGAAACCTTAATGACAAACATATCTATGATGCTAGAAGATATTTTCTCAATTTACTTAACAATCTTAAATTCTTTCTTTTAAACAAATAGTAATTGCTTATAACAAAGAATAAGGTTAAAAGGAAAAAGTATGTACTAGCTAGGTATAGATAAAACAAAAACATTATACAACACAGCATATAGAACTTTTTATAAAGGTAAATAAAATGAATTGTCATTTATCACATTCCACAAAAGCATATATAAAACTTCTTCTTGTATGTATACTATAAGCACCAATAATAATAATAGGTAATAACTGAAATTGGAGAGATAACAATTTATCACTCTTGCATATCCTGAAAATAGGTAATACACTTTATGAAAATATAAGTTCATTTTTAGTTGTAATATATAACTTAGAACAGGGATGGGCAAACTAAAGCCTGCCAGAAGGTTTTATCCGGCCCACATGTAGAATTTTAAGTAGTCAGTCCGAGGCAAATTAAAAGATATATATTTATACATTATATAGCCATCTCCTTTTCTACTTTGCTTACTTATTATATCTCAAATTTATTATCTCAAGCCCAGAAGATCAGCGGTATATTTGCTTCTTATATCTGAACAAGTGTTTTCAACTTTGAACCTTAGAAAGAATAATTTCAGAAGAAGACTGACATATGAGCATTTAGCACCGTTTCTTAAAATCAGTACATCTCACTTCGAACCTCAGTATAAGGAACTTTTAAAAATGAAATCGCAATTTCATTCATCTCATTAACGTATTTAAACCATAATACTTGTATATTATTTTTAAAATTTTAGAAAAATTTATCTTGGCCTGCCAAACTTATTTTCTTTCAAATTTTGGCCCATGGCCGAAAAAGTTTGTCCATCCCTGACTTAGAACATTGTATATTTTAATACTCATATGTCATTTATCATACTGACATATCAATATTAAAATATACAGTGTAGCAGTTTTTTAAAATCATTTTTTGTCATCCTGCATATTAATTTTAACATATTACATTTATGTTAAATAAGAGTGTTCTCCCATTTACTGCAACTTTACTGTATTATGTTGATGCAGCTAACTTTCATTTATAATTAAACAAAATATTTAGATATACTAGAGATGGGAACTTTTTTACCATTAGAGGTCATAGTTAAATTTGGCAGTAAAAAAGAAGGCCACATAAGTTCATATCCCTACGCTGTTTCCCAGTTCGGGGGGCCCCCAGAACCCAGTTTGGTGGAGACGCCAAGCGTGGGAGATGTCGCCAAATTCTAGAACCCTATTTTCTGGCAAACTTTGCTCTTCTTTTCGGACTCTTCCACCACCCCCTAAAAAAGGTGGGGGTGTCAATCGGCGCCTTTATTTTAGGGTATTGGGGGAAATGACACATGATTTGAATATCTGACCCTTATTGGTTCCTGTAACTAACAATACTCCATGACCGCTGAATTTGGATTTTCTAGCATCCATTTCAAGTCTTTGTCCATTTCGGTTGTTCTCTGGAGGTTTGTCCATTTTGCCTGAGCTCTTGTGGTATTTTTTTTCGTTTTTTAAATTTAATGCTGGAGCTCACACTAATACAATGGGCTTGTGGAGCTCAATTAAGAGATTCCTCCGCACAGTTCGCAAGTGTGAAAATCAATTTGATTCGTACCTTTGTGAATTTATGTGGAGGAAAATGAAAGAAAATCCTCAAGATGCTTTTCAGGATTTTTTAAATCCCATCGAACGTGTATATCCACCAACAACTCAGGATACTTAAATTAGGTTAGAACTTTATTATATATTTTATGCTTAATTTTCGAAGAGTAACAAGTGATGTTATAATTCACATTTATATTTTTTTATTTACTGCTTTTTGAACTTTATTCAAAATTGCGTATTAATTTAATACAAAATGAAGAAGAAATATTTTTAAACTATATTTTATAGTATACTACATTGTTAAAAGTGATAAGCTAAGTAATAAAAGTAATTTTATTACGACCCTCTACCGTTATTGTTACGGAAGATCAAGGGGAGCTTTACCTCACTTAGATAAGAATAATTATTTCACTCCCTTACTATCTTCAAAATTTTAAGCTAAAAATTTATTATTTATTTAAAACATTTACTCTGTTCTTATATTTCCATTTTAATCTAATAATTTCTAGAATTATTAGCTTAATTTGTACCGTACTTTATAACTTTTTAATCATTTGATAGTTTTAAAATAATATCATTAAATAGCAACCGTATTTTATAAATATAACTAAATATTTTATAAGCATAATTGCCTATATATAACCAACTAATGCTTATATTTTGCTTAATTTGCACTTATTGCAAAAATTCTGCGCTGTTTAGTTTAATAAACAGTACAAAAGCACCTTTAAATACATTAAAAACTCAAATTTAAATTTATATTCATCTTAACAAAATTTTAAACCCTTTTATCGTTCAAAATATGCTTTGAAATTAGGTATAAACTTAATACTCAAATTGTAAACATCACTTGGCGACAATTTGGTGATCACTTGTATAAGAATAGTGCCAAAAACATGGCGTCGGAGCCCCCGTAACTTGGAAATTACCTATCCCTATAAATCAAACTCTTGTGAAATTAATTTTTTCTTGTATAATTTTATTAATGTATGCATTATATATCTAAAATACAAGTTATTTATCACTAAACATAAAAAGTTTGTACATAGATATTTTTGTACTCATAAAAGAGTAATAACTTGTTATAATAATCTACTTTTGATAAATTTCCTGCATATGCAAATACCACTTAAAAATTTTAAATTACAAGTATTTTTAAATACTATAACATTATAAATAAATACAACAGAATAATATTTAGATATAGAACACAACAGCAACAATATAATTCTATTAAAATTGTTGTAATCCATATAATTAAATATTATTTAATAAAAATTTTTAAGGTTGCATAAAAATCTCAAGAAAGTCCCATGTTCCCTAACTATGAGATATACCATTAAGGAAAAAAAAAAATAAATAACTGACTCACAAAACAAAACTGAAAAACTTTAAAATTTAAAACCAGTGTTAAGAAAATAAACATTTAGTCACAACTAGATATACATAATCTCGACGCAAATATTTTTCAAGCATTCAAAATCAAAGAAGTTATTTATTTAAAATTAATTTTTTGAAATTCTAAAAATATTGAGAGGTATATCTTGAATTCTGATAGATAAAGTAAAAATTATTGGGTAAAAAAGAAACATTAAATTTGATATGCCTAGTATATTTATAAACTATACTTATAATATAATTTATAAGTTTTATAAACTATACAATGACCTATGAGTATCTTGTCTAATAATAACTAAATACTCTAAATATATTATATACAGGGTATCTGCCAAAATAAAATTTTTCAAATCCATGACTTTTCATGACTTTCTCTGATTTAGCAGATAATTTTCCATGACTTTAAAAAGCTTTCGTTAAAGTATATATGAATAAAACTTCTGATGTACATACAAATAAAATATATGCTTTTAGAGAAATTATAGGAATTTTATCATAAAAAAAACCTATAAACTTACTTTATAAGTGTTAATAAACTCACATACATAAAAATAAATTGTTGTATCTACATACCTAAGTTTAATCATATAGCAATTTTTCAATCAAAATGTTTCCAATTTGAATTCAGGGTACTTTGGTATTATCCAGGTGACCATGAATAATACCCAAATATAACCCTATAATGTTTATATACAATATCCTAGAGATAAACTTATATTTTGTGCAAAAATCTTAACTAATTTTTATTAAAAAATATTAATTATTATATTAATAAAATTTTAATCTACAATTTAAGAAAAAAAAACCAGAATAATATACATTTAAACACCCATTAAGCTTTCTTGCTTTGAGTTTTCTTGGTGAAC
The DNA here is from genome assembly GCA_032207245.1 of Pardosa pseudoannulata. Classification (NCBI taxonomy): domain Eukaryota; kingdom Metazoa; phylum Arthropoda; class Arachnida; order Araneae; family Lycosidae; genus Pardosa; species Pardosa pseudoannulata. The sequence continues at coordinate 47,244,850 of CM063507.1, read as the reverse complement.
AAATTTTACTTGGCAATAGGGTCAATAAGATAATACATAAATACCAAACTCAGTAACTTCAGCCAAATGACAAGTAAAAATAGAATTAAACAATTCAATGCATTTTTTTTTAATCGGTAGTTTAGCAGATCCATGACTTTTACTCATTTTGCTTAAAAAATCAAGACTTTCCATGACAAAATTAATCCATTGTCTAAATCCATGATTTTCCCTGACTTTCCAGGTGGCAAGAAACCATGTATATATACAGTTTACATAAATGATCTTAATAAACAAATCTGATATTTTCACTAAGTAATCTAACATATTTTAAGAATGCATATGAAATTAGTTTTTAAAACTTATATAACAACACAGCAATTGTATGGGGGAAAAATCATATTTCCCCACATTACTACATCAAACTGATACACTTCATGCTGCTAAGAACTCAGGAGGCTTGTGTAAGGTCCAAACACAGGTTTGTCCAATGCCAGCCATAGCTAGAACCTTGAAACCTTTTAACTCCAATTTATCCAAAATAACTCTTGGGGGATCTGAGCATCTGTATTCGGAACTGTACAAGAAAAAGAAAAATTAGAACATGGATTAACCAACCAATTAATTTGATATAAATAAGTCAAAGCTATCATAATTTTTTTTTTTTTTTTTTTTTGCTTTACACAGTGATTAAAGCTATCATGTATTTACAAATGAAACAGTATTCAAAAACAAGCAATAAAATGCTTAGCTTAAGGTATCTATCTATGCTAAAACTTCATTTTTTGTCAAAAATCGTAATTTTTTAAAATTTTTTATTGTAAAATTTCAAATTTTAGGCATCTAAATCCATTTTTGTTTTGCCTCTATGGCATTTTAAAGAAAAGTTACAGCTGTTTAAACAGCAGTGACAGCAGTCAAAACAAAACGGAAGTAGCGACTTTGGAACCTTAAGTTGTGAATTTAAAGCCTTTTAAAGAGCATTTTTTGGACAAAACTTTTTAAATTTTCATGAAGATTAGTTTAAAGTATTTTTAATAATTAGCAACTTGGCAATTAGAAAGTTTTGAAGCAAGAAAGTGTGGGGAATTTTAAACATGTATTTTAATTTTTTAATAGTTAAAGTTGCTTTCATAAACTTCAAATGCGTTTTTCTCAGAACAGTATTTTTAATAAAATGTTGAAACTAAATGTGATTTCTCAAAAAGTTTTTCAAATATTTTGTTGAAAATTATTATGAATGCTTTTGATAGTATTTACTAGTGAATGACCTACAAGCTTTAAATTTGGATAATTTTTAATGATGTTACACTCATAGTTGGATATAAAGGTAATGAAAATTCGTTAAAAATTGAATGTGTATGATTTTCATGCACCAAAATTTAGGTGATTCACTAGTCCAGTGTATAAGAAATGTGTTGTATAAAAAATATTGAAATATTTATTACAAAATTAGACGTTTTGAAAAAAAAACCCAATTCTTTTTTACTAAATTTTTTTTATTAGAAATTTTATAAAAACTTCTCCAGGAATAAATTTTCTAAGTGCAATTCTTTCTGATAATATAAAAAATAAATCTAAAAATGTAAAAACATGAACTAGTTTCTACGTTTAAAGAAAAAAGTTCTCTGAATGTAGATGGATACCTTAAAGATAAATGTGGAGTAAATTAAAACACACACTCACACAAATGTCCATAAATGCTTCTATGGTTAAAAAATAAATAAATAAATAAAAAAAATAAAACTGCAGGTAAACAGTTTTTTGGACTGGCATTAAAATTTTTGCAAGAGTACCTGTTTTACAATGTACATTAATGACATGCAATTCACCCATAAATGGCTATGATTTCAAAAGAATGGCGGGTTGACTTAAGAATTGGGTTCCCCCGCCAACTTGGCATTAATGGTTTAAGTATGGTAACCTAACATTTTCTTCTGATCTCACAGTGTCCAAACAATCTGTATCTATATAATCTGTACTTATAATATTTGCATCCAACTCTCCTTCTGTAACTTTTCTTATATAATAAAAGTGTACAATGATTAAAAAAATTAGATATAAGAAACCATTAATGGTTCTCTATGGCTGATTTCTAATAATTTGGAGCTGTTGCGTTTGTAAACTGTTAAGGGATTAATTGCCCATATATATAAATATCTGGTTTTCAAGTTGTTTTCATTAAGTAAGAGTATAGAATTCTATTATGATGGTGCACTGTGCATTAATTAAACTAGCCAGAAAAAGCAAGAAGTACAATGTTTGGAAGGATTACCTTTTGTGTTTTAGTAAATATTGCCAATATTTTTGCCAAATTTGCCAAGGGGAACCCAATTTTTAAGTAGACCCACAATGGAATCATATTGTATTTGTTTACATTAATATTTGAAATGATTTGCAAGTTAATTAGTGATTGTCTGGTTACAAAAAAGGTAACAAAATGAACACACCAAAATCATAGTGCATTACCACACCCAAAACTTTCAGATACATGTTGTTTAACTTTGGCATAAGCTTAAAAGCATTTTCTTTCTAAACAGAAAAGCACCAACTACGTCGATTATATCACACAAGTGGCAATTATGAAAGGAAAATAATAAAATAAGAATAATAAAATAAATCGACATTAATTCAATGAAAACAACAACATATACAAGTAAAATAGTACAATAATTACAAATTATTTCCGAGCTGTGCTACCAAATTTGCACCCAAATAGCTCATTAATTCTGGATCGGACTGTTCATCTCCCACTATTGTAGGGCCATTCTCCTAAAATAAGAAACAAACCGTATTAATATCAGACCTAATTTAAAAATATTGAGGATTAGTTTAAAAAGATATCAAAATTACCACTCTAATTTGTGTTGAAACTACAACATACGGCATTATGTTATTTCTTTGCAATAAGAAATATTTAAATAAAATTGCGTAATTCAACGCGGTGACAGTGAGTACTAAATCAGCTGATTTCCAGACACTTAAATCGAATTAAAGTTCGATTCGTACTTTTTATTTTACAAATAAAAGTTTCTGAAAGAAAGTGCAAATTTAATTTTGCTGCAACATACGCGGATAGCTTTAATCTACAATGATAATTATTACGTCTTACCGTAAGTGATTACAGCTAATCGTATGGGCAAAATCTTTAAAGGTAAAATATAGATAACCATCAAATACATTTAATCGAAAATGTTAGACAGGTCTTTAAAATAAAATAAGACTTAGTATAAATAATTAAAAAGAGTAAGACATTTGAAATTGAGTCCAACATTTGTCATTGGAATTAGTGTCAAAGCAACATTTTCAATAGAGATATAATTGTATCAGGAAAAAATTATATAAAAATACTAATGAGATATTTAATTGTTATTTCTTGAAAGCCCCCGCTTTTATATTTTAGCCACATAACCCATTATAATAACTGTCCCTTATGCAATAAAAGCTCCTCTATATCAGTCCTACAACTGTCATGGCATAAAGGCATAGTGTCTATATTGCCAACTGCGTCAGGAAAAAAAAATTACAACTTTCATATACGAGCTTTTTACACAATGCCTCTTTCATGTGCTGTTTTAAAATTGTTTTTAAGTCTTCAGTGCACTTTTTTTTGTTAAATAGAAGATAATTTTTTAAATACTTTTAGTATTTATATTTTATTTAAAAAGCAAAATATAAGACAAATATTAACTAAATACTAATCAAACTTTTTAGGAACAATTCCTCTCAGACACGAAGAGTAAGAACGAAAAAAGAAAGTAATCTTCTTACTAAATATTTTCAGCAAAATCATCTTTTTTAAATTAAGATTTAGTTAAAGCATTTGAATGCTATTTATTCCATCTGTTGCCCTAAAAATTGGGCTATCTGCATGCATGTCTTTATAAACCAACAAGCTTTGGCCCAGAGTGCAGAAATATGAGATGGGTGTTTTTTCCACAACAAATATTAAAATCCATGAAGGATAAAGTGCAGTCGTTAGGTCATGAAAGAAATTAGAGAAATTACTATAAAAATGATGAGTTTATTCAGATAAATCTATTCTTGCCATTCTCCGCCAAAACATTTTACATTCACTTATATAATACCGTGAGAATAAAAGGGAGCTAACCAACCAAAGTGTTAATATTAGCCATATGGAAGACGCTAAAAGGGAAACTAAGATACGAAAAGAAGTTATATAAGAATAGCTCACCTACGCAAGAATTAATTTTGGTTCTAAGTCTCAAAAGATCGCCACAATTAAAAGAGAAACAAAGATATTTCGCCAAAGGTTGTAATTTTAGTGATAGAACCACTAGAAATTTATTTTAGTAATCAAATTAAGTTGGTTAGTTTGGTTAAAATATCATTATATACATTATAAAATATAATATAACCTAATTAATATTAAGTTGGTTACTTTGGTTAAAAGATCATTATATATATGTAATTGGTAATTTGGTCCCCCATAAAAGGAAGGGAATCCATATTAGTTTGGGTGCGATCGTAAGTAAATCGCAGCCAAGTAAGAAACAAAGAATATTGGAAAAGAGAAATGTAGTTTATTGTGATATTATATCCCGAAGGCTTCTGGAGTGAAAAACCCGTACATCAGAATTTATAGATGTGTGAGCCAACCAATCAGGGTTAATAACGTGGAGGAAGCGAAACTATTTACAGAAAGCATTATATAAGAAGTGCTGATTGAAGCAGGAATTAGTTTTGATGTTTCCGGACAAGCCAAATTGATAGAAGAAACAAAAGACAATTACACACACATATATACATAAATATAAACGCACACGCACACACACATATACATACATAAATACACACACCATCAATACACACACTATCAATACATAAATACACACACACTATCAATACATAAATATACACTCACACCTACACACACATTTATATGTATGTGTGTGTAATATACGAAAAGTATTACCCTTAAAATAGATATCTGAAATTCTTCTCTCGTTTTTTTTTTCAGAACTAATTTCCCCGTCAAAAAATGTCAGATAAAATGCTTAATTCGACTTAAATTCTTTTTACCCATCTCTCAAAATTAAAGGAGGAATAAATGATTATCTTTCCATATATTTGAGCTATTAAAGTAAACTAGTCTTGCTTCTGCAATAGCTAAATTGTTACCTCTGTGGTTTTTGAGCTAGAAGGCCATTTTTTAGAGGCTCTTGCCTCTAAAAAAGGGCTGAACAAATAAAAAGTCTCATGGGAACTAAAGCCACATGATTCGCTCGCTTTTTGACCGATATCGTTGGATTGTATGTTCTTAGAATGAAGAGCTGTTGCACTGTACAGACTCTCTGTACTCCCATGGTGCTTTATCCTCAATAAATGTGAAATTGCACAATTCTGGATTTGTGTTTTTGAGGACTTCCTGACTGTAAATTGATTAGGTGTTCTTTTTGCCCTGCATGCTCAAGTATATTAAATTATAGGGGCTAACCTTTCGTATAATCAGTGAAAAATATTTTCACTGGTTACACACGCACGCACACACACACACACAAACACATTGTACTGTGGTTAAAAGGAAAACCTTCTTGAAATGCTGGAGGTTGGATCCTTTAAGTTTGAAACTGAGAATAATTTTGCTGATTAAGAAAAAACTGCTTAATTATCAAAATTATATTAATTTTGATATTAGGAGAAGGATTATTTCAACAAATCTTTGCTTTTTTGGTTTAAAACCTTTGTTGAAATCTCGTTTGATAAAGGGAAGGACAAAAATACTTTTGAAGTACAAGTATAACAAAGAGTTATATCATTACACACTTTCACTGCTATCAATATTCTACCGAAAAAGTGGCTAAGCGTTTTCAGCGTTCTATCTTGCACCAATATTGGCTGGACAGGTCGCGTTTATCCCCCCCTCCCCACTGAGTGAGGTAGTGAGATCGGACTGCTTGTTCCCTCAGCGGTATTAGCAAGAGATCAAGGCAGAGGAAGGACATAAAAAAAAATTAGCTTAAGCAGCGGACGATTGTGCCATTTGTTTTAGACATACGCTATCTTCCCAGACTCTATGACCTATCATTGCAGAAAATCTAATAAAAAACTTACATTAAGGAGACTGAATATAACATTAAACAGATTGGATTGCCAAAATTATTACAAATAAATCTTTGATGATATTTAAGTTTTAAGTCAGAAATAACTATATAACAATTTATAAGACTATCCCTCGCATGTGAAAGCGTTACCTCGTGACTAAAAAATAGAACCTAATTAGCTAACTCCTCTATTCTGCCAACCGCTTTTCAGCTTCTAATTGGGCTCTGGAAAGGTGAAGCCTTGAATATCGTCGGAGGAATAAAACCTATCAAAAAGTAGCTTTGAATGTATCAGTATACTTTGAAAAACAAATCTTTATGATTTCACCTTAAGCGAGATGCACAAAAAGGGTATTTCACACATAGTATATTATATTATAGTATAGCATGTTATGTTATGTTATGGTATAATATAGTATGGTATGGTATGGTATGGTATGGTATGGTATGGTATGGTATGGTATAGTATAGTATGGTATAGTATAGTATAGTATAGTCTAGTACAGTATAGTACAGTATAGTATAGCATGGTATGGTATGGTATAATATAGTATAGTATAGTATAGCATGGTATGCTATAATATAACAAATAGTATAGTATGGTGTGGCATAGCATAGTATGGTATAGTATAGTATGATAAAGTATAGTGTAGTATAGTATGGTGTGGTATAGGATAGTAGGGTAAAGTATAGTTGTACCAAAGTACTTTCCCACGGTGATCTGCAAGTGCATGCACAGCCGTGGGAGAGATTTTCCTAGAAGAATTTAGGACTCCAATCGTGCACGTCAAGTTTAAGGACCCCCGCAGAGAAGGTATAGATCACGGAATGGCAGCGTAACGGTCAAGCTCACACAGAGATGTAACCGTGAGTTATGGGAGCAGGGGCTAAAAAGTAATGTCAGCTTGCACAAAAGGGGCTACTTTAATGAGCCCACCAGCACTCCCGAAAGGGGATGCAGATGTGGGAAAATTTCCCGAAAACAAGCGATTGGAGAGGAAGAAAAAAGGGGCGTTGGAACCGAGGTGAGGAGTTTGGAAACGAAGGTAAGGAGAAGAAATGAAGTCGGGAGTCGAGAGAAGTGGGACAACGATCTACCAGCACGAACTCGTCCCGTGCACCCGGACCGACCCCGAGTGAGGAAAGCTCCTGCCTGCTCCCCTGTGCCTTTAATATAGGTAAAGATAAAATAATATTTACAGTCACTTAACTTAGGCATCTTTTAATAATTTAACAGTGTGATAGAATCGTAATAATTATAGTGTAAATAAAAGACATGAATAATTGATGATTATGATATATGATAACCAAGGATCTATTTGTAAATGAATGTACAGAATAAATGTCTGAATCTCAGTATAAAGTATTATATTCTTTCTGTATTTCCCCCTTGGAACGAACACTGGTGTATAGGTTGTAAGTACATTACAACAATAGTATAGTATAGTATGGCATAGTATAGTATAGAATAGTATGGTATAGTATAGTATGGTGTGGCATAGTATAGTATGGTATAGTATGTTATATTATAGTATGATAAAGTATAGTGTAGTATAGTATGGTGTTGTATAGTATAGTACGGTAAAGTATAGTACAGTATAGTATGGCATAGTATAGTATAGAATAGTATGGTATAGTATAGTATGGTATGGTATAGTATAGTATAGTATGGTATAGTTGGTATAGTATAGTATAGTATAGTATAGTGGGTATAGTATAGTATGGTATAGTATAGTATAGTTTAGTACGGTATGGTATAGTATAGTATAGTACAGTATAGTACAGTATAGTATAGTATAGTATGGTATGGTATAATATAGTATAGTATAGTATGGTGTGGCATAATATAGTAGGGTATAGTATGGTATAGTATAGTATGATAAAATATAGTGTAGTATAGTATGGTGTGGCATAGTATAGTATGGCATAGTATAGTATAGAATAGTATGGTATGGTATAGTATAGTATGGTATGGTATGGTATAGGATGGTATAGTATAGTATGGTGTGGTATAGTATAGTATGATAAAGTATAGTGTAGTATAGTATGGTATGGTATAGCATAGTATAGTATAGTATGGTATAGTTGGTATAGTATAGTATGGTATAGTATGGTATATAATGGTATAGCATAATATGGTATAGTATAGTATAGTATGATAAATTATAGTGTCGTATAGTATGGTATGGTATAGTATAGTATGGTAAAGTATAGTATAGTAGGGTACAGTTGGTATAGTATAGTATGGTATGGTTTGGTATAGTATGGTATAGTATATTAAGGTATGGTATGGTATGGTATGGTTCGGTACAGTATATTATATTATATTATATTATTTTATATTATATTGTATTATATCAGATACGGCTTGGTACAAAAGGATATAGAAATAAAAAAGGAAAACTAAAATGTATGTATGTAAAGTATTTGGATGATAGTAAAGTAGTGGTAGAAAAGTATTCAGTTAACGGAGAGTTTGATTAATCGATATAGTATAAAATTGAAAAATAAAATTGTATTGTATTGATGCCGACAATGGATTACATAGGAACAAATTTGAATTTCAAATCAAATACGTCACATTCCTGAAGGCCTTTTATCTCGTCCCAGTTCCGCAGCTGCTGAACCTCGTACTCTGGCAATTTAAGATCTTTTGTGAACTGCATCTGTGTTTCCTCTTCCACTTCAATGGAGGATCTCCAGCCATTCACGGTTAAATGGTCTTTTTTTGAAGCGGCTGAACATGTGCGATGACGCTGGTTGCGAAGTGTTGTCGAGTCTGATTTTGATTATGCGCCCTGTCAGCTGCCACCTGTGGGATCGGTGCGAGGCGGTGTTTCTACGGTTGGAACACGGCTCTGACCTTCACAAAAATCTAGACACTTAGTGATATGTTCACGGCGATTTGCATTCTCTGGAGCCTCCAGCTGATTCAGGGGAGCCCACTGGTATTTATTTGCTTGATTCTCTTTTTTTTTTATCGTTTGTTATTTTAGCTCAGACGATTTTTATGACTAAATGGAAACATTTTTTAACAATAGTTTAAGGAACAGGAATTTCGAAACCCTATTTATATCTAAAGGAAAGCATTTTTTTAACAACAGTTTAAGGAATAGGAATTTCGAAACCATATTTATGTCTAAATGGTTTGGTTTGGAGCGCTACGGTCTACTGTTTTGCACACGAGGGCTAATGAGACCGGGACCTACAGTTTAAAGCCGATTCCGAACGGCTACAAACATCCATGCCAGCAGCGGGATTCGAACCCGCGAACTCCGGGTCCGAAGAGCAGCGCTCTACCATTCGACCATCGTTCGGCTTATGTCTAAATGGAAGCATTTTTAACAAAATTAATTTCAAGGAATAGGAATTTTGAAACAATATTTATGTTTAAATGAAAGCATTTTTTAACAATAGTATAAGGAATAGGAATTTTAAAACCACATTTATGTCTAAATGGAAGCATTTTTTAAAAATAGTTTAAGGAATAGGAATTTTGAAACTATATTTATGTCTAAATGGAAGCATTTTATAACAAAACTTTAAGGAATAAGAATTTTGAAACCATATTTATGCCTAAATGAAAGCATTTCTTAACAAAATTGCAAGAAATAGGAATTTTGAAACCATATTTAAGTTTAAATGGAAGCACTTTTTAACAAAATTTTGAGGCTTGGTTTTGGAGTGCTACGGACTACTTTTTGCAGCACGAGGGCTAGTAAGACCGGGACCTACTGCTTAAAGCTGATTCCAATGGGCTACGAACATCCATTCCATAGTGGGATTCGAACCCACAAACGCCGATTTCGAAGGCCAGCACCCTAACCATTCGGCCATCGTAAGGCCCAAAATTTTAAGGAATAGGAATTTCGAAATTCCTTCTCCTTAAATTTATTATTTCTTAAAATTTTAAGTAATAGGAAATTTGAAACCATATTTATGTCTAAATGGAAGCATTTCTTAACAAAATTTTAAGGAATAAGAATTTTGAAACCATATTTATGTTAAATGGAAGAATTTTTTAACAAGAGTTTAAGGAACAGGAATTTCGAAACCAGATGTCTTAATGGAAGCATTTTTTAACAAAATTTTAAGGAATAAGAATTTTGAAACCATATTTATGTCTAAATGGTAGCATTTTTTAACAATAGTTTAAGGAACAGGAATTTCGAAACCATATTTATATCTAAATGGAAGCATTTTTTAACAATAGTTTAAGGAACAGGAATTTCGAAACCATATTTATGTCTAAATCGAAGAATTTTTTAACAAAATTTTAAGGAACAGCAATTTTGAAACCATATTTATATCTAAATGGAAGCAATTCTTAACAAAATATTAAGGAATAGAAATTTTGAAACCATATTTTAGTCTAAATGGAAGCATTTTTTAACAGTAGTTTAAGGAATAGGAATTTTGAAACCACATTTATGTCTAAATGGAAGCATTTCTTAAATAATAGTTTAAGGAATAGGAATTTTGAAACGATACTTAAGTCTAAATTGAAGCATTTTTTAACAATAGTGTAAGGAATAGGAATTTCGAAACCCTATTTAAGTCTAAATGGAAGCATTTTTTAACAAAATTAATTTTAAGGAATAGGAATTTTGAAAAAATATTTATGTCTAAATGGAAGAAATTTTAACAAAATTTTAAGGAATAGGAGTTATGAAACCTTATTTATATCTAAATGAAAGCATTTTTTAACAATAGTTTAAGGAATAGGAATTTCGAAACAATATTTATGTCTAAATAGAAGCATTTTTAACAAAATTAATTTCAAGGAATAGGAATTTTGAAACAATATTTATGGTTAAATGAAAGCATTTAAAAAAAAAAAAATAGTGCAAGGAATAGGAATTTCGAAATCACATTTATGTCTAAATGGAAGAAATTTTTAACATTAGTTTAAGGAATAGGAATTTCGAAACCATATTTATGTTTAAATGAAAGCATTTTTAAACAATAGTTTAAGGAATAGGAATTTCGAAACCACATTTATGTCTAAATGGAGGAATTTTTTAACAATAGTTTAAGGAATAGGAATTTCGAAACCATATTTATCTTTAAATGAAAGCATTTTTAAACAATAGTTTAAGGAATAGGAATTTCGAAACCATATTTATGTCTAAAGGGAAGAATTTTTTAACAAAATTTTAAGGAATAGGAATTTTGAAACCATATTTAGGACTAAATGGAAGCATTTTTTAACAAAATTTAAAGGAATAGGAATTTTGAAACCATATTTATGTCTAAATGGAAGCATTTTTTAACAATAGTTTAAGGAACAGGAATTTCGAAACCATATTTATGTCTAAATGGAAGCATTTTTTAACAATAGTTTAAGAAACAGGAATTTCAAAACCATATTTATGTCTAAATGGAAGCATTTTTTAACAATAGTTTAAGGAATAATAATTTTGAAACCATATTTAAGTCTAAATGGAAGCATTTTTTAACAATAGTTTAAGGAATAGGAATTTTGAAACCATATTTATGTCTAAATGGAAGCATTTTTTAACAATAGTTTAAGGAACAGGAATTTCGAAACCATATTTATGTCTAAATGGAAGCATTTTTTAACAATAGTTTAAGGAACAGGAATTTCAAAACAATATTTATGTTTAAATGGAAGCCCTTTTTTAACAATAGTTTAAGGAATAGGAATTTCGAAACCATATTTATGTCTTAATGGAAGCAGTTTTTAACAAAATTTTAAGGAATAGGAATTTTGAAACCATATTTATGTCTAAATGGAAGCACTTTTTAACAAAATTTTAAGGTTTGGTTTTGGAGTGCTACGGTCTACTTTTTGCAACACAAGGGGTAACGAGACCGGGACCTACTGCTTAAAGCTGATTCCGAACGGCTACGAACATCCATGCCATAGAGGGATTCGAACCCACAAACCCCAGTTTCGAAGGCCAGAACCCTAACCATTCGGCCATCGTTCGGCCCAAAACTTTAAGGAATAGAAATTTCGAAATTCCTTCTCCTTAAAATTTATTATTCCTTAAAATTTTAAGGAATAGGAATTTCGGAACCGTATTTATGTCTAAATGGAAGCATTTCTTAACAAAATTTTAGAGAATAAGAATTTTAAAACCATATTTATGTCTAAATGGAAGCATTTTTTAACAATAGTTTAAGGAATAGGAATTTTGAAACCATATTTATGTCTAAATGGAAGCATTTCTTAACAATAGTTTAAGGAATAGGAATTTCGAAACCATACTTATATCTTTCACAGTAATATACATTGAAAATCGTTTAACACCAAACTGTGGGGACTGAAATATTTTTTCGTGTTAAAGACTCTAAAAGGTTAATTTTTTTATTTTTATTTTTGAATTTTTTATATACAGTAGAACCTTGATTATCTGAACCTCAATTAAACTTAACCTTCCGTTAACCGAAGTCAGTTTCTTCTTCTCTTTTTTTCACTTTGTCCATCTTATCACGTGATATGATAGTGTAACTAATATTAGCGTTATATTGTCTTTATGCTGAAACCACAGTGGTCTTAAACTTTTAATTTGGTGTATCTTGTTAGTCACCGTTAAAAAAAAGCTTGCAGAATTTTTATGCTTTCTTAGAACGAATTTTCCTTCTGAGAGGCCGAACGATGACTGAATGTGTAGGACGCTGATCTTCGATACTGGTTGGTCGTGGGTTCGAATTCCATTGTTGTATGAATTTTCGTAGTCATTCGGAAGCGGCTTTAAGCAGTAGATCCTGGTCTTATTATCCCTCGTGTTGCGAAAAAGTAGACCGTAGTGTTCCAAACCAAATCTTTTGAGAATAGGTAGATGGCAACCTTATAAACAACCTACAAACCTTTCAAGAACAGTAGAACCTCGATTAACCTAAACTCTCTGTTAACCGAAGTCTGGATTTTTTTCTTCACTCTTTTTTCAGTTTCTACTATCATCCAAAATTTTCTGTTTACAAGCATGCATTTTTAAAGTTTTCTTTTTTTCCCACATTCTTTTTGTACTCAAGCCGTCCTTTTCAAACTACGAGTGCAGATAAATATTTTGGAATTCCCTTTTTTAGAATTCCTTCTCGCAAGCCCAATTCTCAGTACTCTCCCCACTTTCGAACATCCCTGTTCTTAACCAAAACGCAGCCCATTGCGAAATTTGGGAGGTCATACTGCCGAGAGAAAGAACAATCGAATGTTATAGCTCCAATGACGATACTACATATTAAACTAGATGATCCTTGATGAATTCTCGATTATCCGAAAATTTCGATTATTAATCCGATAAGTAGGTTCGGCTATAATAATATAATATAATATAATGATATGATATGATATATGATATGATTAACATTCAAAATCTTTAAACTTTCAAAAGTTAGATTTTTTGATTTTTACATTTTTAATATTTCTGGACATTTTTGTACCGATTCAAAGAAAACCCAATGAAATATTCGAATTAGAACCTGTAAAATTGTACTAACTTGTACTGTCATTCAACTGAGAGGTATTTTGAGATAAAGTTTGACTTCACTGGCTACATACAATACGCTTGAGCCGTCCCTCACCCCGTACTCTCAAGGCTAACTGTTCATTGCAGTTGCCCGATCGCTAGTTTTTTTCTACCCTTCATGTGCTTTTGGTATACTCTTGACACTGTCAACCTTGAAAATCCTAGCTGTCTGATGATTTCGGAAATTGAATGGACCATGCTTCGTGCACCTACGATTTGTTAGCGATTGTAGGCTTCTAGATCAGGCAGTTTACCCATACTGGTAATTCTAACAACTAATTGAGAACAACCATAGTACGCAGTACATATGAAGTTTCAGCAGCGCCACGCAGAACTACACAATTTTGCATAGCTCTTGCTATCCCTAATTCAGTGGAACTTCAGTATATATATATATATATATATATATATATATATATATATATATATATATATATATATATATATATATATATATATATATATTATATATATATATTTACATATATATATATATACGTACATACTCAAGAGCCAAAACATTATGCCCACCTGTTAATTACGAGTTGGCCCACCTTTGGGGCTCAACACAGCTTCAAACCGTCTTGGCATGGATGCCACTAGTCCTTGGTAGATGGCCGGAGACAGATTGTACCAGATATTTAAGCA
>CM063507.1:47195662-47225662 GCA_032207245.1 Pardosa pseudoannulata | reverse complement strand
ATCTAATTAATAGCATAATTCGTGCTAGTAATGTCATCATACGTCCAGTGACTGTAAAGTACTTGTATTTTTTAAGCAAATAATAATGTCTAGTTATAAAGGTGATATCTTCACGCATGCATTTTATAGTCTGCATTAAGTTTGTTACAATGCTTTTGTTTCCACACATGCTGACAATGATTTTTCATATCAATCTGTTATTCTGATTTGTATCCTAAATAGTTACGGCTGTGTTTCATAGCCATATATTATTCGAATTAGAATATTGTAGGTAAGCACAATTAGTGAGATAGTTCTATCTTGCTATAATACATTTTGTTATTTTGCAATAGAAAATTCATAATTCTTTTTCTTTCGCAGGAATTATCTCAAGAAGATACAAGTAAGTGAACTAACTTTTTACCAGTTCTTTAATAATGCAGTTTCACGCAGCAGGGAACATCTCAACTCATGGTGCGTCTAGCTTTCATTTGGTAGCTTATTGGCTATCGTAAACATGAAAATGGAATCCCAGTAGCGTTGGGATGGAGCTTCGATCTCCCACGTCACAGGTCCGAGGTTCGATCCCCGGGCTGAGCAAGGTTGACTCAGCCTTTCATCCCTTCAGTGGGTAGATGAACTGAGGACCAAGCGTGGTTGGGAACTAACCACTGGTGGGTTCCTCGTAATGTTGAGCACCGAACCGGAACATGTGGTTCGTAACCCAGGGCCCTTGGTCACGTAAATGGAGATTGACACCGTAGGCCCTGGCTCCCCAAGGGCTGTTGCCCCGAAGAGTAAACATGAAAATGAACGAGAAGGGTATTAACTCTTTAAGGACGACAAGAGCAGATGATTTTACTACCCTTAAGTCGTAAAGTTTTCAGCAGGTGAAAATGTAAAATGGACAGTCCTATTCTCCCATATATATATGTATATTATATATCTTGATAAAATATATATTATATATATATATATAAACACAAATAATACATATCTATGTAAATATATATATAAATATATATATAAAAATATATATATATATACACTATAATATATATACACATATATATATGTATACACACACACACATATATTAAATACTTATTATATATATATATATATATACATATATATACACACACATATATATATATATATATATATAATATATACATAAATATATAAACATATATTTACATATATATATTATACACAACACACACACACATAAAATATATATATATATATATTTCATATATACATTATATACACATATCACACGATATATATAAATATATAATATATAATTATTTTATAATATATATATTATATATACATATATATATATACATATAAATATATACATCATATATATATATATATATATATATATATATATATATATATATATATATATATATTAATATACGATAATATACACATATATAAAATATACACATATATATGTACAAAATTATATAAATATATATATATATATAAATAAATATATAATATACACATATATATATACATATATATATATGTATAAAACACACACTTATATAATATATACTATATAATACAATATAATATATATACATATTATACATATATATACATATATATATATATATTATATACATATTATATATATATAAAAATATGTAAACATACAAATATTTTAATATATATATATACATATAATATAAAATATACATATATATATATATAATATATAAAATATATATTATATATATACATATACATATATATAAATATATATATATAAAATATATATAACATATTTTTTTATATATATTATATATATAAAAATACATTTTTATATATATATATATATATATATACATAAAATATAAAAAATATATATATATACATATAAATATATATACAAATAAAATATATATACATATACATATATACATATATTTATAAATATATATATATTAATTTATATATATATATACATTTATATACATATACATATATATATACATTTATATATATACAATTATATATATATATATATATATATATATATATATATATATTAATATACAATAAAAAATTTAATATATTTATATATACAAAATCTTACATATATATCTATATAAATATACAACATTTCCAATATATATACATTATATAAACATTTATTTATACTATATATATAATATAAATATATATATATATATATATATATATATATATATATATATATATATATATATCGTATTTACATATATACATATATAAATACATTAATATATACATATATATATATATATGATATATTATATACCTCTTTTCTAATATATATATATATATATATATATATATAAAATATATAATATACACACATATATATACATATATATACAATATATATATACATATATATATACATATATATTTCAAATATTACATATAAAAAACCATAGACTTATATACATATATATATGATTGTTTACATATTTTTGGTCTCTATATATAAAAATATAGAAACTTTCAAATAATATATATATACATATTTATATATATATACATATATACATATATATATTATACATATCTAAATACATATATACCAAATATACATATATATATTATATGTTTATATATACATTATAAATATTTATATATATGCATATATAACTTATACAAATATATACATATATATATTTACATATAAATTATATATATATAAATTTAAAAATACATATATATTTATATATATATATATATATAAAATATATATATATACCATATTATATACATATATATTATATATAATATAAACATATAATATATATATATTTATATATATATAATAAAATATACAAATTATATATATAATATATATATATTTTATATAAAATATATATATATATATAATTATATTATATATATATATATATATATAATATATATATATATCGACATATATATACAAATATATATATACATAAATATATATACATAAAAATATATATTATATATATAATATATAATATATACATATATATATACATATATATATATTTTATAAAAATATTTACATATATATATACATAAATATACATATATATATACATTATATATACATTTTTTTATATATCTATATATACATATAAAATATTACATATTTATATAAATATCTTAATTTTTAATATATTTATAAATATATATATATATAAACATATATTTACATATATACATTTCATACTTTATCTTTTATTATTTTTTTTATATATCAAAATAAAAATATACTTATATATTCATAAAATTTATTTTATAGTTATACATTATATATATATACTTTATAATATACATTTATTCAATATACCATATAATATATTACATATATATATATATACATATATATATACATTTTTTATATATAAATTTTTATTTTTTATATATGTAAATATATATATATATATATATTTTATAATATACATATACATAATATCAATATATAATTAATATATATAAATAGTTACAATTACATTTAAACATATATATACATTTAATTTATCTATATAATTATTTATACATATATTCATTTTTCTATATACTTTTAAATATAATATATAAATATATTTACCCCATAATATATATAAAAATATACACATATATATATCATTTATTTTATATATTTTATATATATCTTAAATATATATATAATATAATATATAAAATATACATTATATATGTATATTTTTTATATATATATATATACTTATATTTGTTTTATATATTATATACATTTATAATATTATATATATACTATGCATTAAATATAAATGCAATATTTATTCTATGCATATATAAAAAATAACATATGCATAGTTATATACATACATATATATATATATATATATATATTAATATATATATATATATACATAATACATACATACATACTATAATATACTATAATAATATATATATATATATATATAAAATATATATATATCCTATTTAATAGCGGATTACCTGACTACGACCGCTGTATTGAATAGAATAAGGCGATTTCACGCAGTAGGGCAAATCTTAAATTATGACAATTCTGGCTCTAGTTTCAAACCGAAAGGCAGTTTATTGTTTGTCTATTGGCTGTTGTAAACATGAAAATGAATGGGAAGGGCATTATAGTAGTTCAGGACGTTGCGACAAATTGCTCTATTGAAGGCCTCGAGTCAGCATGCTTCCCTACAGTTAAGTGTTTACCTTCACTACTTTTTAATCTTTCCTTATAACCGTCGCTATTACTTTTATATTTTAAGATATCTTCTAAAATTCTTTGACGAATAAATCCTTTCATTTCTTTATAACTCTTGAATCATCAGTCTTAAATTTTTATTCATTTCCGTTAAATTAGTAAATTAACTTTTTTTCCGGCTTCATCTTTGAATTTGCATTTATTTTAAGACTGTGTTTTCAATTACTGTCTTTTACCCTTATGACCTTAATTATTATCGATATTGTAATTAATTACTGATTAGCCGTAACTCTATAATATTACTAGCAATAACAGCTGATTACAACTGACTATTCTGGTATTCAGTTTTGCATTCCCACCTTTAATCTCAAGAGTTGTGGTAGCTCAGTCAACAAAGGCTTTGAAATGATAATTCAAGAGTTGTGAGTTCGAGGCTCCGATTGGCCAAAGATCTGCTGCTTTCATTAATGGGGGCTGGGGAAAGTAAAATAGGTTTCATGTTGACACGTCCTCCCAGTTCTCAAATGATATCTATGGAGGTGGCCGACCAAGCCCATCTGCCTTGGACCCGGCTTCTAAATTAAGAGGATATACTTTGAGCAAAGTCGTTTTTTCATCCTAACGGACCTCTTTAAAAATCCGTGTTACCTCCGGTTTACGTGATTG
Source organism: Pardosa pseudoannulata (assembly GCA_032207245.1). Taxonomy (NCBI): domain Eukaryota; kingdom Metazoa; phylum Arthropoda; class Arachnida; order Araneae; family Lycosidae; genus Pardosa; species Pardosa pseudoannulata. Next base: position 47,220,771 of record CM063507.1, on the reverse strand, counting down.
GATTGTCGAAAAGGAATTTGTAATAACAATATCAACATTAATATCAAATTAAACACCATGATACTGTATAACAGCTAGCTGTCGATTATCTGTAATTAGTGTTAGGCCCTACTACAGAGGCTGTTCACACATTTTTTAGACGATGTATATTGTAGTCACAAAACTAAATTACATAAAATTCTTGTGTTTGAAATATTTTATTTGATAGACCTTATTCTGAACTATCTTGCGACACCGTCATTTCCAGGATAATAATGCCTTTTGAAGTGTCAGAAAAGGTATTTTATCCCATTCCTCCTGAACAGCTTTCCAGACTCCTGTAAGGGTTGTGGGACGACGTTTGGATAATGAAGTCCGAAAGAACAAACATCCATAAGGGACACATCGGGAGATTCAGTAGGGATATCAGTAAAGGGTATGCCCTTGATACCGGTTTTGTGTTCCATTTCTTTTAGGAAATTTACAGTGGATTTTGATGCGTGACTGCTTGCTTTGTCTTGATGGAGTTCCAACAGATTAATGGCACTGCGAGTAAAGAGATGGTATTTCATTCAGAAAAATGGGCGATAAAATATGTTCTTCATAGTATTTGGAGTTAATCTTGACATTTTTTCAACTCTCTTTATTTTTAACTTGCTATTATATAAAAAATCAGCAGCAATCACGAATCCCTTAGAAAAACTTTCTTTCGATTCTTTGAACCATGTACTTAAGATTTTCTTCTCTTTTATGATAATAAATGGCTTTTTATTTGTTGCAATCATTTAAATACACCCATGATTCATCTACTGTGACAAATGTTTTCCATTTTTCTTTGGATAAATGTTTATCACACAGAATTCTGCAGCTTGTCCTGCATTCAGGGACATGCTTTAGAGAAGGATGATGCATATTGCGTTTCTTCTCTTTCTTAAGATTTAAATCGACGTTTATCATTTTGTTTACAGTGGACACCGAGCATTTTAATGATTTTGCAACTATCCTTTGACTAAGAGGATTTTCTTTTAACAGTAAACAATGTACTTTTGCAATAGTCGAAGATGTTCGTTTTTTCCTTGGATAATTTTTTGGAATTTTTGTCCCACTTGAGGCTCCAATTGGATGTTTTTTTCTTTCTTTTTGACGATAATACCTATCGACGCTCTAGATATCACAAAACCACGACTCTTACATCGTTTTTGGATAACGGAATATTAATACTTCTCTTCAGAAGAAGCATAAATGTAGCCTTCCAACCACTGCTTCTTTAAAAATGCCATTTTGAATAAACACAAACCTCAAAAGCCGCTGAGGATAATTTTAACTTTTAAAAACTTAGTACAATTACAGTTATTTATTTTGTAACAAACGCTTTTTTAACACCAATAACCAAAATCGTCTAAAAAATGTGCGAACAGCCTCTGTATATCTTATTAGATCCTTGCTGTAGATGCAACTGTATTTTAGTTAATCTCCGATTAGTCTTAGTTAGACTATGATCAAGACTGTGTGTTGTTCTGTTGTTTTTACCAATGCTTTTTCTTCCAGGGCCTCTCTGTCCATGTGGAGACAATGCCAGTTCCGTGAATACGCGAGTTGTCGGCGGACATGCTGTTCCTAAAAATGAATTTCCTTACGCTGTAAGTAACGTATCGTATAACTTGTAACTCGCTGCAAAGTTGTAATAGAAGACGAACATCCTAAAATCAGTAAAGTGTAGGAGATGTAGAGAATGCAATAACACCTCGTCTTAGGCAGGGTCTCACCAAAGTTGTTTAAATGCTAACCACGATTAACCTCTGTTTAAACGAAGAACTGCGTTTCACTATTGGTTAGCAGCATGGATTAATCGCGGTTAGCCATTAAACGACTTTGGTGAGATCAGTCCTTAACATAGCTCATTAGCGCTAATCAGTGATACCTTTAATATGAAACAGCGGTCTTCAAACTTTAGGAATTCAAGGACCATTACATATTTATATAATTTTTATTTGATGGGCTAATAATTATATGAATTTAAAATAAAAAAAGGCAGTAAATATATTTGTAGAATAATAATCAGAAACTACTATTTTATTAATACAAAATTCACATATTAAAAGTAAAAAATGACATTGTAATTTAAAAAAAAACTTTACTTTGCATTTTTAGAACGGTCTCCCCAAAGTCGGTTAACGGCTAACCGCGAGTAATCCCTGTTTAAGCAGAGACTTCCTTCCCACTAATGGTTGGGTCCATGGGTTAATCGTGGTTAGCAGTTAAACGACTTTAGTGAATCCGGCCCTCAGGTTGCTACCTTATTACAGTCGACGTATGTCGATGGTGACTTCTGCTTCATAATGATGTCAGAGAGGGATATTTTTGGTACATAGATTTGAGCGATTCTTAATTAACCTGACCGAAGGCTTGGCACGAATCTGCTAGTTAATAAATATGCATTTATGTTTATATAAAGTAGTAATAATAACACTGCTTCAATAGTTAATAATTATGCATTCATGTTCACTTAAGTTGTTAAAGTAATACTGCCTTTCTAGTTAAGAAATATGCATTTAGATAAAGAAGTAATAATATTACTACCTTGCTAGTTAATATGCACTCATGCACATATATAAAAGTGATAGTAATACTGTCTCGTTAGTTCATTAATATAAATTTATGTTCACATAAAATTTTAAAAGTAATATTACTTCACTAGTTAAGAAATATGCATTTAGATAAAGAAGTAATAGTAATACTAACTTGCTAATTAATATGCATTCATGTATATATAAAGTAGTAATAGTAATACTGTCTCTTTAGTTAATAAGCATAGATTTATGTTCATGTAAAATTGTAAAAGTAATATTTTCATTCTAGTTAATAGGTATAAATTTATGTTCATAAAAAGTTTTAAAAGTAATACTGCCTCGATAGTTAGTAAATATTCATTTATATAAAGAATCAATAATATTATTACCTTTCTAGTTAATATTCAGTCATGTACATACAAAGAAGTGATAGCAATACTATCTCGCTAGTTCATAAATATAAATTTATGCTCAAATAAAATTGTAAAAGTAATAATGCTTCGCTAGTTAAGAAATATGCATTTATATAAAGAAGTAATAGCATTACTACCTTGCTAGTTAACATGTATTTCTGTACATATAAAGTAGTAATAGTAATACTGTCTCTCTAGTTAACAAGTACATATTTATGTTCATATAAAATTGTAAAAGTAATAATGTCTTTCTAGTTCATAAATATAAATTTATCTTCGCATAAAATTGTAAAAGTAATACTGTATCTCTAGTTAATTGGTATAAATTTAAGTTCAAATAAAGTTGTAAAAGTAATACTGCCTCACTAGTTAAGAAATATGCATTTATATAAAGAAGTAATAGTATTACCACCTTGCTAATTAATATGCATTTATGTATATATAAAGTAGTAATAGTAATACTGCCTCTCTAGTTAATAAGTATATATTTATGTTCATATAAAATTCTAAAAGTAACACTGTCTCTCTAGTTAATAGGTATAAATTTATGTTCATATAAAGTTTTAAATGTAATACTGCCTCGCTAGTTAGTAAATATGCATTTATAAAAAGAAGTAATAATATTACTACCTTGCTAGTTAATATGAATTCATGTACATATAAAGTAGTAATAGTAATACTGTCTCTCTAGTTAATAAGTATAGATTTATGTTCATATAAAATTGTAAAAGTAATACTGTCTCTCTAGTTAATAGGTATAAATTTATGTTAATTTAAAGTAGTAAAAGTAATACTGACTGACTAGTTAATAAATATGCATTTATATAAAGAAGTAATAATATTACTACCTTGCTAATTAATATGCCCTCATGTACATACAAAGAAATGATAGTAATACTGTCTCACTGGTTCATAAATATAAATTTATCACATAAAATTGTAAAAGTAATACTACTCCCTAGTTAAGAAATATTCATTTATATAAAAAAGTAATAATATTACTACCTTGCTAATTAATATGCCCTCATGTACATACAAAGAAATGATAGTAATACTGTCTCACTGGTTCATAAATATAAATTTATGTTCATATAAAATTGTAAAAGTAATACTGTCTCTCTAGTTAATAGGTATAAATTTATGTTAATTTAAAGTAGTAAAAGTAATACTGACTGACTAGTTAATAAATATGCATTTATATAAAGAAGTAATAGTATTACTATCTTGCTAGTTAATATGCATTCATGTACATATAAATTACTAATAGTAATACTGTCTCTCTAGTTAATAAGTATAGATTTATGTTCATATACAATTGTTAAATTAATACTGTCTCTCTAGTTAATAGGTATAAATTTATGTCCATATAAATTTGTAAAAGCAATACTGCCTCTTTAGTTAGTAAATATTCATTTATATACAGAAGTAATAATAATACTACCTTGCTAGTTAATATGCACTCATGTTCATACAAAGAAGTGATAGTAATACTGTCTCACTAGTTCATAAATATAAATTTAACTTCACATAAATTGTAAAAGTAATACTGTCTCTCTAGTTGATAGGTATAAATTTATGTTCATATAAAGTTGTAAAAGTAATACTGCCTCGCTAGTTAGTAAATATTCATTCATATAAAGAATTAATAATATTACTACCTTGCTAGTTAATATGCACTCATGTACATATAAAGGAGTGATAGTAATACTGTCTCACTAGTTCATAAATATAAATTTATGTTCATATAAAATTGTAAAAGTAATACTGTCTCTCTAATAATGTCTTTCGTAATAGGTATAAATTTATGTTCATATAAAGTTGTAAAAGTAATACTGCCTCGCTATTTAGCAAATATTCATTTATATAAAAAAGTAATAATATTACTACCTTGCTAATTAATATGCCCTCATGTACATACAAAGAAATGATAGTAATACTGTCTCACTGGTTCATAAATATAAATTTATGTTCATATAAAATTGTAAAAGTAATACTGTCTCTCTAGTAAATAGGTACAAATTTAAGTTCAAATAAAGTTGTAAAAGTAATACTGCCTCACTAGTTAAGAAATATTCATTTATATAAAGAATTAATAATATTACTACCTTGCTAGTTAATATGCACTCATGTACATATAAAGGAGTGATAGTAATACTGTCTCACTAGTTCATAAATATAAATTTATATTCACATAAATTGTAAAAGTAATACAGTTTCTATAGTTAATAGGTATAAATTGATGTTCATTTAAAGTTGAAAAGTAATACTGCCTCACTAGTTAAGAAATATGCATTTATATAAAGAAGTAATATTATTACTACCTTGCTAGGTAATATGCATTCATGTACATATAAAGTACTAATAGTAATACTGCTTCTATGGTTAATAAGTACAAATTTCTGTTCATATAATGTTGTAAAAGTAATATTACCTCACTGGTTAATAAATATATATTTATAAAAAGAAGTGATAGTATAATTACCTTTCCTAGTTAATATACGTTCATGTACGTATAAAGTAGTAACTGTAATACTGTCTCGCTAGTTAATAAGTATAAATTTATATTTAATATAAACATACACATAAATTTGTAAAAGTAATACTGCCTCGGTAGTTAATATATATGTAAATATTTATATAAACAAGTAATAATATTACTACCATACTAGTTAATTAATATGCATTCATGCACGTTCAAAGTAGTAATAATAACACTTTCTAGCTAGTTAATAAATATGCATTTATATTCATGAAGTTATAGTATTACTGTGTCACTAATTACTAAATAAACATTCTGTTCATACAAAGTTGTAATAGCATTACTACTTTGCTAATTAGCAAATATGCATTATGTTCATATAAAATTTCAAAAGTATTACTGCCTTGTTCGTTTTAGAGCAACCTGCTGTTCCGTCCATTCGAAGACTTGTTTTCCAATGGACGTCAAACACAACAGAAACTTTCGCCATTTTGTGGAGGAACATTGATCACGGACAGGCATATCTTGACAGCTGCTCACTGTCTCAAGGAGTAAGTGCTGTATATCTATATAGTGGATACATGGGCTTTGATATAGGTCTGATATTTACTACATTTTTTTCTTAATCAATCATAGAGGGGTAAACGATAGCCGAATGAGTAGAGCACTGCTTTTCTGAGGTGGTGTTCTGGGGTCCAATTCTCATTGTTGACATGGATATTCGTAGCCGTTTAGCATTGGATTTTAGCAGTATATTCCGGTTTCACTAGCCTTCTAGCATCAAAACAGTAAGCCATTGCGTTACAAACCAAACCAATGTGTTGAAATGGTCTTTCCATCCACAGAACACCTCTCCTTCCACCAGAAAAGTCATCTGTATTCTGATTGGCTACTTAGAATGGCACTAATTAGTTAATGAAATCCACTTCACAATCTCAACATTAGACAAGTCATTTAGGATCCACATTTTTCAATCCTTTCGCACTTTTAGTTGTTATTTTTCTCACTCTTTTCTCTTTTTGTGCTCACCGATAGAAATCGCAGGATTAAAGGGATATACCCAGAGAATCCGGTTGGGTGATCATCCTGAAGATCCTGTAGATCATAGTCATTTGTATTATGAATTTATGAACCCACATTTTTTTTTCTCTTCGCATTTTTAGTTGTTATTTTTCTCACTCGTTTCTATTTTTCTGCTCACCAAGAGAAGTCTCAGGATTAGAGGAGTAGTCTAAGAGAATCAGCTTGTCTGATTATGCTAAAGAACCTGAAGATCATAGAAATCACAGATATATGGTTTTCTGCCCATTTACACTTTTAGTTTTTATTTTTCTCTCTCATTTCTGCTTTTGTGCTTACCAACAAAAATCACAGGATTAAATGTATGTACCTACATAATTCGCTTGGGTGATCATCCTGATGATCCTGAAGATCATAGTTATTTGTATTATGAACTTACGGATCCACGTTTTCCTATTCTTTTGCACTTTTAGTTGTTATTTTTCTAACTCTTTTCTGTTTTTATGTTCACCAATAGATATTTCAGGATTAAAGTGATATATCCATAGAATGTGGTTGGGTGATCATTCTGATGATTCTGAAGATCATAGTTATTTGTATTATTAAGTTAGGGATCCACGGTTTTCCACCCAGTCGCACATTTGGTTGTTATTTTTCTCCCTTGTCTCTGTTCTCGTGTTCACCGAGATTTAAGGATTAAATGTATGTACCCACAGAATTCGCTTGGGTGATCATCCTGATGATCCTGAATATTATAGTTAATTGTATTATGAACTCACGGATCCACGTTTTATTATCCTTTCGCACATTTGTTATTCTTTTGCTAGTCCGTTTCTTTTCTTGTGCTCACCGATAGAAATCTCAGAATTAGAGGGATAAGTCTAATGAATCCTGCTGATCTGTCTATCTAAAGATCCTGAAGATGATTGCATAAGCCGACGAATATTTCCACACGCAAGGGAATATATTTATGTATAATAATTTTTTACAACACATTAATTTATGAAATACATAGGATAATTTTTAATTAAATAATATAATTTTGGAGGGGTTCCAGATCCCTCCAACACCTCTCCGTTGGGAAGAGTCTACACATTGTTACACAAGTCTAATTGTATATTTTGTTCTTTTTTTAGTCGTGATCCCGAAGACTTGGCAGTAGATGTCGGCGATTACTCTCTTCGAAAGCAAACAGACAGGCAGGTAGTCAATGTACGAAAGGTGACGAAATTCCCGGAGTACAAAAGGGATAGTTTTCATACGGACATCGGAGTCATCGAGTTGGAGCATCCAGTTCGGTTTCGACCCGGAATGAGGACGGCGTTACTACCAAATCAGGACATGCAACTGAAACCTGGAACGACGGTTTCCGTCTACGGATGGGGAAGGCTTAGTTACTGTAAGTGTTATTATCCACCAAAATTACTCTGAACATTAATCGGGCATTGGAACCATTTTAGTCGAAGACCTTTATTAGCAGAACTTTGGTGGAAAGATTCAATATCTCCTGGACAAACTGAGAAAGCAGATAACATGAAGTTCTATGTAAAAGGATAAGTAACACCTGGGTCCACATCTGTGTGAAAACCTCAGTCAAAATCTCCGGGAAAATCCACCTCCGATAGCGTACATCTCCTTTTTGTTCTGGAATTTCTTAAATTGGTCACTAGGGTCGTATAAAGCTTTAATTGGTTAAATTCCTTCCCCGAGGGAGTGAACTTTAGCCCCAGTGGTAAATTTAGGTTAGGGGTTAAAAAGGGGAAAGCAAATGGGACTTGGGTTTTTTGCCCTTGACTTAAGATTTGAAAGCCCCTAAGAATTGTCTTGGGCCTTAATGAGGACCGTCTTTACAAAATACCTACATTAGTTTTCTGCTCTAGTTTACTTTTCCTTACACCCCCCATATATATATATATATATATATATATATATATATATATATATATATATGTGAACATATTCCTTTTACCCACTCCTGAACGAATTAATACAGCTCCAGAGTAGCAGAGTCCATCGCGAAGTTATCAGTTCGACTTCCTAAATTGGCAACAGTTGGTTTAGAAAAGAATGTGCATAGAGTTCCGAGTTCTGAGTGACGTGTGTGGGAGAGAGGAATAATATGATTAATTGAGCCATAATTAACCAAGTTTATCCCTAGACTCCTCTGTATATAATTCCCTTAAATGTTAATTAAAGTAATGTTCATAGTAAGAGTTTGTGTCCTGAGTCTCTCTCGTTCACACACACACACACACACACACACACACACACACACACACACATATATATATAATATATATATATATATATATATATATATATAATTGAGTTATGTTTAAATGTGTTTATAAAATAATAAATATAAGTGCGGAATTCATTGTTTCTGACCTTCATAATTAACTGATAAGCATCTTACAACCATTTGTTTGAAATCTTTTCTCCACTATATTCCTGTGAAGGCGGAAATAAATATCTTCAAACGTCGATGCCAGATGTCGTTTAACAGTAAAAGTTAAAATATTCTCTGCCATGGATTTATGCTCAAAGTTTTGCTTCAGCTGTTTAACTAGAAATGCAGTCGTCATGGTAAACAACAATGGATGTTAGAAGAAGTTTGCAAAATGCCCCAAAAATGGTGATCCAAATTGCACAGAACTACGATCGAAGGTGCATTATAACAAGTTAAATTGCATCTCACAGGTTTTACAATATTTACAGTATATACATACAATGGTGGTATGAATATTTACATTTATATACAGTGGTACCTAAATTTGTGATAATATTGCTTTATAATTTGATGTTCCTTTTATAGAATCCTGTATGCTCTTTCCTTACAAAAAATCAATTCTGTTATAGATGGTGGTCACCCGGATGTCTTGAATTCTGTCGATTTGCCAGTGGTGAGAAATGAAGAATGCCAGGAGGAATTCGTTTCTAGAATTGAGCCAAGCATGATATGTGCTGGTGGACAGGAAGGCAAAGACGCATGCATAGTAAGCAAGATGCATTGTCTTTTGTTTGGTAACAATAACAGACACTCTTATGGGAGTTCTTGTTATAGGTCTTGAAATATCCTTAAAGTTGAGACTGTGTTTACTTCCTTGTTTGAAGAAACAATCGTCATTAGCTGAAAAGCTACATAATTATGATCACTTGTCGAGTGTATAGCCTCTACTTTCCTGTTGGAGAACTAAATCGTGTGGTCCGTGTTATTGTGGTATCAAACCAACCTTTTCTATCACATTTGTTGAAAGTAAGGAGGCGCCCGCTGAATTTTGAATTGTTTAATCATTGTTGGGGCAATGTGTAATTGTTGAAATGGTCATAGCCTTCTTGCAATCATAACCCCAGTGTGGGCAACGGAAGTTGAAATTACCGGCAGTTAAAAATTTATAATTTTGTTTATAATTTTAAATTTGATTTTTCCATTCGGAGATACTTAAGTCAATGTCTACCTGCGACATCATATCGTGAATACTTATTAGTAGTAGGTTGTAGTCAGTTTCTGAAGTTATGAATGGAACAGATTCTGAAGGATTTATTAGCAGTTTGGAGTTTTTAAAAATGGCGCAGACTTTATGGATTACAGAACAAAGCTTCTTCCAGGAGGATGGAAAACCATAGAGTCACTTTCAGTAAATATGACAATTGGATGAGCCAAATATCAATAGTGTTGTCTGAGAATTTAAAAGCTATCGTATTTGCTGCCCTAGAATCGTATAGATTTAGTTTGCAGAGCTTTATAGAGTTTAGCTTTGTGTAGAATTATTGTTGTAGAATTATTAATGTTGTCGAATATTATATTTCTCCTTTAGGCCGCAATAACCTTTCACCGGTTCTTTGGTGGAACTTTATGGCGGCAGACACAATTCAGTGTATTTATATGGTATGTTCCAGAATTTTAGAAGAGAGGTGAATGCAAATTCACGAATAGAAAAGAGTCATATTCATTGATTAGCTTAAAGGAATTTTATTTATTTTCTATTCCATGCTGACTTTGTCAGAAAAATACACGTTCTCGACATGACACAAAGATAAGAAAAAGCAAAATGGCTAAAAAAAAAATACTTTTTTTTTTAATGATGCGGGTGATCTCTCCCCCAATTTCGGCCAAAATGATGTCCACTCAACACCGCGCTTGGTGAGGTCAGTGGAAAAATCCCGCCAGCGGGAACCCAAGACGATCGCCAAAACGTAACGTGAGTAGGAAGAACAGCCTAGGAATCTTATGGCGCCAAGCAACGCTCAAGCTGGACAAAGAGTAAAAGATGGGGAGAGCAAAACGGCAACCCACGGATGGTCAGCGAGGGAAGATTCAAGGTGACTTGGACATGGACAAGCCTCATTCCATAAAATAAGGGATCAGGAAGCCGGTAATTCCTGGTATTCCCTTTTAAATAGAATGTGGCTATACCACAACTTGGTTAAATTGATAGTTTTGGGGAATACTATTTTAGTTGGTCCGATATCACCACTTTAATCGTTCCCCTCTGGATTGGACGGATAAAGGAAAACAACATTATGGTATCTGGGCTTACATACCATTCAAGTGTAGACTTCGACGAACATTAGTGGCAGTTATCTTCTTACTATGGCCGCTGTAACTGTAGATGCAACATGTGTGGAGGTCAATCTTAGGTTCTTCTTGGCTACAACAGCAAAAGTAATCTTCCACGGAGGTCGTAATCCTTGATCGACCGGCTACAGGTCTGCGAACATGTGTTTGGCTGGTATGAAATTGTTTCGATAATCGTGAAATGATGGAATTATAAACACCAAAGAAACATCTGTGATAGATTATCCTTCTTCAATGTGTCTTACAGCCCAAAAGCGCTTATTATCTTTCAAGTGTCTACTGAAAGTCATAGAAACACGTCTATCTTCAAAACAAATCTTACGAATGCTCTAAATAACTTTTATCAGCACTTACATATGTAACTTCTGTAACCATTCACAATACCGGTTTCTCATACAACTGCCTAGTTTGCCTATTTATAGTCGCGAAGCGGTGATTATCGGTTATCTGACATATTTGCATATTTCCTTCTACTTTTGCAGCAAATTTCGAGCTTCTGTAATTCTAATTGGCTTATGGAAAGTAACATTTTTCTCTCCATGCTTAACATTTGGAAGTGAGTGTACATAAACGTTTTAAGTATCAGGAACAAAGTATGAATTACTTTTGATATATGTTATCTATATCTCTGATTCTTAAAGATATTTTACAGTCTGTTCTTAATTATCTCAGCTATTAATGTATGTAGAAATACATTGATATGAAATACGCCCATTTCCATTTGCCGATTATGTCATCCGTTAAATAATAACACTACATTTTGCTTATACTGATGTCAGTTTACAAAATTTCAATAAACATACTTAGTATTAGTGCTGAAATAAAAAATATGCAAGTCCATTTTAAAGTACATTAAGTCGGTAGATTGGTTGGGTTTGGAGCTCAACGGTGTACTCTTTTGAAAGGGTTAATGAGACTGGTACCCACTGCTTAAAGCCGATTCCAAACGGTCATCCATGGTTCAGTAGAATTTGAACCCACGAACTCCGGTATCGGAAATCAGCGCCCTAACCCTTTGGTTATCGTTCGGCATTAAGTCAGTACAGCTTTACAGTAAAAATATACACGTTATTGTGTAATGTACCCAAATATGTTCTCAAAAATATTGTGAACTGTACCCAAATTTTTCTTAAATTTGGGGACACCACGATGTTTGTCACCAAGTTACTATTTAGAAATATGGTTATTGTTCCATACATATCGACATTCCCCCACTCCATACTTGTAGTGGTTCGTTCAGCGCGTCCCATCCGTTTTTTTTTGTCTAGGCAGTCTAGGTAGGCCGAAACATTGTCCGCGTCTCCCATGAGAACGCTTTGTTATAGTCCATTGTTCTGATTTAATCCTGTTACATTTTTGATAATTAAAGTTAAGTTTTTAAATTACAGTCCATTTTTATCGTCCTCAACAGTCATCTTACCCGATAGTTTATTATTGCTTGAAAACATTGTTAAGTGGGATAGCAACATCATTTTGGAAAATAATGGATTCTTTTTTTCTCCTTAGGGTGATTCTGGAAGCGGTTTAATGGTTCGTCTCGACAACGAATTCGTCCTCTGCGGTGTGGTTTCGTTCGGGAGAAAATGCGCTCTACCCCACGTGCCTGGGGTATACACCAGGGTCAGCAGTTACACAGACTGGATTCTGGATCAAACGCGGTCTGCATCTTGCAGACCATGCGTATACGACGAATGATAACGACTGATTTGTTATAAATAAAGAATACATTTTGTTGTCACTGTGCTGTTATTCTTCTGCATTTTTACTGCTGAAGTTTAGAAGGGAGAGCAAAGTTAGAAACTCCTTTAACAATCTCGCTGCGTATTTATTTTATCAAAATCGGTTCAAAAATAGCTTATTTTTTATTACATACTCAAATATATATACATTTTAGAGTTAAAATATACAAAAAAAATATTTGTAAAAGGGTTTTTTTAATATAGAATTAGGTCCTAAAAAAAAGCTGTTCAGAAAAATGAAATTGTAGAATAATGGTATAAAAGCTTAATTTTGAAAATTAATCTTATTAAATTATCATTTATTTTATAAAATACAAAAGCAAAACGTAGATACTAATTAAAATATGCAAAAGACTTACAAAACATTTATTAGATATGAAATTTTGTATGATAAATTTCGAAACAAGGTTCGATGCAAAGTATTACCTGGCAATCCTTGCACCAAATTCACGTTTCTTTTCGAATTTTTTGTTCCAGCTTCAGTTTTTTAAAAACAGACAGCACACTATCTACGAGGCTCTTTCTTGATGGGATTTGGGTGTACATGGCTAGCAAATTGTAGAGCAGTTAGTCTCATGGGTCTATTACTCTTATGTACTGTTGGCCTCTTTTACTATTATTTGCAACATAACCTCGTCAAAATAAAGTTCAAAATAGTCCAAAACAGCTGCATTATTTGCATAGTGGAATTTAGTCCGGGATTTCCAAGGAAAGGAAATAAAGCAGTAGCTGGTGGAATATTTTGCATATCAATTTTGCACCACTGTCGAACATTTTAAATAGAAAATAAATTTTCAGATTCAAGACTATCCGCTGAGGAACCCGAGAAATTCTCACCAGTTTCGCTATAACTATCTTCAATATACTTGAAATCAGAGTCAGAAGTGCTATCAGTGTCGGAAATATAGCCAAGAGTATAGGTTATATCACTCGCGAAACGCTTCCTGACAGACATCTTTCAGCGATGAACAGCACGCTCAAAATGCTACAGAAAATTCTTCTATATTTCGCAGAAATGTGGACAATTAAATCCATCTGCTAGTTTAAAGATAAATAAACAATTAAAAATCACAGTGAAGCCAAAATGAAAGAATAAACGGGGAAAGAGCAGGCTGAACAGTTAAATAGACGGCTAAAATGCATGCCCGCGGAAATCGTGGGTTGCGCAAATTTTGCTACATCTATGTTGCCCCCGGAAATCGCGGGATGCGCAGCGAGAGGGTTAAGCCCCATTTTGAAAATAATTTATTATTAGTTCTGGGAATTATGTCAGTGGCTTTGGGGTAGCGTTTCACACTCCCACCACACAAGTCCGAGGTTTAATTCCCATGCTGGACAAGGTTAACACATCTTTTCATCCCTTCAGTGGGTAGACAAACTGAGGACCAAGCATGCTTGGGAACTAAACACTGGGGGTCCCGCGTAAGGCTGACCACCTAACCGGAATATGGTGGGCAAGGTTAACACATCTTTTCATTCCTTCAGTGGATAAACAAACTGAGGACCAAGCATGCTTGTGAACTAAACGCTTGGGGTTCCGCGTAAGGTTGACCACCTAACCGGAACATGTGCTTAGCACTCTAGGGCCCTTTGTCTCGGAAACGTAGTTTGTCACCATAGGTCTTGGCCCCTAGGCGCTGTTGCGCAGAGGAGTTTAGTTTTTAGGAAATTATGTATAGAGTAAAATGAAATGATGTCACAAATCAAAATAATAATATTCCCTCAAGCAATTTCCCTTTAATTAAAAATCACAAAAATAATGGGATGTTTTTAATTAATATCTATGCTATTTACGGTTCTACGAAGGTTGGTTACCCATTTTAATTATGCAATTTTCTTAATATAAATGAGCCTTCATATGGCATAGTTATTAATATATACTCACATGTGCACACAGAATGCATGCAAGGTGTTACAAAGAAATTTATCTTTGTAATACATAAATCTTTTCGTCAGGTAATTAATTGAAGTATAGCTTTACAGTATACATAATTTAAAATCCCCATGTAAATTTTTTATAATTAAACTTTGTTCAAAATTAAAAAAATATGTGAAAGCGGGCAAAAGTTTTGCGTTATAAAATTGAATAATTTAAAAATAATATGGAAATAAATGAATTATTTTAAGTATAAGTCATATAATGTACATACATATGTAATTACACAAAGTTTTTGAAAGCTGTTGGGATTAGTTTGTAAGATATCGTGAGAACAAACTAAGAAATAAAAAAAATTAAAAAAATTTAAAGTTAAAATTGTCTAAGTACGAGATATGTGATTTAAATAGCAGGATTCTATATAACTTTTGCTCCATTTGATAAAAGGCAAAAGTAGTAGCATCAAAATATAAATACTTGCAGTTTAATATATGAAAACAACTTAAAAATCAAAAACTATAAAGATTTAACAGCCCTAAGAGCCCTTAAATAATTTTTCTTGTTATGAAAGTATAGTTTATAAAAAAAAAAATAAATAAATATGATATGATTTTCTTATCATTTGTTTGTCCACTTTTGAAATAGTATTCATTTCATAACTTTAAACATAGATGGCAGCACCAAAAAACTAACACTTTTGAAAATTTACGATACTTGGCTCCATTTATTTGTTTTAAAATTTCAAGGGCAGATTGATAGATGCTTTGGGACAGATACTATTTGAAAACAATAGCTGATTTATGAGAATAAACTAAAGTTATCAGGAACACAAGACAGGCCCACTTATGTTTTTCAATTCGTTTATTACTCAAGTTGTCTATTTTTAAAAATTTTGTTGTATGTACAAATATATTTAAAAAATACTTAGTATGAAACAGCTCTTATTCTTAACCCCTTCCGGTAAAATGACGAGTCTAGCTCGTCATTAGTTTTTCATTCCATACCGCACAATGACGAGCTACACTCGTCATGCGATTAAAGTTACTGTTAAATATGATAATTACTTTAGTTTAAAATTTCTAGTGTACTGAATTTGGCAACACTTTTATCACTTGTGAAAATCACAAGTCACTATTGCATATTGTTTACTTGGCACAAGTCATTGCCAAATTAATGAGTCAGAATAAAAGAAAACCTACTGAGAAATGCCGTGTGTGTTACAAGAATCCAATTAAAAGTGAGACTACTTGGCGGTGTAAACAATTAAGAATTCCTTTGCACTTTGTTTTGAAAAGTACCACTAGCTTGAAGACTATTATCTGTATACCTTATTAATATTTTGCTTTGATATTTTCTTAATTTTATTGTTTCTGATATTATTTAACACTATTTAAAAAGTGGATTTTAATTAAGAATATGTAAGAATTGTAAAATGAAACAAGTTTTTAAAATAAAAATTAAATGGTTATTTCATGCACAGTTTTTCATTATTAAATCATACCGGAAGGGGTTAATAAGTATCAAATTAAAATTTTTGATGTCAGATTTAAGAAATATTGAAGAAACTCTTTTTGTGGGATATTTCGTCCCAGACATAATTAACAGTAGGTAAATATGTCTTATCAGTGAATAAATTACTAGAAGATTATATATTATGTTTATTTTTATGAAACGCTTATGAATTTTTTTTTGTTGCATTATAACTGTATACTAGACCAGGCATGCCCAACCAACACCTCCTAGAGACTCTCTAGGAGGTCTCTAGGAGGTGTTGGCCCAACCCACGGCCCATGGATCACATGCGGCCCATTTAAAAACATTTTGTGGCCCAATTGAAGTTTTCAACTGTCTATATAGTTTTAGTCCTTTTGACTATATACAGCTGAAACATAGAATTTTAGTTATTAATGTTTGCAATAATAAATATCACATATTATTTACTTTAAGACTTGATAGTAACCGATGTAAACCTGGTCATTGAGTAGGGTTGTTGGACAGGTTAAGTTGAAATTTGTGTGCCCATATAGAGCCCAGTATTCTGCTCTATGGAAGTGAATGCTGGGCAATAACCAAATTGCATGAAAAGAAATTGCTGGCTTTTGAAAAGAAAATCTTAAGAAAAATATTTGGTGCAGTTCAAGAGAATAATTTTTGGAGATCTTTATTCAATTTTGAAATTTATAAAAAATATAAGCAACCTCATGTTGTTAAAGTCATAAAAATCAATAGACTGCGATGGCTTGGACACCTATTCCAACTCGATGACATAAACCCAGTAAAACAGCTCACTTTCACTCATCCCATGGGGCAGAGGAAACGAGGAAGACCACCAATTAGGTGGCTTGACTCAGTAGAGAGGGTCTTGACTCCTGTCAAAAAGGGAAACTGGAGGAGTCTTGCAGCAGATAGGAACAGCTGGAAAAAACTGCTTGGACACCTATTCCGACTCGATGAGATAAACCCAGTAAAACAGCTCACTTTCGCTAATCCCATGGGGCAGAGGAAACGAGGAAGACCACCAATTAGGTGGCTTGACTCAGTAGAGAGGGTCTTGACTCCTGTCAAAAAGGGAAACTGGAGGAGTCTTGCAGCAGATAGGAACAGCTGGAAAAAACTGCTTGGACACCTATTCCGACTCGATGAGATAAACCCAGTAAAACAGCTCACTTTCACTCATCCCATGGGACAGAGGAAACGAGGAAGACCACCAATTAGGTGGCTTGACTCAGTAGAGAGGGTCTTGACTCCTGTCAAAAAGGGAAACTGGAGGAGTCTTGCAGCAGATAGGAACAGCTGGAAAAAACTGCTTGGACACCTATTCCGACTCGATGATATAAACCCAGTAAAACAGCTCACTTTCACTAATCCCATGGGGCAGAGGAAACGAGGAAGACCACCAATTAGGTGGCTTGACTCAGTAGAGAGGGTCTTGACTCCTGTCAAAAAGGGAAACTGGAGGAGTCTTGCAGCAGATAGGAAAAAACGGGTTGGGGGTGAAACAAAACTGGCTTGGGACACCTATTCCGACTGGATGACGAAACCCAGTTAAAACAGCTCCTCCTTTCACTCATCCCATGGGCAGGCAGATGGAAACGAGGAAGACCCACCAATTAGCGTGGCTTGACTCAGTAGAGAGGGACTTAACTACTGTCAAAAAGGGAAACTGGAGGAGTCTTGCAGCAGATAGGAACGGCTGGAAAAAACTGCTTGGGACAGCCTTGGCCTGTAACAGGCTGTAGTGCTTTAGAAGAAGATATAGAGCCCATATACAATTATTTATGAGCATCCAAGGACCAAGTTTTTGGTGACCTATTGATAACATTAACCTAGAGGGGCTATAAACGAGGGAGGGGCAGAAGGTGGTACACACAGGAGGCCTTGACCAAAAAAGTCGACGGGTCTCACTCAACCAATAAAATAATTAATGAGGTTCTTTTGGACAAGTGTGGGAGAGAGGTGTATCATAGAACAGAAGATAAAAATAAGGTAAAAAGAGACAGTTGCAAAACTTTAACTTTTTAACACTCGTGTTACAAAAGAAGTAGATCGCAGTTTTCTAAATTAACCTTTTGAGAGTAGGTAGATGGCAAGCTTATAAACAATCTACAAACTTTTCAAGTAATTTGTATTATTTATAAATTTTAAATTTGGATTGACACCTAATGGTTTTTCGAACAGTATCCATAAGATCATTTATTCTGCAGCTACATAGAATGAAATCCTGACAAATTGCTTTATCTATTATAAAATTCCATCTTACAATGAAAATTTATATGTAACTAGCATATAGCCCGTCATATGACGTTATCAAATTTTTGGTTATCCAGAATTGTAAAGTACCTTATGAGACAAGTAAAAAATGGTCTATTTTTTGGCTGAGAATTATCTTGCAACAAAAAATAATCGATGATTAAATTTAAAATTATGACATCTGTATCTAATCTATTATTTAAGCCAAATATAAAAGAAAACTATTTACGTAATATCTAAGTTATGTGATCAAACGTATGAAAATAATACAGACGATATTTAAATATTTTAAAATGAGAAATGCTTAGCACTATAGTTATTATATTATAGTTTTCAATTTTTCAGTGTCCATCAGAACTATATTTGTCTTATTTTATTAAGTTATATAGTGCAAATGTAATATAGCACCAATTTAATTTTTAATACTGTGTACCATTCAAAGTAACGTAGAAATAAACGAGACCTCGTTAACACATAAAGAGTCTGAAATTGTATAAAAGAAAATTTTAATATACCATTACTAGACATAAATAGCCCGGTAATGGGTTAAAAATGAGTAGAAAAAATTCGATAAGAGAAACATACTGTGATGCCTGAAAATAAAAACGTCTCTGAAAGAAACTGTTTTGGTTTATTTGCGTAGGATGTTTCTTAATAAATAAATTTTGGAAATTAAAAAAAAATGGAATAAAAGAAAAATATTTAAACATATGAAAAGCCTTCTTCATAAAAGTCTGTTAAAAATCTTAAAAAAAAAATACACAGAAAAAGTTTTACGTCTGTATAAATATTACATAATACTGTTGGAGCAGGTGCTGCTAAATTCTGTTATAACACCCTGCTAGAATTTGAGTTTTTGCCAAAATGGCAAATGAGAAAATATTGAAACAAGCCTTTTTTTTGGTTACCTTTTTTTAGAAGCGGGACAATAAATCTAGGCAAACATCATTTTCTTTTTCACGTGTTATTTTTTTTATCGTCACTGTAAGACCATTTTATTAATTTTTTCTATCTGTGTTTGGCAACACAGTGCTATTCGAGGGAAGTAAGCTGTGATTTCACTGAAAGCTCCCCTTTTTTATTCTTTGTTTGTGTTGAGCCCCAAAAAAGAGAACGTTTACTTTCGCCCAGAAATTTCGTATTGGAGTCCAATATTATTTGGGGTAATTTTTTCTATTATTAAAGGTGGGATTTTATTTAGGGATATATATTTATTTAGACGATGTTTAAGTCTAGATTTCGTTTACAGAATCGATTTTAAAAATATCTCTGTTTAGAAGAGAGTGTTTGTGTGCGTATTCTACACACAAAAACCACACGGTTCGATAACAAATTCACACGGTTCCTCGTACAGTCTCCAAATTTTGTTCCACATTTCAGTGATATCACCAGAATTCACTGGCGATTTTAATACCCCTTGGGGCCATCCCTATCACGTGATATGACAGTATAACGAATAATAACGTTATACTGTCTTTATACTTAAACTACAGTAGTTTTAAACTTTAAATGCATGGTGTATCTTGTTAGTTAGTTAAAATTTTTATGCTTTCTTAGAAAGAGTTTTCCTTTTGTGAGTGCCAAACAATGACTGAATGGTTAGGACTCTGATGTTCGATACAGGATGGTCGTGGGTTCGAATCCCATTGTTTTATGGATATTCGTAGCTATTCGGAATTGGCTTTAAGCAGTAGGTCCTGGTCTTATTAGCCCATGTAATGAGAAAAATAGGTTGTAGTGATCCAGACCAAACCTTTTGAGAGTAGGTAGATTGCAAGCTTATAAACAATGTACAAACTTTTCAAGTAATTTGTATTATTTATAAATTTTTCATTTGGATTGACACTTACTAGTTTTTTGAAGAGAACCAATAAATTTATTTTATCTGGAGATACATAGAATGAAATCCTGACAAATTGCTTTATCTATTATAAAATTCTATCTTACAGTACTCATTGTAGTTGTAACTAGCATATAACCCGTCATATGACGGGATTAGTAAAATTTTTGGTTTTCCAAACTTGTAAAGTACCATATGAGACAAATAAAGAAATGGTTTGTTTTTAAGCTGATAATTATCTTGCAACAAAAAAAAAATCGATTATTATATTTAAAATTATCACATATGTACGTAATCTATTATTTAAGCCAAATATAAAAGAAAATTATTTATGTCATATCTAAGTTCAGTGATGAAGCTGAAGAAAATAATGCAGACGATATTTAAATAATTTAAAATAAGTAATGATTAGCACTATAGTTATTATATTATAGTTTTCAATTTTTCAGTGTACATCAGAACTATAATTGTCTTATTTTATTACGTTATATAGTGCAAATGTAATATTGCAGCTATTTAATTTTTTATACTGTGTACCTTTCAAAGTAACGTAGAAATAAAAGAGACCTCGTTAACACATAAAGATTCTTTAAAATTATGTAAAAGAATATTTTAATATACCATTACTAGACATAAATAGCCCGTTAATGGGTGAAAAATGATTAGAAAAAATTCGATTAGAGAAACATACTGTGATGCCTGAGAATAGAAACGTCTCTGAAAGAAACTATTTTGGTTTATTTGCGTAGGATGTTTCTTAATAAATAAATTTTGGAAATAAAAAAACATCGGATTAAAAGAAATATATTTAAACATATAAAAAGCCTTTTACTTAAAAGTCTGTTAAAAATCTTAAAAAAAAAAAAATACACAGAAAAAGTTTTACGTCTGTATAAATATTACATAATACTGTTGGAGCAGGTGCTGCTAAATTCTGTTATAACACCCTGCTAGAATTTGAGTTTTTGCCAAAATGGCAAATGAGAAAATATTGAAACAAGCCTTTTTTTTGGTTACCTTATTTTAGAAGCGGGACAATAAATCTAGGCAAACATCATTTTCTTTTTCACGTGTTATTTTTTTTTATCGTCACTGTAAGACAATTTTATTAATTTTTTCTATCTGTGTTTGGCAACACAGTATCACTTGAGGGAAGTAAGCTGTGATTTCACTGAAATCTCGCCTTTTTTTATTCTTTGTTTGTTTTGAGCCCTAAAAAAGAAAAAGTTTACTTTCGCCCAGAAATTTCGCATTGGAGTCCAATATTATTTGGGGGTAATCTTTTCTATTATTAAAGGTTGGATTTTATTTAGGGATATATATTTATTTAGACGATGTTTAAGTCCAGATTTCGTTTATAGAATCAATTTTTAAAATAATTCTGTATAAAAGAGTGTTTGTGTGTGTATTCTACACACGCAAAACACACGGTTCGGTGACAAATCCACACTGTTCCGAGTACAGTCTCCAAATTTTGTTCCAAATTTCAGTGATATCACCAGAATTCATTGCAGTTTTTAAAACCCTTTCGTACCATCCTATCATGTGATATGACAGTATAACGAATGTTAACCTTATACTGTCTTTATACTTAAACTACAGTAGTTTTAAACTTAAAATGCATGGTGTATCTTGTTAGTTAGTTAGAATTTTTATGCTTTCTTAGAAAGAGTTTTACTTCTGTGAGTGCCAAACAATGGCTGAATGGTTAGGACGCTGATCTCCGATACAGGATGGTCGTGGGTTCGAATCCCTTTGTTTTATGGATGTTCGTAGCTATTCGGAATCGGTTTTAAGCAGTAGGTCCTGGTCTTATTAGCCCTTGTGATGAGAAAAATAGGTCGTAGGGCTCCAGACCAAACCTTTTGAGAGTAGGTATATGGCAAGCTTATAAACAATCTAAATTTTTTTCAAGTAATTTGTATTATTTATAAATTTTTCATTTGGATTGACACTTACTAGTTTTTTGAAGAGAACCAATAAATTTATTTTATCTGGAGATACATAGAATGAAATCCTGACAAATTGCTTTATCTATTATAAATTTCCATCTTACAGTACTCATTATACTTGTAACTAGTATATAGCCCATCATGTGACGGGATCAGTAACATTTTAGGTTTTTCAGAATTGTAAAGTACCCTATGAGACAAGTAAAAAATGGTTTGTTTTTCGGCTGATAATTATCTTGCAACAAAAAATAATCTATGGTTAAATTCAAAATTATCTCATATGTACCTAAACTATTATTTAAGCCAAATATAAAAGAAAATTATTTAGGTCATATCTAAGTTCAGTGATGAAGAGTAAGAAAATAATGCAGACGATATTTAAATAATTTAAAGTAAGTAATGATTAGCACTATAGTTATTATATTATAGGGTTCAATTTTTCAGTGCCCTTCGGAATTATAATTGTCTTATTTTATTAAGTTATATAGTGTAAATGTAATATTGCAGCTATTTAATTTTTAATACTGTGTACCTTTCAAAGAGACGTAGAAATAAAAGAGACCTCGTTAACACATAAAGAGGCTTTAAAATTATATAAAAGAATATTTTAAGATACCCTTACTAGACATAAATAGCCCGTTAATGGATTAAAAATGTGTAGAATAAATTCGATGAGAGAAACATACTGTGATGCCTGAGAATAGAAAAGTCTCTGAGAGAAACTATTTTGGTTTATTTGCGTAGGATGTTTCTTAATAAATAAATTTTGAAAAAATTAGACATATGAAAAGGCTTTTTCAGAAAAGTCTGTTAAAAATCTTAAAAAAATACACAGAAAAAGTTTTACGTCTGTATAAATATTACATAATACTGTTGGAGCAGGTGCTGCTAAATTCAGTTATAACACCCTGCTAGAATTTGAGTTTTTGCCAAAATGGCGAATGAGAAAATATTGAAACAAGCCCTTTTTTTTGGTTACTTTTTTTGTAGAAGCGGGGTAATAAATCTAGGCAAACATCATTTTCTTTTTCACGTGTTATTTTTTTTATCGTCACTGTAAGACAATTTTATTAATTCTTTTATCTGTGTTTGGCAACACAGTGTTACTCGAGGGAGGTAAACTGTGATTTCACTGAAAGCTTCCCTTTTTTTATTCTTTGTTTGTGTTGAGCCCCCAAAAAGAGAACGTTTACTTTAGCCCAGAAATTTCGTAACGGAGTCCAATAGTATTTGGGGTAAGATTTTCTATTATTAAAGGTGGGATTTTATTTAGGGATATATATTTATTTAGACGATGTTTAAGTCTAGATTTCGTTTACAGAATCGATTTTAAAAATCTCTCTGAATAAAAGAAAGTGTTTGTGTGTGTATTCTGTACACAAAAACCACACGGTTCGATGACAAATCCACACGGTTCCTCGTAGTCTCCAAATTTTGTTCAAAATTTCAGTGATGTCACCAGAATGCCACTGTCAATTTTAAAACTCCTTCGGACCATCTTATCACGTGATATAACAGTATAACGAATGTTAATATTATACTGTCTTTATGCTTAAACCACAGTAGTCTTAAACTTTTAATACCTGGTGTATCTTGTAGTTAGCGTTAAAAAATATTGCAGAATATTTATGCTTTCTTAGAACGAGTTTTCAGTTTGAGAGTGCCTAAAGATGACTGAATGGTTAGGACGCTGATTTTTGATACTGGATGGTCGTGGAATTCCATTGCTGTATGGATGTTCGTAATCATTCAGAATCGGCTTTAAGCAGTAGGTCATGGTCTTATTAGCTCTTGTAATTATTAAAAGTAAGTCTTAGTGCTCCAGACCAAACCTTTTGAGAGTAGGTAGATGGCAAACTTATAAACAATCTACAAACTTTTCAAGTAAATTGTATTATTTATACATTTTCCCATCTGGATTGACACTTAATGATTTTTTGAACAGTACCCATAAATTTAATTTTTCTGCAGATACTTAGAATGAAATCCTGACAAATTGCTTTATCTATTATAAAATTCATCTTACAGTACTCATTTTATATGTAACTAGTATATAACTCGTTATATAATGGGATCAGTAAAATGTTTGGTTTTCCAGAATTGTAAAGTACCCTATGAGACAAGTAAAAGAAGGTTTATGTTTCGGCTGATAATTATCTTTCAACAAAAAAGAATCTATGATTAAATTTAAAATTGTCACATGCCCTAATCTAAAAAGGAGAATGTTTACTTTCGCCCAGAAATTTCGTATTGGAGTCCAATATTATTTGGGGTAATCTTTTCTATTATTAAAGGTTGGATTTTATTTATGGATATATATTTATTTAGACGATATTTAAGTCTAGATTTCGTTTACAGAATCGATTTTTAAAATATATCTGTATAAAAGAAAGTGTTTGTGTGTGTATTCTACACACACAAACCACATGGTTCGATGACAAATCCACACGGTTCCTCCTACAGTCTCTAAATTCTGTTCCAAATCTCAGTGATATCATCAGCATTCATTGCCGATTTTAAAACCATTTCGGATCATCATATGACAGTATACAGAATGTTAATATTATACTGTCTTTATGCTTACACCACAGTAGTCTTAAACTTTTAGTGTGGGGGGTGTTGCAGTGATTCACCTTTGTCGTGTCTCGGCGCGGCTCTGGGGATGAGCAACAGGGTGTTGTACTACGGTACCTCACCTAGGACAGCTATCAGCCTCCTCGTGGCGCCCCCTGGTAACCAGGAGTGTCCCTCCTAGGCCAATGATAGCCGTTTGAAAACCTCAAGGGGTATACCTCCTTTAGGTATACTCGGGTGTCACGAACACGAGGTTTCCTGAGTGATCTTTCTTAAGACTTCCCTGGTAGTCACGAACTTACTTTGTAGTACTGTTCCTTACTGGGGTCGTCTAAATT
>CM063507.1:47170662-47188162 GCA_032207245.1 Pardosa pseudoannulata | reverse complement strand
TACCTTTGGTCAGGGGCTTCCTTCTAAGTATTTGAGGGTACCTTTGTGGAATATTTATGAGTCCTAAGGGACAGTGCCCAATTAGAAGGGATAAGGTTTTTCACGTTGGCGGTCTCAGGGCGTGGTTTGGTCAGACCAATGAAATCCTTACAACTATCCCGATTGGAAGACAAGAAGAAGGAGGGGACAAGGTTGAAATAATAAAATATCAAAAATCTAAAAAGATGAGAGATTGATGCGGAGGTGCCAGATAGATTGGTTAGGAGGTCCCAGAGAAGAGGTTCGGGGTCCCAAAAGAAGGTGTTCAAAAGTCGGGAGTCCAGTCAGGTCCGACGGAAGAGATTCGTGAGTCCAGAGGAGGAGGTGCTCGATAGTCTAGACTAGGGGAGTCCAGCCAAGTCCGACAGGAAGTGTTCCTGTACCAAATAGTACGGCCGCACCCCAGAGACTCAGGAGGAAGCCCCTGACGGGACCAACGGATGATATAGATTCCCTCTCCTGATCAGCCATAGATACCTTTCAACCAGAAGTGTTCCGGGCCCAACATTTTAGACCCACAAAGGTACCCCCATTTTGCATACATTTTTGAAATCGAGATTAGGTCCTCTATCTAATTACAAAATTTCTTAAATATATAAAATTTGTCAGAACGAAATTAGAAGAGTTTGACAAAACTTACTTATGAAAATTAGCATCAGTAAATTAGCGTTAGCATTGTTTGTACATGGATGTATATATATGTTAATAAATTTATTTTTTTTAATATTAAGCTAGTCTCGGTTGCTGTCAAGTTAGCTGTTAGTTTATTTTTTTTTATATTTATGTCTGTAGTTTCTCAGAACCTGTGGTTAAATTTAGTACAAAAATACTTAACACAACGCAATTAAAAATAAATCACCACTATACATTTGATTAGAGGTTGATACTCAAATATAAAGGAGGACTACACGACAATGTCAAGCTTATAACAATTCAAAGAACCAATGATGTCTTGATAATGTCTTTATTCATGTATACTGCACATTTTAACAGTTAACCATCTAACATGGCGTCTAGTGGCTAGCGTCCTCATTCTAACAAAGAAGCTACAATCAGCGAGGGTTCATGCAGCACCCCTTAATCAAGACGCTCTCTCCCACTCCTTACCCATCAAGTGCTTTTATAATGAACTATTAAAGATTCATGCTCCTGCATTAAGACAGTTCGCTTTGTTTTCAAACCCTAATTATTAATTTTACGCTTTCAAACTTGATAATTACATATATGTCAGGTTTAAAAATGAGGGTTAAGTATTGGGAGAGTTATAATAAAAAATAGTTGGAACTCTTTAATGATAACGTAGTGGGAGAGGGGGACAATCTCGAGTGAAACTCTACAGAATAAAGAAGTTGACGTGGAAGTAGACTACAGGAATTAACTTAGGTAAGCAACGCTAAAATGGCGCTTCTGAGCGGGGAGTCAGGCATCCTCCACGCTTGTCGTCCCAAAATGTGTCAAAATGGTCAAAGGAATCTAATAGTATAGCCATAGACAAAAGAAAGACAATAAAGAAGTTTTTATACACAAACCAATATATAATATCCATGCCTTGATCATTTGGAACGTGTCATATATATATATATATATATACATATATATATATATATATATATATATATATATGTATATATATATATACATATATAATATATATATATATATACATACATACATATATATATATATATATATATATATATATATATATATATATATATATATATATATATATATATATATATATATATATATATATATATAACGTTGGAACACCGCTGGTTGGGGGCTGTTCAGGACTGAGTATAGGTAATCTCGAATAGTGTAGTTGCAATTTTCAATCTTCCGTACCACTTCTGGTCAGGGGCTTCCTTCTAAGTATTTGGGGGTGCGGCCGTAATATTGCGACACAGGAACACTGCTATTAGCCGTTAGAAGTTCCAACGTTTCCGGAGTCTGTTTCGAGCTCAAGGTTGACCTCCCGAAGTCTCACAGTCACAATCGTCTCCTTCGACTTCTGACCTCTGACAGTCTGACTTCTCGACTCGACAGCCGAACACCCCCACTGTCTTGACTTTTCTTTATTTTATATTATTTTCATCTCTGCCCTTCTTTCTTCTTTTCGTCCAATCAGGAGGGCTGTATAAATTTATTGGTCTCCTTTACTCCGCCTTGAAACCGCAAATATGGGAAAATCTAGCCCCTTCAAATTGGGCACTGTCCCTTAGGGACTCATAAATAACTCCACAAAGGTACATTCTCATTTAGTGTCATGTGCAGAGACGCGATTCTAATCTGGGACTGGGATCAGAGCCTCTCCCGAGAATCCCACAGAAGACGAAAAAATTCGTTGAATTAATTTTTATTGTCCTCTCCCCTTTACAAAAGATGTGATGAGGTCAGATTCAGATCCCAAGCAATTCACTTCTCGTTTTATTTATAGCAATTTTATTAATTAATCAATCATATTAATTATATCAAATATATTAATTATCAATTATATTAATGATCTAAATCACCTCACCACAACCAAGAGGTGGGTTCAGTTTCGATTCTAAAAGGCTTTTATTCTTCAAAAATAATAGTATTCGACATCGTCGGCAACAACCCCCTCTCCATTTTGTTTTCAACTTTATTTCTTTCTACGTTGCCAATCATGGAATACTAAAAACAGTCTCGAGCTCGCGATAGAGCGCTAGGCTTAGATAATCCTGTTGACTAATCATCTCAAAAATTTTGGAAGTAAGAGTTAATTTTTTGTTATGATCTCACGAATCCAGGTTTTTCTATCCTTTCCACTTATAGTTGTAATTTTTCTAGCTCGTTGTTATATTTTGAACTGAAATCTTAGGATCAAAGTGCTAGATCGAGAGAATCCTGTTCACCTATTATCTTTAAAGTCCTGAAGCTTCTGAATTTCTCTATTTTTTTCCGGTTTTAAGCATTAGACACTCTAAAAATACTCCACAAACATCACAAACTGTTTCAAACAGTGTCACAAACTTATTAAAAATCTGAGTTCTTATAGCAAGGTGTCGTAGCAATAAATGTTACTCGAATAGAAACAATTCACAAGGTGCCTAAAAATGGCGGTATAAAAATTTGGCTTTTCAAAAACTCTTGCATTTCGTCCTTCGTTTTTCTTTTCTTTTGCCCCGTCTAGTTTATATTTGCAAAACACTTCAACTGGTATTTTTCAACGAACAATCCAATAGACGGTTGGAAGGAGGGGTTTATAGATATTGTATTTTTCAAATATAGAAGAAAGAAACAGATATATTGACGTATATCGTGGGAATAACACGCACGATGCTCTATGTTCTGTGCTGCAAAAATATCTTTTCTCAAAGTCAAAACGTCTTCGCTGAAAAATATTCCTTTCTTTTTTTCCTAACCCTATAACTTTCAGGTGTCAGTTTTGAGAAAAATGAAAAATGAATTTCAACCCCTGGTATTCTTTTGCAAATATATTGAATAGCAAAAAGTGTTCGATATCGATTTATTTTCATCCCCTATATAATAATATCCCAAGTTTTCTGTCCATCTGTACTCGAATTGATGAAGCGGTTGGACCTGGAATGAATTGTGAAGACTTCAATACTCTCGAGTGAAGAAAGGATCACAGTCAAAGATGAAATTGGAAATTTACTTTTATTTTTGATTAACTATGGCTATTTACAAGGGGATTTTAATTTCCAAATCATGTAAAATCAACTGCAAAGGATGGTTCCCTGTATAACTTCCTCACGACGATCACAGTAGAAAGAAAAGCAAGAGATTTAATAATCTCTTACAAGTGGGGAGGCTTTTCAGGGTGCAATCAAACCCAATTTATCCCCCGTTCGGTATCCGAGACTCTACAGCTTCCTATATGAGCGGACTTTACGAATCTCCCGAACTAGAATGCAGTCTCCGGTAAACACACGCGAAAGCCTCCACGAGGTCAAAGCACCTACGTAAAAAATGACGAAATGCCCCGAGTCGCAAAATTGTAGGCTTTTTATACCTGGGGGTCAGTTACGGTCCCGCCAACTGTTTTTTGGGCCAGTTAAGATCCCAGTTACTTGGAACTCCAGCTAAAGTTGCAGTTAGATTTTTTTAGCTGAATTCTCATTCCCTGGCTGCCCCTTTCTGGAATGCCCGAGCATTCATTAACGATATCCATCAGGGGCGTATTCGTCTATTCCATCCGATTGTCAAGATCCCATACTCTACGACGCTACGCTATTGTCCTGGTAAACAGGTGGGCTCCGATCAGATGTTTTAGTGCGTACTCGGACAAAGGGGAGTCTGCACAGGATAGAGGCATAATGAATTCTTGATGAGTTAGGGTTAGCAAAATTCAAAGCGAGTCAAGTATATCTTCTCCTAAACTATCGATTCGATTATAAAATAAATTGGTATAAATAGGCTTCATATCTCAGCAAAAAATACTGTCGACTTTAAAACGTTCGAAATCTACCCCTTCACCCTTTTCGAGAGTTTATTTCCATTATTTCAAGCCCTATTTTCCCCTTTTAAGAGCTGGTGATTAAATTTATCAATTTATCTCTAATAAACAGGTAAAAATAACATTTTTTTCTAGCATTCTGACGTCATTCCTTTAACCATCCAATTTAATCATTTTTTATTTTAAATTATTTAAATAACGTCTGCACTGTTTTCAAACATTTTATCACAGAACTCAGATATTACGTAAATAATTTCCTTTTATATTTGGCTTAAATAATAAATTAAGTACATATGAGGTAATTTTAAATTTAATCATCGAATATTTTTTGTTGCAATGAAAAGTTCATCACCAGTAATAACAACAAATTCTATCTACCTCCAGGGTGTAGTATAAATAGTTTCATTCCTTTACCTCAATTAATTACTGTGGTAAAAAAAAAAATTGGAAAGAACTTAAAGATAATTCCGACGTAGCTAAGAAAACTTTAAATTATCTTTCTAAATGATTTCAACGTGATTCTAAACTGCATTCACTGTATCGGGAGCTTTAGATGAGTATGAAGATAAACAAATTATTGAGCGTGTACTAGAAAATTCTCAGCCAAAAAACGAACCATTTTTTTTTACCTGCCTGATAGGGTACTTTACAATTCTGGAAAATTAAAAATTTTACTGATCATTTCATATGACGGGCTATATAGTTATATTATAGTTTTCAATTTTTCAGTGTCCAATATATATAATTGACTATAATTGATTTATTTTATTAAGTTGTCTAGTGTAAATGCAATTTTAAAGCTATTTAATTTTTAATACTGTCTACCTTTCAAAGGGAGGAAAAAATAAAAGAGACCTCGTTAACAGATAAAGAGACTTTAAAATTGTATAAAAGAATATTTTAATATACCATTACTAGAAATAAATAGCCCGTTAATGGGTTAAAAATGAGTAGAAAAAATTCGATTAGAGAAACCTACTCTGATTTTTTTTTCTGCCTGAGAATAGAAACGTCTCTGGAAGAAACTATTTTGTTTATTTGAGTAGAATGCTTCTTAATTAATAAATTTTGGAAAAAACGGAATAAAAGAAAAATATTTGAACATACGAAAAGCCTTTTTCTTAAAAGTCTGTTAAAAATCTAAAAAAAAAAAAATACACAGAAAAAGTTTTACGTCTGTATAAATATTACATAATACTGTTGGAGCAGGTGCTGATAAATTCTGTTATAACACCCTGCTAGAATTTGAGTTTTTGCCAAAATGGCGAATGAGAAAATATTGAAACAAGTCTTTTTTTTGGTTACTTTTTTTTTAGAAGCGGGACAATAAATCTAGGCAAACATCATTTTCTTTTTCACGTGTTATTTTTTTTATCGTCACTGTAAGACAATTTTATTAATTTTTTCTATCTGTGTTTAGCAACACAGTGTTACTCGAGGGAGGTAAGCTGTGATTTCACCGAAAGCTTCCCTTTTTTATTCTTTGTTTGTGTTGAGCCCCAAAAAAGAGAACGTTTACTTTCGCCCAGAAATTTCGTATTGGAGTCCAATATTATTTGGGGTGTAGAAAGAAAACAAGAGATTTAATAATCTCTTACAAGTAGGTTTTTTCAGGGTGCAGTCAAACCCAATTTATCCCCCGTTCAGTGTCCGAGACTTTATTTTATGAGCGGACTTTACGAATCTCCCGATAGAAAACTGGCTCCGGTAAAAAAAAACGCGAAAGTCTCCACGAGGTCACACACACCTACGTAAAAATGACGAAAAGCCCTGAGTTGCAAAATTGTAGGCTTTTTATACCTGGGGGTCAGTTACGGTCCCGCCAACTGTTTTTTTGGGACAGTTAAGATCCCAGTTACTTGAGAACTCCAGCTAAAGTTACAGTTAGATTTTTTAGCTGAATTCTCATTCGCTGGCTGTCCTTTTCCGGATTTCAAGAGCATTCATTAACGAAATCCACCAGGGAACGTAATTGTCTATTCCATCCGATTGTCAAGATCCCATACTCTACGACGCTACGCTATTGTCCTGGTAAACAGGTGGGCTCCGATCAGATGTTTTAGTGCGTACTCGGACAAAGGGGAGTCTGCACAGGATAGAGGCATAATGAATTCTTGATGAGTTAGGGTTAGCAAAATTCAAAGCGAGTCAAGTATATCTTCTCCTAAACTATCGATTCGATTATAAAATAAATTGGTATAAATAGGCTTCATATCTCAGCAAAAAATACTGTCGACTTTAAAACGTTCGAAATCTACCCCTTCACCCTTTTCGAGAGTTTATTTCCATTATTTCAAGCCCTATTTTCCCCTTTTAAGAGCTGGTGATTAAATTTATCAATTTATCTCTAATAAACAGGTAAAAATAACATTTTTTTCTAGCATTCTGACGTCATTCCTTTAACCATCCAATTTAATCATTTTTTATTTTAAATTATTTAAATAACGTCTGCACTGTTTTCAAACATTTTATCACAGAACTCAGATATTACGTAAATAATTTCCTTTTATATTTGCTTAAATTATAAATTAAGTACATATGCGATAATTTTAAATTTAATCATCGATTATTTTTGTTGCAATGAAAAGTTCATCACCAGTAATAACAACAAATTCTATCTACCTCCAGGGTGTAGTATAAATAGTTTCATTCCTTTACCTCAATTAATTACTGTGGTAAAAAAAAAAAAAAATTGGAAAGAACTTAAAGATAATTCCGACGTAGCTAAGAAAACTTTGATTATCTTATATTTCTAAAAATTTCAACGTGATTCTAAACTGCATTCACTGTATCGGGAGCTTTAGATGAGTATGAAGATAAACAAATTATTGAGCGTGTACTAGAAAATTCTCAGCCAAAAAACGAACCATTTTTTTTTTACCTGCCTGATAGGGTACTTTACAATTCTGGAAAATTAAAAATTTTACTGATCATTTCATATGACGGGCTATATAGTTATATTATAGTTTTCAATTTTTCAGTGTCCAATATATATAATTGACTATAATTGATTTATTTTATTAAGTTGTCTAGTGTAAATGCAATTTTAAAGCTATTTAATTTTTAATACTGTCTACCTTTCAAAGGGAGGAAAAAATAAAAGAGACCTCGTTAACAGATAAGAGACTTTAAAATTGTATAAAGAATATTTTAATATACCGTTACTAGAAATAAATAGCCGTTAATGGGTTAAAAATGAGTAGAAAAAATTCGATTAGAGAAACCTACTCTGATTTTTTTCATGAGAATAGAAACGTCCTGGAAGAAACTATTTTGTTTATTTGAGTAGGATGCTTCTTAATTAATAAATTTGGAAAAAAACGGAATAAAAGAAAAATATTTGAACATACGAAAAGCCTTTTTCTTAAAAGTCTGTTTTAAAAATTTAAAAAAGATACACAGAAAAAGTTTTACGTCTGTATAAATATTACATAATACTGTTGGAGCAGGTGCTGCTAAATTCTGTTATAACACCCTGCTAGAATTTGAGTTTTTGCCAAAATGGCGAATGAGAAAATATTGAAACAAGCCTTTTTTTTGGTTACTTTTTTTAGAAGCGGGACAATAAATCTAGGCAAACATCATTTTCTTTTTCACGTGTTATTTTTTTTATCGTCACTGTAAGACAATTTTATTAATTTTTTCTATCTGTGTTTAGCAACACAGTGTTACTCGAGGGAGGTAAGCTGTGATTTCACCGAAAGCTTCCCTTTTTTATTCTTTGTTTGTGTTGAGCCCCAAAAAAGAGAACGTTTACTTTCGCCCAGAAATTTCGTATTGGAGTCCAATATTATTTGGGGTAAGCTTTTCTATTATTAAAGGTTGGATTTATTTAGGGATATATATTTATTTAGACGATGTTTAAGTCTAGATTTCGTTTACAGAATCGATTTTAAAAATCTGTGTAAAAGAGAGAGTGTGTGTGTGTATTCTACACACGCAAAACACACGGTTCGATGATAAATTCACACGGTTCCTCGTACAGTCTCCAAATTTTGTTCCAATATTTAGTGATATCACCAGAATTCCACTGCCAATTTTAAAACCCCTTCCGCCAATCCTATAATGTGAAATGACAGTATAACGAATATTAACGTTATACCGTCTTTATGCTTACATCACAGTAGTCTAAAACTTTTAATTCTTGGTGTATCTTGTTAGTTACAGTTCAAATTTTGTTCCAAATTTTAGAGATATCACTAGAATTCACTGCCAATTTAAAAAACCCTTCGGCCCATCCTATCACGTGATACGGCAGTGTAACGAATATTAAAATTATACTATTTTTTTGCTTAAACTACAGTAGTCTTAAACTTTTAAAGCCTGGTGTATTTTATTAGCTACCATTACAAAAACTTGCAGAATTTTTATGCTTTCTTAGAAAGAGTTTTCCTTT
This sequence comes from Pardosa pseudoannulata, assembly GCA_032207245.1. Taxonomy (NCBI): domain Eukaryota; kingdom Metazoa; phylum Arthropoda; class Arachnida; order Araneae; family Lycosidae; genus Pardosa; species Pardosa pseudoannulata. Next base: position 47,179,280 of record CM063507.1, on the reverse strand, counting down.
TGATAGTGCCGAACGGTGACTGAATGGTTAGGACGCTAATCTTCAATACCGGATAGTCGTGGGTTGGAATCCCATTGTTGTATGGATGTTCGTAGCCATTCGGAAGCTTTAAGCAGTAGGTATTGGTCTTATTAGCCATTGTGTTGCAAAAAGTAGACCGTAGTTCTCGAAATTAAACCTTTTGAGAGTAAGTAGATGGCAATCTTATAAAAAATTTAAAATTTTTTCAAGTAATTTGTATTATTTATAAGTTTTCTGGATGATAACTTAATGGTTTTTCGAACAGTACACATAAATTTACTTTTTCTGCAGATACATAGAATGAAATTCTGAATATATTGAACAAAACAAAATATGCAATTCAGTTATTTATTTTCATATTACATGTAAAGTATTCTGGAAATATTACTAATTTTATTTATATTTATATTTTATTAATATAATTAAATATTATTTCAATTAAGGATTGATATATAGGGCTTTCAATTCATAGTTTTATGGACCTTTAAGGCTAAAATTCATATTTATACAGAACACCTTTTAATTAAATTTGAGAGAACTTTTGAAGCCCTTTTTTAAGACTATCTTTCGAATTAACCTTCCAGTACCGTATCTTGTATCTCTGTCGGGCCGCTACTGATTATGTCTAGATTCTATTTTTTCCTTGCTTATACTGACAATACGGGAAACACCGATTCGTTATTGTCCTTTACTTCCGGTTATAAATAGATATATAGATATTATAGATGTTAGTTTTTAATACCTTTAAGCTCGTCAAGTCTTCATCCCTCGTGTTAAAAAGGAGATTCTAAGTACAAACAAAAATTCTAAATACTTATTCTATATATTCGCCGTTGAATATTAATGATTGTTTGCTTTTTACTGTGTTTTCGAGCCTTGGCTTGGTTTGGTTTGGAGGTACGTTACTTTTTGCGAGAGGGACAAGCTTAAAGATTCCGTACGAAATCCGAGTGGATTCGAACCGAACTACAAGCATCACCAAAAACGGCCACGGGGAGCTATTTTAAATTTCAATAGATGCATTTTCACCGGAGCGAAATTTTACTAATCACTTTTTATATCCATGGATCTATTGTTACTTTAAGACAATTGATGTGTTGAGCTAATTTCGGTTGATACTCGACGGTCGTTAGAGGGTTAAGAATTTAGATGTCTTCGATACAGGTGATTTGAATAACAATACAGATGGCTTCAGTCAAGCAAGGCAGTCTTCTAAAAAATAATTGCCACAATCCTCAAATCGAGAAAGAAAAAGGATAAGTACATGTGATTGTAATCGGAAAAAAGTTTAAAGTAATTGTACTTTCTTATATTTACAATTATAAATGTAATTCCTGTTTGGCGCTTTCCTATTTAAAATTGTAAAGCTAATATAAAAATATAATTAAAATATGTGACAAAATATGTTTTTGACCGAATTCTGAAAAAAAAAATCTATTAACGGGTTAACGGTAACCTTTTTCTTAACCCTTTAATGGGCAGTGGTTTCACAGCGAAACCACCTATAAATACTTTTTTCTCTTCCTTTTAAAAACATCCGAGATTTTTTTTTTCAATTTTCTGTGTTATTGACTCTTTGATGTAGTAATAGATAATAGAATTTTGCATAATTTATTTTTCCCTTTGAAATATATTAGTTTAAAATTGTTTTACATGTAAAATCTCGAATTTGATTTTTCTCCTTATGATTTAAAATAAAAACACCTACCCAAAAGAACAATGAAAAATTGTGTAGGTATCTGTTTATTTCATGGAAAATATAATTGCTCTTAATATAATTAATTTTTCAAATCTTATTTTCATTAAAAAAATTTAAATATAAAAAAAAAAACATTCAAAAAATGTAAAATTGTTTTCATATGTTCCTATTTAAAAAAAAAAAATTTATAACAATTCCGTTAACTAAATTTTTTCTGCTTTAAAGGGTTCAAAGCGGTTTCACAATGACCCCTTCAAAAAACATAAACATTCATATGTAATTTGTTTTCATATTTCCTTTTGTAAAATCTCGATTTTTAAGAACATTTTTTATATTTATTAAATACATAAATATTTTTACATGTCATAAGTATTTTTTGCGGTAAATGTATCTTAAGCACTTTTATTTAAAATTTTAACAATGAAAAAATCTTCGACAAAATATAAATAAGGGTAGTAGTTTGTTTGACCTACGGGATAATTTGAGATTGACTAGTTGATATAATTAACACAAAACTATTTATAATCATTTATAAAAACACAATCATTTCATATTCCATTCTTTCGACAAGGGATGTAAAATCAGCGTTTGGCCACGAAACGAATACTTTCTAGAAGACTTTTTTCCGATGACCTTTAAAGGGTTAAAGCACATTAAGAATTTAAAGACTTAACAAGCAAAGCATAGTAGATCAGTCGGCTGAGGGAATGATCTCCTAACAGGGCCCACAAGACCTGATCGGAACTTCTCTCGGCTCAACATCAGGAAACTGAGAGCGCCAAATAGCTGACTCTAATCTATCCAAACTGTTCGGTTGGCTAATGAAAAATTGAGAATCTTTCTTTACCTTTCTTTCTTACAGTTTTCTTTACCGTGAATGGCTCATTCCCGGCCTATTTTAGCCGGTTCCAGCTCTCCGAATCGGATAGTCGGAGATGTGTTTACGGTGACCCGGGTGTGCCGAACCACTACCTATTTGACTGCTCCCCCACTACAGATTGGCATTTCAAGTGCCCCAGACCAGGTCTGGATGGTGCTGGGATGATCAGCCAATTTGTAGCAAAACCTTCTCATCCAATCTATCCAAACTGTTCTGTTTGCTAATGAAAAATTCGGAGAATCTTTTTTTACCTTTTTTTCTTACAGCTTTCTTTACCGTGCATGGCCCATTCCTGGCCTATCTTAGCCGGTTCCAGCTCTCCGAATCGGTTAGTCCGAGATATGTTTGCAGTTTCCCGGGTGTGCCCTACCACTACCTATTTGACTGCGTTCTCACTAGGGATTGGCATTTCAAGAGCCCCAGACCAGGCCTGGAGGGTTCCTGGGCTAATCAGCTAATTTGTAACAAAACCTTCTCATCTAAACTATGCAAACTGTTCGGTTAGCTAATGGAAAATTCGGAGAATCTGCAGGCTCCGTAAGTAGGCGAAATCCAAATATGTGACTTCCACTCTACCGCATTATTGTATTTATTGTATTATTATTACTATTTAATGTATAACTAAGTGTTATTTTGTCTGTTTTGTATTTGAATGCGTTGGTTTGTAATATTTTTTACTGTATTTATACTGCATTGTATATTATGAGCTGCTGAGGATTGTACACCTGGGGATACCCAAAACATCTTAAACCTTTGTTTTAAGGTAGATGATCCTTGTTGGTGCAGCTGATCGCGTAATTGGAAGGTTTGGGGTTTGGGAATCGAGCCGGCCTAAGATCAACCATGTTCGTTTTTGTGAACATTAAATACTCTAAAAATACTATACAATGCAGTTATTTTATTTCATATTACATGTAAAGCATTCTGGAAAAATTACTAATTTTATTTATATTTATATTTTATTAATATAATTAAATATTATTTCAATTAATGATTGATATATAATGCTTTCAATTCATAGTTTTATGGACCTTTACGGTAAAAATGCATATTTATGCAGAACACCTTTTAATTAAATTAGAGAACAGTTTTGAAACCCTTTTCTTAAGATCTTTCTTTCCGGCAATTAAGACCTTTTTTTAAAGTACATTAAGAATTTAAAGACTTAACACGCAGACCATGGTAGATCAGTCGGCAGAGGCAATGATCTCGTAACAGGGCAGCCGAACAAGAGCACACTGATCAAGAACTTCCTCTTCTGACGGTCTACATTCATGCAAAATTCGAGAGTGCCCGAACACTACTATTTGACTGACCCACTAGGGATTCATTTCAAACACCGCAAACCAGGGAGGGTAGGTCTGTCTACCCAAAGTAAATCCACTTGGCTAATGAAAAATTCGGAGAATCTTTCTTTGCCTTTCTTTCTTACAGCTTTCTTTACCGTGCATGGACCATTCCCGGCCTATCTTAATCGGTTCCAGCTCTCCGAATCGGCTAGTCCGAGATATGTTTGAGGTGTCCTGGGTGTGCCCTACCACTACCTATTTGACTGAGCTCTCACTAGGGATTGGCATTTCAAGCGCCCCAGACCAGGCCTGGAGGGTGCCTGGGCTGATCAGCTAAATTGTAACAAAACCTTCTCATCCAATCTATGCAAACTGTTCGGTTGGCTAATGAAAAATTCGGAGAATCTTTCTTTACCTTTCTTTCTTACAGCTTTCTTTACCGTGCATGGCCCATTCCTGGCCTATCTTAGCCGGCTCCAGCTCTCCGAATCTGCTAGTCCAAAATGTGTTTGCGGTGTCCCGGTTGTGCCCAACCACTACCTATTTGACTGCTCTCTCACCAGGGATTGGTATTTCAAGCACCCCAGACCAGACCTGGAGGGTGTCTGGGCTGATCAGCTAAATTGTAACAAAACCTTCTCCTCCAAACTATGCAAACTGTTCAGTTGGTTAATGGAAAATTCGGAAAATCTGCAGGCCCCGTAATACGGCTGATTCCGAATATGTGACTTCCACTGTACTGCACTATTGTATTTATTTTCTCCTCTATTGTAATTATTATTACTTATTACTATTTTTATTACTATTTTTTATATTTCTAAGTGTTATTTTGTCTGTTTTGTATTTGTATGTGTTTGCTTGTAATATTTTTACTGTATCTATACTGCATTGTGTATTATGAGCTGCTGATAATTGTATACTCGGGGACACTCAAAAAGTCTTAAACCTTTGTTTTAAGGTAGATGGTCTTTGTTGGTGCAGCCGATCTAGTAACTTGAAGGTTTGGGGATCGTGCCGGCCTAAGATCCACCGTGTTCGTTATGGTGACTGGGGCACGTAAAATATGTTCATGTGCACAGTGTCCTCCTAGTTCTTAAACGATACCTTTGGGGATCGTTGGCCCAGGCTATGGGTCTTCTGCTTGATCCCTTCTTCTAAATTCTATTAACCCATTGAGCAAAGTCATTCTTTCACCCTAGCAGTGCTCGTCAAACGAAAGGTGCACCCTTACCTTTAATTCGTGTGGCCTCTAGACCACATGCTTTGCGCGTCCATGTTGCATTAGAAACAGCAACTGAAACATACTTAGAAACTGTTTAAATTGAGCTTTAATTTATATGGATAATATGCCATTCTTGGTTTCTCTTTTTTCGTCAATTTATTAGTTAATTTAAAGATAATTTACTGATTACATTTACCCCAGCCTCTATGTCTACACTTACCACATACATAATTTTTTATGTTGTAAACCTAATCACTACTAATTTTTGCTATTCTAATATAAATTTGATATAATTCTCAGAAATGTTAATATTTACTAATTACTATTTAATCACTGTAATGTTATACACTATCAGCCAATATGATAATATCAATTTACATCGAATGAATCACCTCCTCTCTAATGATATTCTGAATACATTTTCTAATATTTAGCAATGTCGGTCAATACAATATCAATATCATTTTCATTTAGCAATGCTAATATAAGAAAAATTTCTGATCAGCAATATGGGTCAAAATTTCCCCGATATTCCTGAATATCATTTTCTAATATTTAGCAATCTTGGTCAAAATTTCTCAGATATCTTTGAATGTCATTTTCTGATATATAGAAATGTTAGTCAATATTTCCCCGATATTCCTGAATAACATTTTCTAATATTTAGTAATGGCGGTGAAAATTTTCCCGATATCCTTAAATGTCATTTTCTGATATTTAAAAATGTTGGTCAATATTTCCCTGATATTCCTGAATAACATTTTCTAATATTTAGCAATGTAGGTTAATATTTCCCCGATATCCCTGAATGTCATTTTCTGATATTTAGCAGTGATGGTCAATATTTCCCCGATATCCTTGAATGTCATTTTCTGATAATTAGCAATGTTGGTCAATATGTCCCCGATATCCCCAAATATTAATTTGTGATACTTAGCAATGTTGATCAAAACTTCCTCGATATTCCTGAATACCATTTTCTAATATTTAGCAATGTTGGTCAAAATTTCCCCGCTATCCTTAAATGTCATTTTCTGATATTTAGCAATGTTGGTCAAATTTTTCCCGATATCCCTGAATATCATATTTTGATATTTACCAATGTTGGACAATGTTCCCCGATATCCTTGAATATCATCTTATATTATTTAGCAATGTTTGTCAGTATTTCCCCGGTATTCCTGAATGTCATTTTCTGATATTTAGCAATGTTGCTCAATAGTCCCATGATATCCCCGAATATTATCTTATGATATTTAGCAATGTTGATCTAAACTTCCTCGATATTACTGAATATCATTTTATAATACTTAGCAGTGTTGGTCAAAATTTCCCCGATATCCTAGAATGTCATTTTCTGGTATTTAGAAATGTTGGTCAATATTTCCCCGATATCCCTGAATATCATTTTTTGATATTTTGCAATGTTGATCAATATTACTCCAATATCCCTGAGATTACATTAACAATTTTTCACAAATAAATATTATTACAGAATAATTAGACACCAAACTTTTAATCGGTAATAAAATTTTTAAGTTCTGTCCTTATTAAACTGATTAAAGAATTTTAGTACATATTTTGCTCAAATATTTAATTTAACAAAATAAATCATTTCAGTTAAAATTGTATAAATCAGTCAAATTCAAAAATTTATAAAAAAAAGTTCAAAATTTTGAAACTTTAACTAAAATGTTGTAAATATTTCTTATTAAACTTAAGATTTATATTATCTGTGCATCAAAAAGAAAAAATGTTGTAAGTTTGTAAAAAGGAGATAAAGTTCAACTATCCTATATATATAAGACGATAGTAAAATATAGGTTAAGTATCGAATTATCGTTAAAGTTTCTCACGAAACTTTAAAAACTTTCCAAGGAAAGATCTGAGATACCATTTTTGTGAGTTCTACGACTTAAAGAACCCTTCTGATTACCGACGCCTGTTGTAAACATTTCTCAGATAAATTCCATTCATTGGTTTTTACTCTGCTTGCAGATCTTATCAGACACTCGTGGTTAAAAATGGCGATCTAAAGGCTTGATTTTCTTCGCTCGTTCGATTTTCCTTTGATGTGTTATTTCAAAGGTTGTTTATCGAGTGCTTGATCTTGAATAGTCGAGGTATTCGTGCGGTACATAATCCTTTCGATCCACGGTTTTACGACACTTTAGGGTAAAAATGCATATTTATACAGAACACCTTCTCATTGAATTACAGAGCTGTTTTGAAGCACTCCTCTTAAGGCCGTTCTTTTAGGCAAATAACGGCAACTTTTTTTAAAACATACTAAGAATTTTTTGAGACCTAAAAAACAGTTTGTTTTAAGGTTTAATTTTTTTGGATCGTATATCATCCCTGGCATCACTTTTTTCTTTAATTTATAAGAAAATCAACAAAAACTGTAGATAAACTCATTATCCAAGAAACTTACAGACACCTAATATTATCTTGAAGCTAACAATTTTTTAAAAATTTTCTGTTGCTAAGCATAGATTATATTACATTGACATCTACTGGAAGACCGAATTGTGTTTTAAAAAGATAGAATTGTGCATTTTCGTAATGCAGTATATTAGTCCAAATTACATTGCTTACATATCTATTTGTAGCGTAACATGTCTGATACAGACACTTCTGATAACGCCTTGGCGACCATCAGCTTCATGCCAGTGAGGTTGCTAAACAAAAAACAGTGATATACCCCAATCAGAACCGATACCGTCTGAACCGAACAGCTTGACGATGCGTATATTATCTTCTATATTTTATATTTAATATGTAAGTAATGTATATGTGAGTGATAATAAATACATGTTTGGAAATAAAATGACTTTATCACCTGTAATAAGTAAATGATGAAGAACATGACAGACTCCTCCCTGTCCTACAACTAAGTCCCTTATATGACGTGATTAAGCACGTTTTTTACCAGCAAAACGTAACAATATTAGTTATATCTCGTCAGCTACTGTTCAATTAAATGTCACATTATATTGGTCGGAAGGTTCTTGTTGTTTTTGTTGTTTATGCCACTTGGACAAACTAAGCTCGATTAAGCCATAAGCTACTTGTATTAAGGCAAAAGGGTGCATCTTTCTTTTTTTGATAAGCATAGTTAAGGTGAAAGAACGACTTTTCTTAAGTAGATTATCGTAATTTTCAAACAGGGACCAAGTAGAAGACCCATAGACTTAACCCCGGTATGTTCTAAGAACGTTGTGTAACTTTTTGTACGCTGTGACTTATCCCTCTTTGTATGGGTGAAGTCTAGACTAAGTCCACGCTGCCTTGAATCTTCAAAGAGCTATACACATAGAGAGGCGAAGCAATCAAATCTTCACACATAATCCTTATTCGAGATATCCTAGTGGGAAACGTGCTGGGCTAGATTCCCGAGATGATGGATTCGATGACGAGACGATTATTGTACACTGTGATTTATTTCTCTTTGTCTGGGCGAAGTCTAGACTAAGTTCAGGCTTCTCGAATCTTCAAAAAGCTATA
>CM063507.1:47140662-47150662 GCA_032207245.1 Pardosa pseudoannulata | reverse complement strand
AATGTAAAATATAACTGGTTTTTCTACTCATGCTTTAACCGTTTAAAGGATACTAATATAAAATTCTTAGGATTTAATAAATATTAGTTTATAAATGTTACCTATGAATCTTATAAATGTAATATACATGAAAAACTGGTTTTTTTGCTCATGCTATAAATCTTTATAGTACTAATATAAATTTCGTAGGATTTAATGAAATTAATTCATAAATATTAACTATGAATTTTAAAAATGTAAAATACACGAAAACTACAGGTTTTCTGCTCATGCTTTACCTTTTAAGGTACACTAATACAAATTTCTTAGGTTTTAATGACATTAGTTTATAAATGTTACCTATGAACCATATAAATGTAAAATACATGAAAGAGTTGGTTTTAATGCTCATGGTTTAGCCCTTTAAAGGACACTAATATAAATTTCTTAGGATTTAATTAAATTAGTTTATAAATGTTACCTATAAACCTTATAAATGTAAAATACATGAAAAAGCTGGTTTTTCTGTTCATGTTTTAATCCTTTAAAGAAAAGTCACATAAACTTCTTAGGATTTAATAAATATTAGTTTATAAATGTTACCTATGAATCTTATAAATGTAAAATACATGAAAAACTGGTTTTTTTTCCCATGCTTTAACCGTTAAACCAACATTAATAGAAATTTCTTAGGATTTAATGAAATTAGTTCATACATGAAAATAAAAGTTTTTTTATTCATGCTTTAATTCTTTAAAGGAGTCTAATATAAATTTCTTTAACCCTTTAAAAGACACTAATATAAGTTTATTAGGATTTAATGAAATTAGTTTATCAATGTTATCTATGAACCTTATGAATGTAAAATACATGAAAAAACTGATTTTTCTGCTCATACTTTAACTCTTTAAAGGACACTTATTGAAATTTTTTAGGATTTAATGAAATTAGTGCATTAATGGTACTTATAAAACTTATAAATGCAAAATACATGAAAAAACTGGTTTTTCTGCTCAGGCTTTAACCCTTTAGAGGACACTAGCCGAAATTTCTTAGAATTTAATTAAATTATTTTATAAATGTTACTTATGAACCTTATAAATGTAAAATTCATGAAAAAACAAGTTTTTCTGCTCATGCTTTAACCCTTTAAAGGAAACTAAAATAAATTTCTGAGGATTTTACGAAATTAGTTTATAAATGTTACCTATGAACCTTATAATCTTAAAATACATGAAAAAAATGGTTTTTCTGCTCATGCTTTAACCTTTTAGATGACACGAACAGAAATTTCTTAGAATTTAATGAAATTATTTTATAAATGTCACCTATGAACCTTATAAATGTAAAATACATGAAAGAACTGGTTTCAATGCTGATGCTTTAGCCCTTTAAAGGTCACTAATATAAATTTCTTAGGATTTAATGAAATTAGTTTATTAATGTTACCTACAAACCTTATGTAAAATATGTGAAAAAAAACTGGTTTTCTGCTCATGTTTTAACCCTTTAAAGGACAGTCACATAAATTTCTTAGGATTTAATAAATATTAGTTTATAAATATTACCTATGAATCTTATAAATGTAAAATACATGAAAAACTGGTTTTTCTGATCCTGCTTTAAGCCTTTATAGTACTAATATAAATTTCTTAGGATTTAATGAAATTAATTAATAAATGTTATCTATGAACCTTATAAATGTAAAATACATGAAAAAAAACTGGTTTTTCTGCTCATGCTTTAACCCCTTATAGTACTAATATAAATTTTTTAGGATTTAATGAAATTAATTCATAAATGTTACCTATTAACCTTATAAATATAAAATACATGAGAAACTGGTTTTTCAGCTCATGCTTTAACCCTTTAAAGGACACTAATATAAATTTCTTAGGATTTAATGAAATTAGTTTATAAATGTTACCTATGAACCTTATAAATGTAAAATACATGAAAAAACTGGTTTTTCTGCTCATGCTTTAACTCTTTAAAGGGCACTAATATAAATTTCTTAGGATTTAATGAAATTAGTTTATAAATGTTACCTATGAACCTTATAAATATAAAATACAGGAAAAAACTGGTTTTCCTGCTAAAATGCTTTAGTTCTTTAAAAGACACTAAGATAAATTTCTTATGATTTAATGAAATTAGTTCATAAATGTTACCTATGAACCTTATAAACGTAAAATACACGAAAAAAGTGGTTTTTCTGCTCATGCTTTAACCATTTTAAGGACACTAATATAAATTTCTTAGGATATAATGAAATTAGTTTATAAATGTTACCTATGAACCTTATAAATGTAAAATATAGGAGAAAACTGTTTTTTTTTTCTGCTCATGCTTTAACTATTTAAAGGACACTAATATAAATTTCGTCGAATTTAATGAAATTAGTTTATAAATCTTACCTATGAATCCTATAAATGTAAAATACATGGAAAACTGGTTTTTCTGCTCATGCTTTAACCCCTTAAAGGATACTAATATAAATTTTTTAGGATTTAATGAAATTAATTCATAAATGTTACCTATGAACCTTATAAATATAAAATACATGAAAAAACTGGTTTTCTGCTCATGCTTTAACCCTTTAAAGGATATATATATTTAAAGGATTTTAATCATGTAAATTTCTTATGATTTAATGAAATTAGTTCATAAATGTTACCTATGAACCTTATAAACGTAAAATACATGAAAAAGAACTGGTTTTTCTGCTCATGCTTTAACCCTTTAAAGGATATATATATTTAAAGGATTTTAATCATATAAATTTCTTAGGATTTAATGAAATTAATTAATAAATGTTATCTATGAACCTTATAAATGTAAAATACATGAAAAAAGCTGATTTTCCTGCTCATGCTTTAACTTTTTAAACGAAACTAATATTAATTTCTCAGGATTTAATCAAATTAGTTTATAAATGTTGTCTATGAACTTTATAAATGTAAAATACATGAAAAAAAACTAGTTTTTCTGTTCAAGCTTTAAGTATTTAAAGGACAAATATAAATTTTTTAGGATATAATGAAATTAGTTTATAAATGTTACCTATGAAACTTATAAATATAAAATACATGAAAAAGAACTGGTTTTTCTGCTCATGCTTTAACCCTTTAAAGGATATTAATATACATTTCTTAGGATTTAATGAAATTAGTTTTTAAATGTTACATTTGAACCTTATAAATATAAAATACAAGAAAAAATCTAGTTTTTTTGCTCATGTATTAACCCTTTTAAATGACACTAGTATAATGTTCTTAGGACTTAATGAAATTAGTTTATAAATGCAACGTATGAACCTTATAAATATAATATACATGAAAAAACGATTTTCTGGTCATACTTTAACCCTTTCAAAGACGCTAATATAAATTTCTTAGGTTTTAATGAATTAGTTTGTAAATGTTAACAATGAACCTTATAAATATAAAATACATGTTAAAAATTGGTTTTCCTGCTCATGCTTTAATCTTTTAAAGGGCGCCAATAAAAATATCTTAGGATTTAATGAAATTAATTTATAAATGTTACTTATGAACTTTATAAATGTAAAATACATGAGAAAACTGGTTTTTTTGCTCATGCTTTAACCCTTTGAAGGATACTAATATAAATTTCTTAGGATTTAATGTAATTAGTTCATAAATGTTACCCATGGATCTTATAAATGTAAAGTACATGAAAAAATTAGTTTTTCTGCTCATGCTTTAACCCTTTAAAGGACACTAATATAAATTTCATAGGATTTAATAAAATTAGTTTATAAATGTTACCTATGAACCTTATAAATGTAAAATTCCTGAAAAAAACCTAGTTTTTCTGCTTATGCTTTAACTCTTTAAAACACTAATATAAATTTCTTAGAATTTAATGGAATTGGTTTATAAAAGTTATAAAAATTTTTAAGCAACTTGTTTTAAGCAGTTGTATTGTATGCATTCTTAAGTATATGAACCCTGTCTGCGTAACTCTAGAATTTCAATAAAAACTGCATGCTAAGTCATAGCTTTAGTCTCATTTGAATTAAATTTTTTTGAGCAATTTTTGACGGGTGCTGTTTCAACATGTATAATTTGACATGTGATAAATTTGTTAGCGTAGTAGTTGTCAAATGTTTGCCACCGACTACAAGTGGTCCTTTAAAAGTATTTAATGGTTTGCAGAAAAAAAATTTGATTATTTATTACAAGCTGCAATACAATCCCCCGTATAATAATAGCCTAAGTTATCCGTCCGTTGTCCTCGAATTTATGAAGCGGTTGGATTGATAATGGATAGAGGCATCAATATTGGATTCTGGATGAGTTAGGTTAGCAGAATTCAAAGCGAGTTCGAAAACGTTTGAAATCCACCCCTTCTCTCCTTTTCGATCGTTTAATTATCATATATATATATATATATATATATATATATATATATATATATATATATATATATATATATATATATATATATATATATATATATATATGAAAATAACATTTTTTTCTAGAATTATGACGTCACTCCTTTAGCCATCTCATTTAATCCTTTCTTACTTTACATTATTTAAACATCTTCTGCATTATTTTCATACTTTTTATCACTGAAATTAGATATTACGCAAGTAATTTTCTTTTATATTTGGCTGAAATAATAAATTAGATACATATATGATCATTTTAAATTTAATCATCGATTATGTTTTATTTCAATGAAATTTTTATCACTGGTATTGACAACAAATTCTTTTCACAAAAGTCTAGGAGTCTATTTCACGGACTAATAATTATGTAGCTTTTAAAAGTTATATATATATTTGAAAATTAAGAAGTTTGTTCGTCTGTGTGTTTTTTACCCATAACCACACGGTTTGCAATCGATTCGCCAAATTTTGGACACCATTTATGTCTACCAAATAATCACTTTCAATATTAAAACCTCTGCTGCCAATTCTATCATGTAATATGACAAGATAAATTAAAGTTGGCAACTAACATGCGGTCAGTAGAGATAAACAAATTATTGAGCGTGTACCAGATAATTATCAGCCATTAAACAAATCATTTTTCTACCTGCCTCATAGGATAATTTACAATTCTGAAAAATTAAAAATTTTACTGATCCCGTCATATGACGGGCTATATGCTAGTATTACATAACTTCTATCCAAGCAGAACAAATGATTTGACAATAGGCTGCCGCCTCTCTGTTAATCTCGGCTTTTGTTTCGATTTCCACCAGAACATATATATGCTTGTCGACATAAACCGGTGACGGTCCGAATGTACAATAGAATAATCAAATATTCGGTCTTTCACTGACATATTTGGTACGTATTGACAATCACCAGTGAAAATATATATTCGACAATTTCATTCTTTCGAAGTAACATGGATGCATAAATGAAAGCCCATTAAATAATCTTAAGCGGTTTAAACTACAACTAAAAACATAGTAAAGTTTTGAAAATTTGTCCAAAGGTACCTGTTTTTAGTTATTTAAAGATTGGAATAATTTGTCCAAAGGTAACCTGTTTTTAGTTATTTATTAAAGATTGGAATATACCTGACTACAACTAAAAATATAGTACAGTTTTGAAAATTTGTCCAAAGGTACCTGTTTTTAGTTATTTAAAGATTGGAATATACCTGACTACAACTAAAAATTATAGTAAAGTTTTTGAAAATTTGTCCAAAGATACCTGTTTTTAGTTATTTAAAGATTGGAATATACCTGACTACAACTAAAATTATAGTAAAGTTTTGAAAATTTGTCCAAAGGTACCTGTTTTTAGTTATTTAAAGATTGGAATATACCTGACTACAACTAAAATTATAGTAAAGTTTTGAAAATTTGTCCAAAGGTACCTGTTTTTAGTTATTTAAAGATTGGAATATACCTGACTACAACTAAACTTATAGTAAAGTTTTGAAAATTTGTCCAAAGGTACCTGTTTTTAGTTATTTAAAGATTGGAATATACCTGACTACAACTAAAATTATGGTAAAGTTTTGAAAATTTGTCCAAAGGTACCTGTTTTTAGTTATTTAAAGATTGGAATATACCTAAATACAACTAAACTTATAGTAAAGTTTTGAAAATTTGTCCAAAGGTACCTGTTTTTAGTTATTTAAAAGATTGGAATATACCTAAATACAACTAAAATTATAGTAAAGTTTTGAAAATTTGTCCAAAGGTACCTGTTTTTAATTATTTAAAGATTGGAATATACCTGACTACAACTAAAATTATAGTAAAGTTTTGAAAATTTGTCCAAAGGTACCTGTTTTTAGTTATTTAAAGATTGGAATATACCTGACTACAACTAAAATTATAGTAAAGTTTTGAAAATTTGTCCAAAGGTACCTGTTTTTAGTTATTTAAAGATTGGAATATACCTGACTACAACTAAAATTATGGTAAAGTTTTGAAAATTTGTCCAAAGGTACCTGTTTTTAGTTATTTAAAGATTGGAATATACCTGACTACAACTAAAACTATAGTAAACTTTTGAAAATTTGTCCAAAGGTACCTGTTTTTATTTACTTAAAGATTAGAATATACCTGACTGCTTTCACATGTTAATGATAAATGACTGTAAAAATGAAATTAAATGCATTAACGTACGAAACATGTAAGATAAAAATTAAAAAAAAACACATTACATCTATATTTTAAAATGAACACACATATAAAAACATACATCTCGAACTCTTCAAGAAAGTCTTTAAAACGTTCGAAATCCACCCCTCTCCCCTTTTCAATCCATTAATGCCATTATTTCATGCTCTATTTTTCAAGGTTAAGAGCAGGCAATTAAGATTATCGCAGAGCAATTTGTCGCAAGGTCACGAATTACTATACTGCCCTTCCTATGCATTTTCATGTTTACAATAGCCAATAGACAAACTGCCCTTCCTTTAACCCTCTCATTTAATGATTCTTATTTTAAATTATTTAAATATCTTCTGCATTGCTTTCATATGTTTTATCATTGAACTTAGATATGACGTCAATAATTTTCTTTTATAATTTGGCTTAAATAATAGATTAGGTACATATGGGATAATTTTAAATTGATCATAGATTACCATTTGTTGAAAAGAAAATTTTATCACTGGTATTAACAACAAATTCTATCTAATTATAGGGTGTAGTGGACATGATAGTTTCATACCTTTACTTCCATCTTATATATATATATATATATATTATATATATATATATATATGTATGTATAAATATATATGCATATTTATGTATATATGTATATATATATATATATATATATAAATAAATAAATATATATAAATATATATATATATATATATATATATATATATATATATATATATATATATACATATATATATATATATATATATGCATATTTCTATTTTAAGGCAATTAAATGTTTTTGAAAGTCTTAATTTGACTCATTTATTGCCATGAATTAAAATATAAATGTTTGAGAAATTTTTAATAGTGAATTTTGATAGTTGACAGTAAGGCGTTTTCACGCAGCAGGGCACAACTCAACTTATGTCAATTTCGGCTTTAGTTTCAAACGGAAGGGCAGTTTATTGTTTGTCTATTGGCTGTTGTAAACATGAAAATGAATGGGAAGGGCATTATAGTAGTTCGTGACGTTGCGACAAATTGCTCTATAGATGACGGTTAAGTTTAACCTGTACAGAAATTCGATAATTTTAACCTTATTTACAACTACTTATCATATTAAATGTATAAATTTTATGGGCATGTCTTTGGTATTTATACTTTTAAAATCTTTATATGAATCAGGATTTTAAAATCTTTCATTCCCTTTATGTATTACCATGAGTTAAAATATATATCTTTGAACAAGTTTTGTTGTAAGAATCCTTAAGTATATGAACCCTGTCTGGGTAACTCCAGAATTTCAATAAAAACCGCATTTAAAAATGCATAAAGTTATACCTTTAGCCGCAAAACACCCACACTCCACCCTTATCGAAAGAAGTTCCCGGTCTATTCAAATGGTAATTTTTCCCTAAGGGAGATACAATTTTTAATAACGTCTCCATTTCGAGGCTGAACGGCGCGTGCATGTTTGAGTGGTCGAAATTCATTAGTTCTTCTGAAGACAGAGAATATTCGCTCTCCCAAATTCTCCATTGCTCAGAGATTTTTTTTAATTAGCAAGATATGATAAGAGAAATAGGACGATGGTTGTTTCCTAAATGTCTTTCTGTAAAATGGGAATTAATAAACCATCTTTATTATTTGAAAGATATAAGGATATTCTCCATTGCGTTTTAATCTATCTACTCAAGATTAACTCATCATTAGTTGGCGATTTTTATCCCCTATATAATAATAGCTTAAGTTATCTGTCCGTCTGTTCTCGAATTTATGAAGCGGTTTTACCTGGAATGGATACATACATCTATATTGAGTTCTTCATGAGTTAGGGTTAGCAACGTTCGAAGTCCACCCCTTCCCCCTTTTCTAGCATTTAATGCCATTATTTTAAGCCCTATTTTCCCCGGTTAAGTGCAGGTGTTTAAATTTATTAATTTATCCCATAATAAGTAGAGGAAAAAGGTTTTATTTTCTAGCATTATGACGTCATTCCTTTAACCATCTTCTTTAATCATTTCTTATTTTAAATTATTTAAATATAGTCTGCATTATTTTCATACGTTTTATCGCTGAACTTAGATATTACGTAAATTATCTAAAATCTTACTCTTTAGAAAAGTAAAAGAAATTTCCCTTCACATATGCTATTTAAAGCAAACAAAAAGGTTTTTTTTTCAAAAACAGTGGGGTTTTTACCAACCCCGGTTTGCAATAAACTTGCTGCAAGTTTGATATGAAAAGTTTGCGGCCAACTTGCACGACAATTGTACTGTAACTTGCACGACAAGTTTGCTGCAAGTAGGAAGTGTAGTGACTACGAAGTTTGCGTACACTTGCTGCAGTCTTGTTTCAAACTTGCGGACTTATCATGCTGAACTTGCTGCAAGTTTGATATGACAAGTTTGTTGGAAGTTGGAGGCATGGTGACTTTGAAGTTTGCGTACACTTGCTGCAGTCTTGTTTCAAACTTGCAGACTTATCATGTTGAACTTGCTGCAAGTTTGATATGACAAGTTTGTTGGAAGTTGGAGGTATGGTGACTTTGAAGTTTGCGTACACTTGCTGCAGTCTTGTTTCAAACTTAGTTTGTTGGAAGTTGGAGGCATGGTGACTTTGAAGTTGGCGTACACTTGCTGCAGTCTTGTTTCAAACTTGCGGACTTATCATGCTGAACTTGCTGCAAGTTTGATATGACAAGTTTGTTGGAAGTTGGAGGTATGGTGACTTTGAAGTTTGCGTACACTTGCTGCAGTCTTGTTTCAAACTTGCAGATCTGTCATGCTGAAGTTGCTGCAAGTTGAACTTGCTGCTGTCTTGTTTCAAACTTGCAGACTTGTAATGCTGAACTTGCTGCAAGTTTGATATGACAAGTTTGTCGCGACCTTGCACGACAAGTTTGCTGCAAGTAGGAAGTGTGGTGACTACGAAGTTTGTGTAGACTTGCTGCAGTCTTGTTTCAAACTTGCGGACTTGTCATGCTGAACTTGCTGCAAACTAAATTTGCTATTTGGGTCTTTGGTATTTATACTTTTAAAATCTTTATATAAATTAGGATTTTGAAAATTTTCATTTCATTCATATATTACCACCAGTTAAAATATAAATTAAGCAATTTATTGTATGCATCCTTAAGTATATGAACCCTGTCTGCGTAGCTCTAGAATTTTAATAAAAACCGCATTCTAAGTTATACCTTTAGCCGCAAAACACCCACACTCCACCCTTATCGAAAGAAGTTCCCGGTCTATTCAAATGGTAATTTTTCCCTAAGGGAGATACAATTTTTAATAACGTCTCCATTTCGAGGCTGAACGGCGCGTGCATGTTTGAGTGGTCGAAATTCATTAGTTCTTCTGAAGACAGAGAATATTCACTCTCCCAAATTCTCCATTGCTCA
>CM063507.1:47113162-47135662 GCA_032207245.1 Pardosa pseudoannulata | reverse complement strand
ATACATATATATACATATATATATATATATATTATATAGTTTTTATATATATATATATGTATATATATATATACATATATTTATATATATATATATATATATATATGATATTTATATACATATATTATATATATAGATTATATATATATATATATATATATTTACATACATATACACACACAAACACACACTCATATATATATGCATATATATATATATATATATATATATATATATATATATATATATATATATATATATATATATATATATATATATATATATATATATATATATATTATATATAAATATACACACATATATATATATATATATATATATATATTATATATATATATATATATATATATATATATATATATATATATATATATATATATATATATAATATTTATAAATATATATACAATACATTATATATATATATATATATATATATATAATATATGTTTATACATATACATATATATATTTATATATATGTATATATATATACACATATATATAATATATATATATATATATATATATATATTTATATATACATTATACATATTACATACATACATATTTATATATATATATATATATATATATATATATATATATATATATATTTATATATACATATATACATATATACATATATATATATATATATATATATATATATATATATATTTATATATATATATATATATATATATATATATATATATATATATATATATATATATATATATATATATATATTTATATATTATATTTATATATATATAATATTTATATATAAACAAACACAAACATAAGTATTCAGGTTCTTTCCATTTTATATCTATGTATATGTACATCAATAATACATTTTTTTTGTTTCCTGACTAGCTTATTTATAATATTTTATGGAGATGACTTCAGATATTTAGTTACTGAGCCTATTTTATGCAAGACCCTTTTATCTGATCCACTTTACAACTATGCTACCTTTATATTTCCGATCTTCAAAATCCAATTTGCTTGTAAGAGAAGCATTTGAAATATTTAACAGTTTTTTACTGGACCGAAAAATGTCTTCAGATTTCTAGTTAAGACTCAGGAACTGCTATGTCACGAAAATACAGATTTGGATAGGATTACTTCAGCTTTTAGAAGCCAGGATATATGTGCGAGATTAATAAAAGTTTCTTAAGGCGTATTAGCTTAAATTTGAACGTTGTTTTAATAATGTAAGGTTTGCCTGTGATTGGTTTATACTAAGAGCATTATTAAATTCATTTTGACCATCCCAGAGAGCATTTTGAGCAGTTTAATCTCGAGAAAATCCAAAATACAGGTTTCAAAGTTAATATTTACTTGAACCATACTGAATCTATTTTGGCAAGTTTCAGAGTTATGTTTTGCGTAAGCACAAGAAAACTTTAATTTTGAAAATTTAAATACTTATTTTGAATATTTTATAGCACATTTTGAGTAGTTTTATCTTGCTATTTGTACATGCGTACGGTTATCTGAAAAATGTTAATCCATAGAAGGCTAAAATTTTGTATGTAGGTCTATAATTTTGCATGGTAAGTGTTTTGTAAAATATTTAGTTGTGCACTATCACTTTTGATTGCTATTTGAACTGTAAATACCAAAATATTTCAATAACCCCTATGGCTGAACGATGGCCGATTGGTTAGGATGCTGGCCTTCGGTACCGGAGTTCGTGGGTTCGAGTCCCACTGTGGCATGGATGTTTGTAGCCGTTCGGAATCAGCTTTAAAAAATTATAAAATGTCATGTAGGGAAGAATGAAAATATGGGAATTTCTTTGAGCGAGTAAACAAAATTAGTTCAAAATGTCACCACCAGAGGGTGTTTTTTGATGAATCATACATTTAACCAACATTTACTCTAGATAAAAAAATTACATTGAGCATGTTCGACATGGCAGCCATCATTTTCAGCTATTACTTGAAATCGTAAGATAGCTTCGAATGGTTAGGGCACTGATCTTCGGTATCGGAGATCGTGGGTTCGAATCCCACTGTAGCATGCAC
This sequence comes from Pardosa pseudoannulata, assembly GCA_032207245.1. Taxonomy (NCBI): domain Eukaryota; kingdom Metazoa; phylum Arthropoda; class Arachnida; order Araneae; family Lycosidae; genus Pardosa; species Pardosa pseudoannulata. Next base: position 47,133,602 of record CM063507.1, on the reverse strand, counting down.
GTTCGTAGCCTTTCGGAATCGGCTTTAAGCTGTATGTCCCGGTTTCATTAGCCCTCGCGTTGCAAAATAGTAGACCGTAGCACTCCAAATCAAACCTAAGAAATCAGTATATCCTATAATATGGACAATGAATTCTAACATAAAAAATTTAACAGTAGCATATCATTCTTCGCGAAATTACCAACTCTCCATGATACTTTGGAAATAACGATATCCATAACAAACTTCAGTGCCTTCTGTTCCAAAATTTCTACTTAATCTTTCCACTAAATTCCATAAAAATGTACGAAATGATTTTAGTCTAATTAATCTCGTCAACGATCACACCCATACTTCTAATAAGAAGAGACCTGTGACCGGCAGTGAAGTCATAGTTTGTTTTTCGTATTTTTCTCGTAAACTATGGATCGTACCAGAACGCTTTTTTGGGCAGTTTTTATGTACTCCCAACCAGGGTTGGCATGATTTAAATCTTGATTTAAATCAGATTATTTAAAGAAAACATTGATTTAAATCATTTTTTTTCACTTCTTTTAAAACCTATATTTCAAAAACAGGAGAATTGAGAATCAGCACAGAAATACCAATAAGTAAATAAGTGTAAATAGATAACATGCGTTTTCCAAAAATTTAGGGTTTGTTATTAGAAAGTGTGTAGTAAGGGTAGGTACAATGACTAGTTATGACTAGTGGAATTCATTTTATGTAGTGGGAGGTAAAGAGAGTATTACAGAACTTGAAATCCAGTTTGTCTACCAAATAACAACAGCCGCGGCTTCATCTGCTAGAATAGAAAGACAGTTTTCTTCATTTGGTATTGTTCATTCTAGCCTTCGTAACAACTTAGGAGTGGATAAAGCATAAAAACTAGTATTTTTATTGAAACAGTTAAATCCATAATTCATAGCTTAAAAAAATATTGAAATAATTGTGATTTTTTGTTTTTTTAAATAAATAGTTTGCATTAAATGAATATTTAGTTTGTTTTTTAAATTTACATCTTATTTAGTTTGCACTATCCAATTACAAAATAATAAAATGAATTTAGATTAAAATTTATATATTTAATTTTAAGTAATCAGTGTGTAGAATATACTAGATAGATGTTACTTATAACAAATAATTCCATGTATATTGCAAAAAGTATAACCCTCCGAGTGGAACACACCGATTAAAAAAATTCTCCAAAAATACGCTAAAGGTTTATTGTGTCAACGGCTAAAGTGTTCTATGATTTTTTACTTCACCCTTTGTCGACTAGAATGGAATACGGGAAACCCACCCTCGATACTGTTGCTTTACTTCCGGTTATAAATAGATATATAAATAGACATTATAGATTGTTAATTTTTAATACACATAAAGCTCGTCAAGTCTCGAAGATCATCCCATAAGAAATAATGGGTTCTAAAAGTACAAATAAAAATATTCTTTAAGAGAATGATTTCTATCTCTTTTAGAAAAGTCATCCAAGCTATTTAAGGGGTGCAATTAGAGATACATCTGTTACCGCAAACGAAATACTTCGAAATAGAGATTTACAAAGCCATGAAGAGCTATCAGCGTCTTTGTGCCTCAGAGAGTAGGTTCCAGTTCCTAAACAATCGACCTGTCACTCCTACCTCAAAACTCCATAGGGGAAAACACTAGCAGAAATGTCCATTACATCCATTTTCGGAACGTTTTTGGAGGTCGAAAATTGTACGTGACAACCACTTTCAAGACATCATCGGTTTGGCGGAATTGTACGTGAGAACCGCTTAGAGGGATAAAAACACTACAATAATTAAAATTGAAATTCAGAAAAAAATCAAATAAATCTGATTTAAATCGAAAAAATCTGATTTGAATCAAATAAATCTGATTTTTTTTTTATTTAAAAAAAATCATGATTTTTTTCGAACTCTGTTCCCAACGAGGAATGTAGCTGTGCAAAGTTTATGCGGTTCAAATAAATAAATAAATAAATAAATATACCGCATAACATAATATTATGAAAAATCAGGAAATCTATTTTAATTTCGTTATTAACTTTGAGAAACTTGAACACAAAATAGTTTTTGGGCCATAATAGCACGAGGTGCATCCAGAAAGTAAGTTTCCCGATATTGTCCACTTTAAAGTAAACCTGATTCGACGTGTCAATTGCGCATGCGTAACGGATCTATGACGTATCAATCATATGCCAGATGGACAGGTCCCTACTCCTGCCAGTAGCTTGGTAACAGTGGTCCGAAATGGAAACTCAAATTCCTTTTCCCGCCGCCTGCAAGATTCGGTCAATGACCTTGAATCCACAAAGCATTGCGCCAATTGAAATTCCTCGTCAACTCTGCCAGGTCTATGAGCCGAAACTGACATACCCGAACACGAAATCCAATACTTAGGAGAAGCACTGACATTTCTGCTGTGGCATCACGATGACGGCGACGAGTTCCTCGACAGGATCGTCAAGGGCAATGAGACTTGGATTTCGCACTGTAACCCGGAAACCAAGCAACTGTCAATACCTTGGCGTTATAGTGGATCTTATGTCAGGATCAAATTCAAAAAGACGCTGTCGGTACGGAAAAGGATGTGTACGGTGTTCTGGAACAGGAAGGCTGGTTCCATTCACAAGGCGACAGAGTGCTACGACAGAGGGATACAAAAGTTGATCCCACAATACGACAAGGTCGGCTCATAGACCTCGTCAGCTCTGCCAGGTCTATGTTGAAAAATAGCTGAAACAGTGCTGTACTTGCTGCCAACAAATATGTCCCTAAAAGTGTGAGTTCATTTTTTTAAGTAGGGAAACTTACTTTTTGGATGCACTTCGTAAATCCCGCTGTACTAGTGTTAACCCCTTCCGGTATGATTTAATAATGAAAAACTGTGCATGAAATAACCATTTAATTTTTATTTAAAAAACTTGTTTCATTTTACAATTCTTATATATTCTTAATTAAAATCCACTTTTACATAGTGTTAAATAATATCAGAAACAGTAAAATTAAGAAAATATCAAAGCAAAACATTAATAAGGTATACAGATAATAGTCTTCAAGCTAGTGGTACTTTTCAAAACAAAGTGCAAAGAAATTCTTAATTGTTTACACCGCCAAGTAGTCTCACTTTTAATTTGATTCTTGTAACACACACGGCATTTCTTAGTAGGTTTTCTTTTATTCTGACTCATTATAATTTGGCAATGACTTGTACCAAGAAATTCTAAGTAAACAATATGCAATAGTGACTTGTGATTTTCACAAGTGATAAAAGTGTTGCCAAATACAGCCCACTAGAAATTTTAAACTAAATTAATTATCATATTTAACAGTATCTTTAATCGCATGACGAGTGTAGCTCGTCATTGTGCGGTATGGAATGAAAAACTAATGACGAGCTAGACTCGTCATTTTACCGGAAGGGGTTAAGCTACACATATCCTAGTGGTGCTACAGCTCCCCAGTTGTGTTTGGCATAAAGATATGTGTCTATATTGCTAGCTGTATTGAAAATTTTTAACACATTAGGCTCTGGACGAAGTGACAGATAATAATATGCAAAGCATATGGACAAAAAATAGAAAATGCTCGAAAGTAGATTTCTGAAACTCAATCAGCGCGTTCTAACTTCAAATCCTCACCAACAGGCAACCTGGAATTCTAACTAATTATATTACCATAATATTTTCAAATCAATTTTTAAAACTCAAAAATTAATGACTTTTGCGTGACCGGTTAAGTTGAAATTGTAGACATCATTCAACAGCCTTGCTTCTTTGAGAAAATCAGATGTTCAAGTTACGGTCACGAACAAAGCATAATTTCCACTCGTTTGGAGAAAAGCAATTAACCCGCTGTTATTCAGAACCGGCGCTTCAGAATTCTCTCTGCTAAATACATGATGCGTGTTAGGCAAGACACTTCACGCAACTGGAGAGTGTTAAAATTCGTGTTACGCTGATCCAGGCACCTTTTTAAATATTCAAAAAGGAATCCAACAAATGGTGGAAACTTCTAAATAATTACTAGAAACAGACAGTTCTTTTTGTCAGCCGAAGTAATTAAGGAAGAAAGGGGCATGTGTTTTATCGTGTAAAAGGGATTTTTATTTCGAATACTTTCAAAGTCGGTTCTGTTAGGTTAACAACGATTTATAAAATCGATTCTTTTGGAATTATTGGCATCCGTAGTATTTTTTAAGCTACACGTGCTCATCGAATGGTGTAAATATGTAAAAACTTAACAGCTATGTATTGGCTTAAAGGTATATGTGCTTGTATTGTCAGCTGCATTAGAAAAACAAAAACAAAAAAATTATTTATTATTTTGGTTTGGTTTGGTTCGGAGTGCTACGATCTACTTTTTGCAACACGAGGGCTAATGAGACCGGGACCTACAGCTTAAAGCCGATTCCGAACGGCTACGAACATCCATGCCACTGTGGGATTCGAACCCACGAACTCCATACCCTTTTCCATTTACAAATTTTACACTAAATGATCACCTACATTTACGACCAATCGAGTTTTGCCGTGTAAATCAGGTATTTCTGTTAAACTTCAGAAATTCCGTATAGTATTTTAGTTTGCAGTAAATAATTAAATCGGCTTGGATTAAAGTGACAGATAGGTGTATAGTAAGTGTACAGAAATATAGATGTCCATTCCACTTTACGACCAATCGAGTTTCGACATGCAATTCACTTATTCCAAGCTCAGAAATTATGTATAGCATTTTAGTTTACAGTAAATCATTAAATGGTTTGGGTCGAAGTGACAGATAAGTGTATAGTAAGTGTACGGAAATATAGATGACCATTTAACTTTATTACCAATTGAGTTTCGATCTGCAATTCAGATATTCCTGCCAAAGTTTGGAAGTTCCGTATAGTATTTTAGTTTGCAGTAAATCATTAAATCGGCTTGGGTCGAGGTGGCAGATAATTGTGTAGAAGGTGTACGGAAGAATATAGATGTCCTTTTCACTGTACGACCAATCAAGTTTCGACCTGTAATTCAGGTATTCCCGCTAAAGCTCAGAAATTCCGTATAGTATTTTAGTTTGCAGTAAATCATTCAATCGGCTTGGGTCGAAGTGACAGTAAATGTATAGTAAGTGTACGGAAATATAGATGTCCATTTCACTTTACGACCAATCAAGTTTCGACCTACCTTTCAGGTATTCCTGTTAAAGCTCAGAAGTTCTGTAGAATATTTTAGTTTGCAGTAAATCATAAAATTGGCTGGGGTAGAAGTGACAGGTAAGAGTATAGTAAGTGTATGGAAATATAGATGTCCATTTCACTTTACGACCAATCAAGTTTAGACCTACATTTCAGGTATTCCTGTTAAAGCTCAGAAGTTCTGTATAGTAATTTAGTTTGCAGTAAATCATTAAATCGGCTTGGGTCGAAGTGACAGATGAGTGTATAGTAGGTGTACTACAGAATTTTAAATTTAGTCAAACTGTTATATCTCTTTTGTATAAAGTGACAAATAAGTGTATTGAATGTATACGAAAAAATGCATAAAATGTTCTCAAAAAGAAATTTTGTAGCTTTATCCACGGTTCTTAACTTTAAATTCTCACTAATATGCAGAGACCTGTTGTAGCTACTATATTAGTGCAATAATTTCGAACTAATTTTTAAAACTCTCAAAAACCAGCGTGAACAATAACGTGAAAGGTTGAGTTTTAATTAGAAACCAATCAGCAGTCATGCTTCCTTTAGAGGAGAATCTGATGATGAAGTTACGGTCACGAACAAGGCACAAATTCCAAGCGTTTGGAGTAAGGTAATTAACTCGCCATTACTCAACCCCGGCGGTGAAGAATTCTCCCCCGCTACATATTTGATGCATATTATGCGAGAGAGTTAGCACAATTTGAGTAGGCTGAAATTTATGTTACGTTGACCCAGGCACCTTGTTAAATATTTTAAAAGGGGATTCTTATAATGATGAGAACTTATAAATAATTACTGGAAACAGAAGGTTCTTTTTGTCAGCAAAAGTAATTAAGGAAGTAAAAGGCATATATTTTGTCCAATAAAGTGCATTTCTTTCGAACGCTGTAAAAGTAGGTTCTGTTAGATAAAGAACCGTTAAGTAAGGTTGATTCTTTTGAAATAGCTCTCTAAATATTTTCTTCCCTGTATGCATCTTGTAAGTGTACAGTGTACCCCTTTCACTTTACGACCAACCCAATAAATGATCACCACATTTACGACCAATCCAGTTTCGACCTGCAATTCAGTATTCTTGATACGGTTTATAAATCCCGTACAGTACTTTAGTTTGTAGTAAATCCTTAAATTGGCTTGGGTCAAAGTGACAGATAAGTGTACGGAAGTAAGATGTATGACATCTATATGTTTTACGACCAATCGAGTGTCGATAAATAATTCGAGTATTCTTGCTATAGCTTTTAAATTCCGTGTAGCATTTTAGTTTGTTGTAAATCATCAAATCGGCTTTTGTCGAAATGACAGATAAATTTTCGGAAGTATTATAGGTGTCTCTTTTACTTTACCATCAATTTACTAAAATATCACGCACATAAACGACCAATCGATTTTCGACCTGCAATTAGGTATTCCTGCTCCAGCTCTTAAATACCATGTAGTATTTTAGTTTATAGTAAATCATCACGTCGGCTTGGGTCGAAGTGACAGGTAAATGTACGAAATAAGTGTATGAAAGTATATAGATGTCCTTTTCACTTTACGACCTATCCATTAAATGGTCACTCACATTTTCGATCAGTCGAGTTTCGACCTGAAACTCTGGAGTATTTGCTACAGCTCAGAGATACCGTACAGCAGTTTTAAATTGTAGTGGATTACTAAATCGAGTTGGAACAAAGAAACAGATAACAGTACGGAAGTGTATAGAGGCCATTTTGTGTTACGACCAGTACACTACAGGACCATTCGCACTTACGACCAATTGAACTACAATCCGAATTTTCAGAATCCGTACTACAACTCAGCTATTCCTACAGCATTTTGTTAAATTGTATTAAATTATTAAAACTCTTTGGGAAGAAGTGACAAATAAGTGTAAATTAAAACGTATGAAAGAAAAATGCTTAAAATGTTCGCAAAAAGAATTTTTCTATCTGTATTAGTGGTTTATAGCTTTAAATTCTAACCAATATGCAGCTATCTGTTCTGGCTACTATAATATTGCAATACTTTCGAACCAATTTTTAAAACTCTCATAAATTAACGGCAATAGCGTGACTGGTTGAGTTGCAATTAAACATCAATCAGCAGACATGCTTCCTTTTACAGGAGAGTCAGGTGTTGAAGTTACGGTCACGAACAAGGCACAAATTCGACGCGTTTGGAGGAAGGTAATTAACCCACTATTACTCGACCCCGGCGGTTAAGAAATCTCCCCCGCTAAATATTTGATGCATATTATGCGAGAGACTTGGCGCAATTTGAGTATGCTGAAATTTCTGTGACGCTGACCAGGCACCATGTTAAATATTCTAAAAAGGGATACTTATGAATGATGAGAACTTATAAATAATTACTGGAAACAGAAGGTTCTTTTTCAAAAGTAATTAAGGAAGTAAAAGGCATATATTTTGTCATATAAAGTGCATTTCTTTCGAACGCTGTAAAAGTATTTTTTGTTAGATAAAGAACTGTTAAGTAAAGTTGATTCTTTTGAAATAGCTCTCTAAATATTTTCTTCCCTGTATGCATCTTGTAAGTGTATAATGTATCCCTTTCACTTTACGACCAATCCAATAAATGATTTCACCACATTTACGACCAATCCAAGTTTCGAACTGCAATTCAGGTATTCCTGATACAGTTTATAAATCTCGTACAGTACTTCAGTTTATAGTAAATCATTAAGTTGGCTTGGATCAAAGTCACAGATAAGTGTACGGAATAATATAGATGTCCCTTTCACTTTAAGATAAATCGATTTTCGATCTGTAATTCAGATATTCTTGCTATATCTTTTAAATTCCGTGTAGCATTTTAGTTTGTAGTAAATCATCAAATCAGCTTTAGCCGAAGTGACAGATAATTATACGGAAGTATATAGATGTCTTTTTCACTTTACGACCAATCCACTAAAGGATGACCCCCATTTACGACCAGTCGAGTTTCGACCTGAAATTATGGTATCCTCGCTACAGCTCAGAAACAACGTACAACAGTTTAGATAGTGTTAAATACGTAAATTGGCTTTCGGCGAAGTAACAGATAAGCGTACGGAAGTTAATAGAGATCATTTTAATTTTACGAATGATACACTACACAACTATTCGCACTTACGACCAATTGACTTGTATTTTAAATTTTCAGAATCCGTGGTACAGCTCAGTTATCCCTGCAGAATTTTAAATTTAATCAAACGGTTATATCGCTTTGGTACAAAGTGACAAATAAGTGTATTGAATGTATATGAAGAAATGCATAAAATGTTCGCAAAAAGAAATTTTGTAGCTTTATCCGCGGTTCTTAACATTAAATTCTCACTAATATTCAGAGAGATGTTGTAGCTACTATATTATTGCAATAATTTCGAACTAATTTTTAAAACTGTCAAAAATCAGCGTGAACAATAACGTGGCAGGTTGAGTTTTAATTAGAAACCAATCAGCAGCCATGATTCTTTTAGAGGAGAATTAGATGTTGAAGTTACGGTAACGAACAAGGCACAAATTACAAGCGTTTGGAGTAAGGTAATTAACTCGTTATTACTCAACCCCGGCGGTTAAGAAATCTCCCCCGCTAAATATTTGATGCATATTATGCGAGAGACTTGGCGCAATTTGAGTATGCTGATATTTCTGTGACGCTGACCAGGCACCATGTTAAATATTCTAAAAAGGGATTCTTATGAATGATGAGAACTAACAGAAGGTTCTTTTTTAATTAAGGAAGTAAAAGGCATATATTTTGTCCTATAAAGCGCATTTCTTTCGAACGCTGTAAAAGTATTTTTTGTTAGATAAAGAACTGTTAAGTAAAGTTGATTCTTTTGAAATAGCTCTCTAAATATTTTCTTCCCTGTATGCATCTTGTAAGTGTACAGTGTACCCCTTTCACTTTACGACCAACCCAATAAATGATCACCACATTTACGACCAATCCAGTTTCGACCTGCAATTCAGGTAATCCTGATACAGTTTAAAAAAAACCATTACAGTACTTTAGTTTGTAGTAAATCCTTAAATTGGCTTGGGTCAAAGTGACAGATAAGTGTACGGAAGTAAGATGTATGACATCTATATGTTTTACGACCAATCGAGTGTCGATAAATAATTCGAGTATTCTTGCTATAGCTTTTAAATTCCGTGTAGCATTTTAGTTTGTTGTAAATCATCAAATCGGCTTGGGTCGAAGTGACAGATATGTACGGTAGTATATAGATCTCCTTTTCCCTTTACGACCAATTCCCTAAAGGATAACCCACATTTATGTCCAATCGAGTTTCGACCTGAAATTACGGAATTCTTGATACAGCTTAGAAATACTGTACAACATTTTATACTGTATTAAATATGTAAATTGACTTTAGACGAAGAAACAGATAAGCGTACGGAAGTTAATAGAGTTCATTTTCACTTTAAGAACGATACACTTTTAAATATCCAAAATCCGTGGTACAGCTCAGGTATCCATACAGAATTTTAAATTAATCAAACCATTAAATATCTTTGGTACGAAGTAACAAATTAGTGTATTAAAGGCATAGGAAAAAAAGTGCATTAAATGTTCGCAAAAAGACATTTTGTAGCTTTATTAGCTGTTTTTAACTTTAAATTTTCTCTAATATGCAGTGAGCTGTTCTAAGTACTATATTACTGTAATAATTTCGAACCAATTTTTAAAACTCTTAAAAATTAACTGCAATAGAGCAACTGGTTGAGTTGCAATTAAACACCAATGAGCAGACATGCTTCCTTTTACACGAGAATTAGATGTTGAAGTTACGATCACGAACAAGGCACAAATTCCAAGCGTTTGGAGTAAGGTAATTAACTCGCTATTACTCAACCCCGGCGGTTAAGAATTCTCCCCCGCTAAATATTTGATGCATATTATGCGAGAGACTTGGCGCAATTTGAGTAAGCTGAAATTTATGTTACGTTGACCCAGGCACCTTGTTAAATATTTTAAAAGGGGATTCTTATAATGATGAGAACTTATAAATAATTACTAGAAACAGAAGGTTCTTTTTGTCAGAAAAAATAATTAATCAAGTAAAATGCATATGTTTTGTCCAAAAAAGTGCATTTCTTTCGAACGCTGTAAAAGTAGGTTCTGTTAGATAAAGAACTGTTAAGTAAAGTTGATTCTTTTGAAATAGCTCTCTAAATATTTTCTTCCCTGTATGCATCTTGTAAGTGTATTGTGTACCCCTTTCACTTTACGATCAATCCAATAAATGATCACCACATTTATGACTAATCGACTTTCGACCTGCAATTCAGGTATTCCTGACACAGTTTATAAATCCCGTACAATACTTTAGTTTGTAGCAAATCCTTAAATTAACTGGGATCAAAGTTACAGATAAGTGTACGGAGGCACATTGTTGTCCCTTCCACTTTACGACCAATCGAGTTTCGATATGCAATTCACGTATTCTTCCTATAGCTTTTAAATTCCGTGTAGCATTTTAGTTTGTAGTAAATCATTAAATCGGCTTGGGTCGATGTGACAGATATGTGTACAGAAGTGTATGGAAGTATATAGATGTCCTTTTAACTTTACGACGAATGCCCTAAAGGATAACCCACATTTATGTCCAATCGAGTTTCGACCTGAAATTGCGGAATTCTCGATACAGCTTAGAAATACTGTACAACATTTTATACTGTAGTAAATATGTAAATTGGCTTCGGACGAAGTAACAGATAACAGTACAGAATAAGCGTACGGAAGTTAATAGAAGTCATTTTAACTTTAAGAACGATACACTTTTCAATATACAAAATCACATGGTACAGCTCAGGTATCCATACAGCATTTTAAATTAATCAAACCATTAAATATTTTTGGTACAAAGTGACAAATTAGTGCATAGAAGGCATAGAAAAAAATGCATAAAATGTTCGTAAAAAGACATTTTGTAGCTTTTTTAGCGGTTTTTAACTTTAAATTTTCTCTAATATGCAGTGAGCTGTTCTAAGTAACATATTACTGTAATAATTTTGAACCAATTTTTAAAACTCTCAAAAATTAACGGCAATAGAGCAACTGGTTGAGTTGCAATTAAACACCAATCAGCAGATATTCTTCCTTTTACAGGAGAGTCAGATGTTGAAGTTACGGTCACGAAAAAGGCACAAATTCCACGCGTTTGGTGGACGGTAACTAACCAGCTATTACTCGACCCCGGCGGTAAAGAATTCTCCCCCGCTAAATATTTGATGCACATTATGCGAGAGACTTGGCGCAATTTGAGTATGCTGAAATTTCTGTTACGCTGACCCAGGCACCTTGTTAAATATTTTAAAAGGGGATTCTTATGAATGACGAGAACTTATAAATAATTACTGGAAACAGAAGGTTCTTTTTGTTAGCAAAAGTAATTAAGAAAGTAAAAGGCATATATTTTGTCCTAGAAAGTGCATTTCTTTCGAACGCTGTAAAAGTAGGTTCTGTTAGATAAAGAACTGTTAAGTAGAGTTGATTATTTTAAAATAGCTCTCTAAATATTTTCTTCCCTCTATGTACCTTGTAAGTGTATAGTGTACCCCTTTCACTTTACGACCAATCCAATAAATGATCATCACATTTACGACCAATCCAGTTTCAACCTGCAATTCATATATTCTGATACAGTTTATAAATTTCCTATTTTAGTTTGTAGTAAATCATTAAGTTGGCTTGGATCAAAGTGACAGATAAGTGTACAGTAGCATATAGATGTATGACATCTATATGCTTTACAACGAATCGAGTGTCGATATGCAATTCGGGTATTCTTGCTATAGCTTTTAAATTCCGTGTAACATTTTAGTTTGTAGTAAATCATCAAATGGCTTTAATCGAAATAACAGATAAATGTACGGAAGTATTATAAATGTCTCCTTCACTTTACGATCAATCTACTAAATGATCAAGCGCATTTACTACCAATCTACTTTCGAACTGCAATTCAGATATTCCTGCTACAGCTCTTAAATACCATGTAGTATTTTAGTTTCTAGTAAATCATCAAGTCGGCTTGGGTCGAAGTGACAGATAAATGTACGAAATAAGTGTATGAAAGTATATAGATGTCCTTTTCACTTTACGACCTATCCATTAAATGGTCACTCACATTTTCGACCAGTCGTGTTTCGACCTGAAACTCTGGAATATTTGCTACAGCTCAGAGATATCGTACAGCAGTTTTCAATTGTAGTGGATTACTAAATCGGGTTGGAACAAAGAAACAGATAAGCGTACGGAAGTGTATAGAGGCTTGTTTCTCTTACGACCAGTACACTACACGACCACTCTCACTTACGACCAATTGAGCTACAATCCGAATTTACAGAATCCGTACTACAACTCAGCTATTCCTACAGCATTTTGTTAAATTGTATTAAATTATTAAATCTCTTTTGGACGAAGTGACAAATAAGTGTAAATTAAAACATATGAAAGAAAAATGCTTAAAATGTTCGCAAAAAGAATTTTTCTATCTGTATTGGTGGTTTATAGCATTAAATTCTAACCAATATGCAGCTATCTGTTCTGGCTACTATAATATTGCAATACTTTCGAACCAATTTTTAAAACTCTCATAAATTAACGGCAATAGCGTGACTGGTTGAGTTGCAATTAGACACCAATCAGCAGCCATGTTTCCTTTAAGAGGAGAATCAGATGTTGAAGTTACGGTCACGAACAAGGCACAAATTCCACGCGTTTGGTGGAAGGTAATTAACCCGCTATTACTCGACCCCGGCGGTTAAGAATTCTCCCCCGCTAAATATTTGATGCATATTATGCGAGAGAGTTGGCGCAATTTGAGTATGCTGAAATTTGTGTTACGTTGACCCAGGCACCTTGTTGAATATTTTAAAAGGGGACTCTTATGAATGATGAGAACGTATAAATAATTACTAGAAACAGAAGGTTCTTTTTGTTAGAAAAAGTAATTAAGGAAGTAAAAGGCATATATTTTGTCCTATAAAGGGCATTTCTTTCGAACGCTGTAAAAGCAGGTTTTTTTTAGATAAAGAAATGTTAAGTAAAGTTGATTCTTTTGAAATAGCTCTCTAAATATTTTCTTCCCTGTATGCATCTTGTAAGTGTATAGTGTAACCCTTTCACTTTACGATCAATCTAGTAAATGATCATCCCATTTACGACCAATCCAGTTTCACATTGCAATTCAGGTAATCCTGATACAGTTTATAAATCTCGTATTTTAGTTTGTAGTAAATCATTAAGTTGGCTTGGATCAAAGTCACAGATAAGTGTACGGAATAATATAGATGTCCCTTTCACTTTAAGATAAATCGATTTTCGATCTGTAATTCAGATATTCTTGCTATAGCTTTTAAATTCCGTGTACCATTTTAGTATGTAGCAAATCCTTAAATCAGCTTTAGCCGAAGTGACAGATAAGTGTACGGAAGTACATAGATGTCTTTTTCACTTTACGACCAATCCACTAAAGGATCACCCACATTTACGACCAATCGAGTTTCGATCTGAAATTATGGTATCCTCGCTACAGCTCAGAAACACCGTACAACAGTTTAGATTGTAGTAAATACGTAAATTGGCTTTGGGCAAAGTAACACATAAACGTACGGAAGTTAATAGAGGTCATTTTAATTTTACGAACGATACACTATGCAACTATTCACACTTACGACCAATTGACTTGTAATTTAAATTTTCAGAATCCGTAGTACAGCTGAGGTATCCCAACAGAATTTTAAATTTAGTCAAACTGTTATATCTCTTTGGTACAAAGTGACAAATAAGTGTATTGAATAAATATGAAAAAATGCATAAAATGTTCTCAAAAAGAAATTTTGTAGCTTTATCCACTGTTCTTAAATTTAAATTCTCACAAATATGCAGCGAGCTGTTGTAGCTACAATATTATTTCAATAATTTCGAACTAGTTTTTAAAACTCTCAAAAATTAGAGTGAACAATAGCGTGACAGGTTCAGTTGCAATTAAACATCAATCAGCAGCCATGTTTCCTTTTTGAGGAGATTCAGATGTTGAAGTTACGGTTACGAACAAGGCACAAATTCCACGCGTTTGGAGGAAGGTAATTAACCCGCTATTACTCGACCCCGGCGGTTAAGAATTCTCCCCCGCTAAATATTTGATGCATATTATGCGAGAAACTTGGCACAATTTGAGTATGCTGAAATTTGTGTTACGCTGACACAGGCACCTTGTTAAATATTTTAAAAGGGGATTCTTATGAATGATGAGAACTTATAAATAATTACTGGAAACAGAAGGTTCTTTTTGTCAGCAAAAGTAATTAAAGAAGTAAAAGGCATATATTTTGTCCAATAAAGTGCATTTCTTTCGAACGCTGTAAAAGTAGGTTCTGTTAGATAAAGAACCGTTAAGTAAGGTTGATTCTTTTGAAATAGCTCTCTAAATATTTCCTTCCCTGTATGTACCTTGTAAGTGTATAGTGTACCCCTTTCACTTTACGACCAATCCAATAAATGATCACCACATTTATGACCAATCAAGTTTCCACCTTCAATTCAGTATTGCTGATACTGTTTATAAATCCCGTACAGTACTTTAGTTTGTATTAAATCCTTAAATTGGCTTGGATCAAAGTGACACATAAGTACACGGATGCATATAGATGTATGACATCTATATATTTTACGACATCTATATATTTTTTATATTACTGATCTAAATCGCCTCATCACAAGTATATCTCGAGGTATCGAGACCATACATGTAATATCTCATCCCCTATATAATGATAGCCTACGTTATCTGTCCGTCTGTTCTCGAATTTATGAAGCGGTTGGACCTGAAATGGATAAAAGCATCCATATTGGATTCTTGATGAGTTAGGGTTAGCAAAATTCAAAGCGACTAAAGTTTATCTTCTCCTAAACTATTTATCCGATTTAAAAATAAGTTGGTAAAAATATGCTACGTATCGCAGCGAAAAGTGTCGTCGTCTTAAAATCGTTCGAAATCCACCATCTTTAACATGAATGGAATAATAATAATCTTAATTTAAAATTGCCTCTGGGGTAAAAAAAATGTCATTTGAGGCATTTCACTTCCACAAGGGAAAAAAAGATTAAATTGAATTTTAACGGAAAGTAGCTTGGAAATTTTAGTCTTCTTCCAAAAGCAGAGTCGACAATTTTTCCTTTTATTTTTATCTCTTTCTCCGGAAATTCAGCAGTTTCCGTAAGAGAAAAATTTCTCTCGAGATGTCGTCATGTTCCTCCTATTGTGGTCAGAAATGAACGAACGGAGGGGAGAAATATTCTTATTATATATTATTTTTATTATGTAATATTCTATCACTAGTATATAGCCCGTCATATGACGGGATCAGAAGAATTTTCAATTTTCCAGAATTGTCAAGTACCCTATGAGGCAAATAAAAATATGGTTTGTTTTTTGGCTGAAAATTATCTGATACATGCTCAATAATTTGTTTATCTTCATACTCCTGTGAAGTCTTCCGATATTGTGAATACAGTTTAGAATCACGTTGAATTCATTTAGAAAGATAATTAAAAGTTTTCTCAGCTACGTCAAAATTATCGTTAAGTTCTTCCCAATTTTTTTTTGCCACAGTAATTAATGGAAGTAAATTAATAAAACAATAATTTCCACTACACCCTGGAGGTAGATAAAATTTGTTGTTAATATCAGTGATAATATTTTCATTGCAACAAAAAATAATCGACGATTATCTTTAAAATTATCACGTATGTACCTAATCTATTGCTTAAGCAAAATATAAAAGAAAATTATTTACGTCATATCTAAGTTCAGTGATAAAACGTATGAAAATGTTGCAGACGATATTTAAATAATTTAAAATAAGAAATTATTAAATGTAATGTTTAAAAAAATGACGTCATAGTGCTAGACAAATTGTTATTTTTACCTATTTTTTGTGTGATAAATTGAATCGCCTGCTCTTAACAGGTTGAGTTGGTTTGGAGTTCTACGGTCTACTTTTTTCCACACAAGGGCTAATGAGACTGGAATCTACAGCTTAAACCCAATTCCGAACGGCTGCGAACATCCTTGCCACTGTGGGATTCGAACCCATGAACTCCGGTATTGAAGGCCAGCACCTTAACCAGTCGGCCATCGTTCGCCTGCTGTTCACCGGGGAAAGTAGTCTTGAAATAATAAAATTAAACTATGAAAATGGAGGGGAAGGGCTGGACTTCGAACGTAAAAATACTGTCATCTTTATGATGACAGTATTTTTCGCTGTGATATGAAGCCTATTTATACCAATTTATTTTAGAATCGGATCGATAGTTTAGGAGAAGATAAAATTTACTAGCTTTGAATTTTTCTAACACTAACTCATCAAGAATCCAATATTGATGCCTCTATCCATTTCCGGTCTAACCACTTCATAAATTCGAGAACAGACGGTCAGTTAACTTAGGCTATTATTATATAGAGGATACAATTTTTAAAATTTTTATTGTAAGAAATTTAATATTGAGATATATCCCAGAATTGATAATAATATCATTGATAAAACAAATTAAATAAAATTTTAAATAAAAAATGAAATAAAAACTAAAACTAGAAATAATAAATACTATTTAATATCAAGTGATAAGGCTAAGAATGTCACATTAAAAAATAAACACAAGTATTTAAAGATTAATTAAAAGTGCCCTACAAGAAACCTCAAAATTATAAATATTAAAAATTGTGAAGTGCACAATAAAAAACCCATTTTGAAACCACTGTTTACTTTATAACAAAAAAATTATTACGTATGTAAATAAATTAAAAGATTATTTGCTATGCACAATACGATTGCTTCTTGAGTTTAATTAAAATGTATTGACTAATCTTGGAATTTTAATGTCTGGAACAACAAAAAATGTTTAATGAATATTTATGAGCAAGGATTTTATCAAAGAAAACAAATCACACACACAATAAATAGAAATTAAATTAAAGAATGTGAAATCAGAGTTTTTCTAATATTGACACGACAAAAATTAATCGTTCTGACTTTTTAAAAATATGATAACGAAGTAGATTAGAGTGAATATCTTAAAATGTGATTTTCACCAGTCATTTTTGATTTGAAAACCTTCAAAGAATTATAATTTGAATATTTTTAAAGCGCATTAAAAATATTGTTTGTATTATTAATGTATTTCGTCAATAAAATTGTATTATCGTTATTTCCCTTTTTTGCATTTTTGTCAAATTTTTATTAGAATTAAATTTTTTCTAAAGGCTAGGAAGTAAAATAACTAAAAATAAATCTCAGAGATATAAATATTTGATGTGGATAACAAACTTTCTTTTACACATATTATATTATCTATAGATTTCTTTTTACTTGACTGAAAGATTCATTCTCAGAAATAACACTTTCACATTTTGTTTATTTCGTTTTTTTATTGATTAAATGATGCTCATCCTCAGAATAATCATTTGCACATTACGTTTATTTCGTTTTCTTATTGATTGAATGATGTTTGTCCTCAGAATTATCATTTACATATTGCATGAATTTCTTTTCTTTTATTGATTGAATGATACTCGTCCTCAGAATTATCATTTGCATATTGCAGAAATTTCTTTTTTTTATTGATTGAAGGATTCGTCTTCAGAATTATCATTTGCACATTGCATTTATTTAGTTTTTTTATTTATTGAATGATGCTCGTCTTCAGAATTATCCTTTTTACATTGCATAAATTTCTTTTCTTTTATTGATTGATACTCGTACTCAGAATTATCAATTGTATATTGCATAAATTTCTTTTATTTTATTGATTGAAGGATTTGTCTTCAGAATTATCATTTGCACATAGCGTTTATTCCGTTTATTTATTTATTGAATGATTCTTGTCCTAAGAATTATCATTTGCACATTGCATAAATTTCTCTTTTTTATTAATTAAATGATACTCGTCCTCAGAATTATTATTTGCATATTGCATAAATTTCTTTCTTTTTATTGATTGAAGGATTCGTATTCAGAATTATCATTTATACATTGCTTTAATTTCATTTTTTTCTTTCATTAAAAGATTAGTCCCCAGAATTATCATTTGCACATTGCGTTAATTCCGTTTTTTATCGATTGAAGGACTCGTCCTGAAAATTGCATTCATTTCGTATTTATATCATTCATTAAAAGATTAGTCCTTAGAATTATTATTTGCTCATTGCGTTAATTACTTTTTTATGGACTGACGGACTCGTCCTGAAAATTAGCGTCTACTTATTTAGTTAATTTCGTTTTTTCATTCATTAAAAGATTATTCCTCCGAATTATAATTTGCACATTGCTTTAATTCCGTTTTTATTGATTGAAGGACTCGTCCTGAAAATTAGTAATTACTTTTTTTATTTCATTTCGTATTTTTATTGATTAAATGGTTCTTCCTGAGGATTAAAGTATAATTATTAAAATAATGTTTCATAAATTATAGTACGTGAAATATATAAGAAAAATATAACAAGCAACTTACTTCGTTTTCATTTGCAACAGTAATAGTTACATATTGTAAGTAATTTTCTTGTATTCTGCTTTAACTGAAGCTTGAAAACAATGATATAGCTGTTTACCTGTAAAAATTTAAACTCTTTCACAAAATTCAACTTGAATAATTTTACGTTACGTGTACTCTGCTTTAATACAGTGAATTGTCCGTGTGACTCGTTTTCGTAATTTATTTTCAACTAGCAAGTGTGTCCGTACTTCACTACGGTGTACTTAATATATTACTTTTAAATAAAGATTAATTTTTTTTTCGTGAATAACTCTCTAAATTCGTCACAGTTCAGTTCGAGTCCTTTTGCATATTTATATATTTCTACTCTAACCGTATTACAACAATATTCAGTTTTATAATTTAATTTCCATTAAACCGGAGTTGTACATCAATAAGATGGGAAAGTGTGTGCAAAAGAAGTGTGCGAAAATTTGACAATAGTTTCGAAAACCTTCTCCTGTTTACTAAACTTTCCGGATTACTCGGAAGCTGATCAACCATTGCCCAATTCTCCGAAATGATCAAGGATCAAGCGTCGTTTTCACCTCATGCAAAAATTTTGACAGCAACAGTGCTAATTTTGTTGGTATTAATAAATGTTGTCCAAAATTAAGGAATTTTATGACAAGCCACATGGTTTTGTATGAAACAGAAACACAGATTCCTATTGAAAACCATGTGAATATAAAGATAACTATATAAAATGATAGGTTTTTATTTGCCTATGAGAGTCACTGAAATTTGCACCTTTTGTAGTTAGAATATTGTTTATAAGCATTTCATTGTAACGTAAAAGTTAACCAAGAATTGAATTCAAAATTAATTCTTATATGAAAATTCTATAATTTGCATCACATAGAAATGAAAGTTAATCACTTTATATCTAAATTTCCAGATAGGGCTGGGAACGAAGCTGTTAGTTAGATAATTGTGCAGAAGTAATCATATACTAGTCCGTGGATTAATTTGCATTCTTCAAAGAAACACCATTTTATAAAGTTAGCATAAATTTTAACTTGCATTCTTACGGAAGGTAGAATATTAAAGGAATTAATTAGAACTCTATGTGTATAAAATGTTAATTAAGAATATTTGAAAAGCAATTATAATTCTTTGCTATATCTTAAAAAGAGTATTTTTGAAATTCATTAAAATTCTCTCAGAACAATACTATACTGGCATGGGAATTATTCATAGATCTAAAATGCAGTATCAAAAATGACTAGTCTGTAAATGACATTTCAGAATAATCGTTACGGAAATTCGGTTATTAATTAAGAGTTCACCACTAAACCATTGAGATTCGGGACTAGTCTATGAATTAATTATTTACTAACTTCTGATTAGAAATGAAATTTATACTCTATTCAACAACGCAGAGATTGAATATTTAACATCATTAGCTATAAAATAATTCGAGAGAAAGGATTTGAAAATTTATCGAATAGGAGTTTCACTGATAAATATCTAAACTTCCTTATTTTAATTGCATTTCTCTATGAAACATGGTCCTTCCAAAACACTAAATTTCGAAGCTAAGCTAGTTAATACACGGAAAATTAAACTCTAGAGAATCGGTTAGAAAACACAATTACATAAATTTATTACTTCGAGACATTTCTGAGGTCTCAGTAAATAAAGAGACCCGCTCAGTTCCGAAGCTGCTCTTAATTAATGTCTTCAAAATTTATCTGATTTTTTTAAAGCAAATGCTGCAATATTTTCCCCAATAAACACA
>CM063507.1:47098162-47105662 GCA_032207245.1 Pardosa pseudoannulata | reverse complement strand
AGAACCATCTATGGCTTGAAAACTTTACAATTATCGTTTGCACATTCTCAACAAGATTCAAAGTATTTCGTTTCTCAAGGTATCCATCTGTTAGCTCAATTACTGCCATCTGAGACTTGAAGTGTTAATACTCGTTATAATGAGACTTTCTGTTAAACAATATTTAGTTCGTAATCAAAATCCTCCCCATTTACCAAGGCTAATATCTAATTCAGCCCTTACAACTTTCCGTACCAGGTATGACTTATTCCCGGTGTTGGAACAAAAAGCTCTTTAACAATAAATATCTCTAATAGAAAAACAAAGTTCCAACATTAAGGAAATAACCTAGGAATGTCTACCCGACATTACATGCAGGTTCAGTTCTAAAAAATCTACCATAACACAAAACATATCATATAAGCTTCTCATTTCGCTCATATCAAACAGATGAGTACCAGAAAAATAAACAGTGTAGGCGTGCTTACCTGGGTAGTAATGCTGGAATAGGAGATCCACTGTAGAGTGACATCCATGGGACCTATAATCTACACCTAGAAACTTATATAACGAAAACTAGGACTTTTTATATTTTATTCTACACACAGCACAGCATATTTACAGGGGACTAAGCACTTTTCCCCGTTAGACAAAGAACACACATATACCACACAAAAAACAGAACTCACAATAACTTACATAACTAAGAACTAACTAAAAATCAAAAAACAACATTCTTTAGAACATAGTCTGTTACTCTTTTTCTTGGAACACCTGGCGCCATCTCTTGGCACTATAGACAACTAGCGTCAATTACGCTACACCCGGCTTATCATTGTTGGTTCCATCTTCCGAATCAGCTAGCCCTAGTTATGTTTGCTACCTGTTTGATTGCACCCTCTCAAGGGATTACTATTCGAAGTTCCCAGTCAAGGCCTGGAGGCACTTGGGCTGTTCTGCTAAACTATAATACAGAATTTCAACCAAACTATCAAAACTCTTTGGTTGACAATGACTCAATGGAAAATTTGGAAAACCTCCAGGCTCCGTGGCAAGTCCGGAGTGTTTCTTAAAGTCTTTGCATGCAAAACTACCACTATTCCGCTCTAAGTATAATTTTCATGTAAATATCTTACTGTTTAAATTTCTCTTTTCCGTTTTTAACGTATTTCCTATGTAATGTATTCGATTGTATTTGTGTATAATGTGTTTGAATATGTTTGTATGTAATATTTCTAATATATTTGTACTGCACTGTACGGTATATGCTGTTAGGTAATGTACACAAGGGAACACCCAAAACATCTCAAACCTTTGTATTAAGGTAGTTAGTTCTCGTCAGTGTAGCTAATACTTTCTTCAGAAAGTACTAGGCAGTAATAAGCAGTAAAAATTCAAAATTATTCTTTGCAAATAATAGAATTTTCTTTTCTTTTCTTTAAAAGAATCTTAAAAAGAACTGTTTCAACAGTTTGAATAGCATTTTTAGAACTGCTTATGAATACATTCATATCCTGTTCAAGTTATATTGTTGTAAGTCAGAAATATTAATGGCTGTTTTATTTAGATTTTATGTTATATAGAGTGAATACTTAATAATACTATTTCAAAAGGTTAAAATGTATAATGAACACTTATGACAGCTTAAATATATGAATGTTTATTTAAGATTGTCTGATTGTATTACACTGGTGTGCAAAACTCAAGCAACTGGTGGGTTTTGTGTCATAACTCCACTAGAAAACATCTTATAGACAGGAAATTCAGAAATAAGGGAGATTATTATGTACCTAAAGGATGACGAAAACATCGGCACTGAAAAAGGAATACAATGCATACGGTATGGAATCAAACAAAAACAAGCTTTATTGAACGCATAGTTTCATGACTCATGATTGTCTACCTAAGAGGAAGAACAATAAGCAGATGTTCCTTAATGTAGGATGTGCCCTCCCTTAACTGCAATGGTTGCTTCGCACCGTCTCCTCATACTCAGAACCAGCTGGTCTAACATGTCATGCGGTAGGAGTGTCTATTCCACAATCAACATCTGTTTGAGTAGTTGGGTGTTCTCCGGAGGATGTAAGCGTGCTCTCCAAAGCATCCCGCACATGTTCGATGGGATTTAAATCAGGGGAGTACGCTGTCCAATCCATTCGGTTGATATCTTCACTTTCCAATAGCTCTTCAACAGCAAGAGCCCAATGTGGCCGTGCGTTGTCATCCATAAAAATGAGGTCTGGGCCAATAGAATGCAAGCTCTGACAGCACACAGAATCATCAAAAGCAAAGGAAGGAGCATATAAGGTGGAACGCTAGTGTGTGTGTGTGTGTGTGAGAGAGAGAGAGAGAGAGAGAGAGAGAGAGAGATCTTCACAGGAGTCAGCTCCTTACTGAGTACATGCCTCTCGTCTGGAAGGAGAAGGGATGAATGTCTACCATCAACCATGCCAGCAGATAAATTGAAACCCACGAAATTTGACACCGAAGAGCACTGCCATACCCATTTAGCTATCACTCGGCGGAGGGATATCCAGTACTAAATTAAAGAATAATCCAATAACATAAAAAAGATAATTAGCAAAATGTTTAAAATTTCTAATATTGTTAACAAAGAGAGGCTTCCATAATCCATTTTAATAACGCTTTAACTCTCAAATATAGTGCATATAGCTAACCCAGGTAGCAAATTTAGTTTTCAGCAAAGTTTCAGCAGTGTTGCTTTTGAAAGCCTGCAAACTTGCAGCAAGTTCAGCATGACAAGTCTGGAAGATTGAAATACTACGCAAACTTCAAAGTCACTACACCTCCAACTTCTAGCAAATTTGTCGTGCACATTCATTGCAAACTTGTCATATCAAACTTGCAGAAAGTTCAACATGATAAGCCTGCAAGTTGGAAGCAAGACTGCAGCAAGTCTACGTAAACTTCTAAGGCACCATACCTCCAACTTGCAACAAACTTGTCATGCAAGTTACAGTAGACTTGTAATGCAAGTTTGCCGCAAACTTGTCATATCAAACTTGCAGCAAGTACAGCATGATAAATCCGCAAGTTTGAAACAAGATTGCAGGAAGTGTACGTAAACTTTGAAGTCACCATACCTCCAACTTGCAGCAAACTTATCGTGCAAGTTACAGTAGACTTGTCGTGCAAGTTTGCCGCAAATTTGTCATATCAAACTTGTAGCAAGTTCATTGCAAACCACGGTTGGAAAAAACACCCTTTTTGATTGGTTTAAATAGCATATGTAAAGGGACATTTTTTTTTACATCTGGAAAGACTAAGATTTTAAATAATCTTGAATAAATATTAAAATTTCGTTAGTAATTAATTTCTTGCTAATTAACCCTTTGCACTCGAGGGCTCCGGAGCGCAGCCATTTAACCCTTCGAGTGGAACAACACATCTAGAAAAAAATTCTCCAAAATACACTAATGTCAGTGGCCAAAGAGTTGTATGATTTTTACCTTCACCCTTTGTCGACTAGAATGGAATATGGAAAACCCATTCTCGTTATTATCCCTTTACTTCCGGTATAGATATATAAATAGATATTATAGATTGTTCATTTTTAATACACATAAAGCTCGGCAAGCCTGGAATATTATTCCAAAAGAAATAATAGATTCTAAAAGTACAAATAAAAATATTCTTTGAGAGACTTATTTATATTTTTTTACGAAAGTCATCCAATATATTTAAGGGGTGCAATTAGCGATATATATGTTACCGCAAATGAAATACTTCGAAATAGAGATTTACAAAGCCATGAAAAGCTATCAGCTTCTTTGTGCCTCAGGGGGTAGGGTTGCATCTCTCAAGAAATGTCAGTGAAAGAGGGGTGCAGTTCCTAAATAATAGACCTGACCCTCCTACCTCAAAACTCTATGGGGAAAGCACTGGCAAAAATGTACATTACATCCATTTTCGGAGCGTTTTTGGAGGTCGAAAATTGTATGTTTTGAAGTTATCTTAGGTTTGGCGGAATTGTACGTGCGAACCGCTTAGAGGGTTAAAATTTGTCTTCAAACTCGAGGGCTTCGCTACAGAGACATTGCAGAATAGTTAGTTTTTACTATTTGTTTTTGTTCTTATGTTAAAAACTGAAAATTATTTGCACTGTTTCGTAGTAGCGCAGCCCTCGAGTATTATAAGTAAAGACTAGCATGTAGCCCGTCATATGACGGGATCAGTAAAATTTTTAATTTTCCAGAATTGTAAAAAACCCTATGAGACAGGGAAGAAAATGGTTTGTTTTTTTGGCTGAGAATTACCTTTCAACAAAAATAATCGATTAAAATTATCACATATGTACTTAATTTATTATTTAAGTCAAATAAAAAAGAAAATTATTTATGTAATATCTAAGTTTAGTGATAAAACGTATGAAAATAATGCAGAAAATATTTAAATAATTTAAAATAAGAAATGATTAAATGAGATGGTTAAAGGAATGAAGTCATAATGCTAGAAAAAAATTGTTATTTTTACCTATTTCTTATGTGATAAATTGATAAATTTAATCGCTTGCTCTTAAAATGGGGCTTGATATAATGGCATTAAACGCTCGAAAAGGGGACGGGGTGGATTTCTAACGTTTTAAAGAGGGCAGTATTTTTCGCTGTGATACGAAGCTTATTCATACCAATTTACTTCAGAATCGGATCTATAGTTTAGGAAAAGATAAACTTTACTCGCTTTGAATTTTGCAAACCCTAACTCATCAAAAATCCAATGGAAAATAATAAAAATTATAAAAAGTTGAAAAAATAGTAAAAATTTATTTTAAAAATAATAAAACCACTTTCGGAATAAGAATTTAAAAGAAAAATAGAAAATATTAAATTTATTAGACATTAAAAAAATTGGCTGCGTCGGGGATAGAACCGTCAACCCGAGAAGTATGACGATCAAGTGGGCGGGCATTCTACCAAACGTACAACGCCTGCACGTTGCATGTAAACTAATTAGAGTATATGAAGTTTTAAGTAGAAACAGTCCAGAATTTTAAATATTACTTTTTGCTTTGCCATCCTATCAAGAATGAATTTCGTATAGAATAAGAGGAAGGATAAGGCTTGAAATAATAGCATTAAAAGCTCGAAAAGGCGGGATGGGGTGGATTTCGAACTCACTTTCAATTTTGCTAACTCTGACTCATGAAAAATCCATTATGGATGCTTTTATCCATTCTAGGTACAACCGCTTCAGAAATTCGCGGACAGACAACTTAGGCTATTATTATATAGGGGATATTATCCAGAAAAATTCAAACTTGCTGCAAGTATGCATGCTGTCTGGGAAACAACCGGCGAGATTAATTGAAAATGGAGTTTGAAAAATTTCCCTAGAGGTCAAAAATGTTAACTAGAATCCAGTACTATAATATAGCTATATTCGAAAATTAATAATAAAGAAAGCAACCATAGCATGATAAACTCATTTATAGATAATTTTAAATAAGTGTCACCATAATTAAATAATTATATAGAACATCTGAAAATAACATTTAAATTTTCTCCAAACGACTTTTAAATTCTTAATACATTGCATAACAGTGACAATTAATTTAAATTATTTGATATAACCGTGATTAAGTTAATAATTCCAGCAAAATGTTCGAGAGAAATTGTGGTTCTGAATTCCATAACCGTAATTCTTACTAATTAGATATTCAAAAATATTTCAGAAAAATGTTAATTTCATTATTATCTGGCAGATGTAATCGAAGTTATTTACCCTCAAGGCATTTCGATTTACCGTTTGTAGCTGTGACCGGGAAAAGTTTCTGGAAGCAAACATATTTAAATAATAATTATTTTAAGATGAAACATCAGAGAAGTATCGAATCATTTTATCCTCTCGGCAATTTTATATATGAATGTCATTTCTTCCATTTGTAGTCAGAAATGTTTCACCATTAACTAAGTAATATTCTTGAAACTTTAACTCTTATTTTTCTTTTTTCCGTGGATTTATTTCTCTTTTATTTTCTAGGATTCTGTCTTAAAGAATGTTTTACAGAGATAATTATTCTGAAAGTGGCAACGGCTTTTCGTTGCCACATAAGATTTGGGGGTTATAGAGTTAGTATTGGAGATGAAAATTGTTTTCTAGATTTAATTGTAAAGTCTGACAAAAAACTTATCAAATCAAAGAGTAAATAATAAAAAAAAACTATTTTAATTAGAAATTTATTTAGCAATTTAGTTTGTTTAAATTAATTTAAAAAAGCATTCCAAATTTTATAATTTTGTTGATGTTTAAATTCTAAATTTCATGTCGTTCTGTATTAATTAAATTGAAAAATTTTATTGTTTATATAAAATTAAAACAATATCTCTAATGAAAGACAGTCTGAAGAAAAAATGTCTCTAAAGAAAAACATTTTAAAGGAAAATCCTATCTCAAAAGAAAAAGTATTCGATACAAAAAACATATATCTAAAGAAAATGTATTCTATTAAAAAAAAAACAAACGTATATCTAGAGAAGAAAAATATTCTATGAAAGTATTCTATGCTAAAAAGATATATTTAAAGGAAAAGTATTTGATACAAAAACATATATCTAAAGGAAAAGTATTGTATGCAAAAAACATATATTTAAAAAAAAAGTATTCTATACAAAAAACCCATATCTAAAGAAAAAACTATTCTGTAGATAAAAACATATATCTAAAGAAAAAATATTCTATAAAAACATATGTCTAAAGAAAAATATTCTATGCAAAAAAACGTATATTTAAAGGAAAAGTATTCTATACAAAAACATATATTTAAAGGAAAAGTATTCTATACAAAAAACATATATCTACATTACATATACTACATATTTTATATGTAGTAGTATATTTTATATGTAAGTTATACTACATATTTTATATGTATTCTATTTAAAAAAACGTATATCTAAAGAAAAATATTCTGTACAAAACTCCTATATCTAAAGGAAAAGTATTCTATACAAAAAACATATATCTAAAGAAAAATATTCTATGCAAAAAACATATATCTAAAGGAAAAGTATTCTATATGTAAAACCTATATCTAAAAGAGAAGTATTCTATACAAAAAACATATATCTAAAGGAAAAGTATTCTTTAAAAAACTTATATCTAAAGAAAAATATTCTATGCAAAAAACATATATTTGAAGGAAAAGTATTCTATACAAAAACATATATTTAAAGGAAAAATATTGTATACAAAAAACCTATATATAAAGGAAAAATATTCTATACAAAAAACATATCTCTAAAGGAAAAGTATTCTATACATAAAACCTATATCTAAAGGAGAAGTATTCCATACAAAAAAATATATCTAATGAAAAATATTCTATACAAAAAACATTTATCTAAAGGAAAAGTATTCAATACCTAAAACTTATATATAAAGGAGAAGTACTCTATACAAAAAACATATATCTAAATCAAAATATTCTATGCAAAAACATATATCTAAAGGAAACTCTTTTAATTGCAGGAAAGATAGATTTTTGATGTTCGGCATTTATTA
>CM063507.1:47065662-47093162 GCA_032207245.1 Pardosa pseudoannulata | reverse complement strand
AGCAATCATGCCAAAGAAACAGACGTAGAAACCATTGTGCTAAATGTAATAGAAATGATTGCTGAAAATGTGTTTCAAAAACAGATTTTATATGTAAAAAATGTTTTCCATGAATTTTTTGATAATAAACATTTTATTAAAATTAATTTGGAACTATTTTCTTTGCTAAAAACTTCAATTTTCTTCTATGAGTCAAATTGGCTCCCTTCAGTAAAAATAGGTAAATGATTAACATCCGTAAATCTAGTGTTAACACTGTTGGTCTCCACCAGATGGTAGTGCTTGAGCAAACGAAACTAACTTTAAACCTTAAAGGGAGTACTCAAATAAAAACAAATTTGCAAACTTATAATAAAGCAAACAAATTTAAATAGTATTTATTTTAGAATGAAATATTCCAGAACTAGCGAATTACTTTATACTCTTGGCATTTCTATATGAATGTCCTCTCCTCCCTTTGGATGTAACATAGAATAACCATTAAGTAAATAATAAGTCTGAAACTTTCACTCTTTCTTTTCTTTAAACCATGATTTTATACCTTTTACTTTTATTCTCTTTTATTTTGTTATAAAGTAATTTTATGAAATGATCGTTCTCAAAAGAGCAATGGATTTTCATTGGCAAAGAAAGTTTTGTGCATTGAGAGTTAGTATTTTAGAATATATATGTTTTCTAAACTTAATAGCGGAATTGACTTTAAATATTTTTATCACATTTTCTCTTTACTGTTACAGAGTAAAGAAAAACTGTAATCACGAAAAATTTTAACGGAAATACTCAACTTGATCATGTCTGAATCAAATTTGATAAATTGCAATGTACCATCTGTACCGACGTATAGAGAAAGCTTAACTTCACCACTTCAATTTTCTTGTTGTCTATCGTTTAACGCATTTTGAATAAATTCGTCGTGTCATAGATTTTCTCCTAACTCAAATAAGATTAGCATTTTCAATAAATTTTTCGTGTTAGCATTTTGAATAAATTCGTCGTATCATAGATTTTCTCCTAACTCAAATAAGATTAGCATTTTCAATAAATTTTTCGTGTTATAGAATTTTTCCTAACTCAAATAAGATTAGCATTTTGAATAAAATTCGCCGTGTTATAGAATTTCTTCTAACTCAAATAAGATTACCATTTTGAATAAATTCGTCGTGTTATAGAATTTTTTGTAACTCAAATAAGATTAGCAATTTGAATAAATTCGTTCGTGTCATGGAATTTCTCCTAACTCAAATAGATTAGCATTTTGAATAAATTCGTCGTGTCATAGATTTTCTCCTAACTCAAATAAGATTAGCATTAATGGCTAACCGTGATTAACCCATGGTACAAAACAATGGTGGGACGCAATTCTCCGTTTAAACAGAGATTAATCGTGGTTAGCCGTTAAACGACTTTAGTGAGACCGGCCCATTGAGTACCTATTTTCCCCGTACAAAATATGCATAAGACTCTTTCATGGCCGGTTTCAAAGTTATTTTATTGTTGACAAGTAGATCACGTAACTAATCTAACCTTTTGACATATTAATTAGGGCCAGTCTCACAAAAATCGTTTAATGGCTAACCGCGATTAAGAGCTGGTCTCACCAGAGCCGTTTAACGGCTAACCACGATTAATCTGTTTAAACGGAGAATTGCGTCTCACCATTGATTTGCACCATTGATTAATCGGGGTTAGTCATTAAATGACTTTGGTGAGACCCACCGCTATTTAGAGGTATATGAAAGAATAAAATTAATCAGTACATAACGACTGGTTAGTTAATCATCGGTTCACATGCACACAATCAGATTAGGTAATCTGCCTTGTCTTCAATCATCACTCTTCTGATATTATATTGCTCGTTTTAGCTACATAAATTATCGAGGCTAGTTGCAAATAAAAGCAGAGAAATAACATAAAAGGAGATTAAATTAGTATCTACTGTTCTTAATTAAACCACATTTCACAAACTAATTATGAAGAAACTAACTACTGTACATATGTTATAAAAATCTGTCCCCAAATGACTTTTACATACTTAACACATCGAATAGCACTGATTAATTTAAATTATCAGATACAATAATTATTATAATTCCTGTGGAATTTTCGATCAAAATTGTGTACCTGAAATCCACAACTACAACCGTTTCTAATCAGCTATTCAAAAATTTTTCACAGAAATGCTAATTCGCTCATTGCCAGGCAGTTGTAATCAAAATTGTTTACCCCCAAGACATTTCGATTTATCATGGCAAATGTGACCGGGAAAAGTTTCTGTCAGAAAACAAATTTAAATAGTAATTATTTTGGAATGAAATATCCGAGCAGTAGCGAATCATTTTATCCTCTCGGAATGTTTATACCAATGTCAATTTCATCCATTTGAAGGTAACACAGAAGTGTACTAGGAATGATACACCATTTACTAATCAATATACTTGACATTTTCACTCTTTTCTTTTACTTATGGTTTTATATCTGTTTCATTCTCTTTGACTTTGATTGGTAGTATTTTAAACAAATAATCATTTTAAAAGTGTCAACGGTTTTTTGTTGATATATAAGATTTTAGGCCTTTAGAATATTCGAAAAAAATATGTTTTCTAAATTTAAGAGCAGAAGTAATCTTAAGTATTATTTATCATATTCTATTCTTATTTATATGAAGCAATATAAGTATTGTAATCACGAAAAAATTCAATGTTCAAATATTAACCCCTTCCGGTAGGATTTAATAATGAAAAACTGTGCGTGAAGTAACCATTTATTTTTTATTTTAAAAACTTGTTTCATTTTACAATTCTTACATATTCCTAATTAAAATCCACTTTTTACATAGTGTTAAATAATATCAGAAAAGGTATAATTAAGAAAATATCAAAGCAAAACATTAATAAGGTATACAGATAATAGTCTTCAAGCTAGTGGTACTTTTCAAAACAAAGTGCAAAGGAATTCTTAATTGTTTACACCACCAAGTAGTCTCACTTCTAATTTGATTCTTGTAACACACGGCATTTCTTAGTAGGTTTTCTTTTATTCTGACTCATCAATTTGGCAGTGACTTGTACCAAGAAATTCTAAATAAACAATATGTAATAGTGACCTGGTATTTCCACAAGTAACAAAAGTCTTGCTAAATTCAGTATACTAGAAATTATAAACTAAATTAATTATCATATTTAACATTAACTTTAGTCGCATGACGAGTGTAGCTCGTCATTGTGTGGTATGGAATGAAAAACCAATGACGAGCTAGACTCGTCATTTTACCGGAAGGGGTTAATAGAAATATTCATTTTGATCCCACCTGAATCAATTTTAACACGTACATAGTAATGCCTTGTTTGTGCGTGCTTTGAAATAAAGTTTAAATTTGACACTTGAACTATTCCTTTTAACTAGTTTTATAGAGATGTCAGTACTTACGTATATGTTATATATTAAGCTATTAAACATGGAATGTGGAAATTTTGTACTTCAAGCTGTTTTAACATCGAAGTGTCGCTTTATTTTTTTACTGTATCCTTTACTTAACAAAATGGAAAATCTCAAAACATATTAACACCGCCGGTTTCCAATAAATATCAGTATTTGAGAACATTTCATACAACACAGTTACCCTGAAAAATGAAATTAACTTTGAACCATAAAAGGAATGTGCAAATGATAATTTGAATGACGCATCAGTTAATGCAAACAAAATGTAATGTGTATTGTTTAACAGGCGAACAAGAAAGTTGCCTTCTATCCACATAGATTCTTTAATAATATACCATGGTATCACTTCAGAAAAAGTTACCCTTGGCGAATTTGGTGAAATTACTGGCTCTGTTTACTAAACAAAATATCTTAAATCAATTTCACTTTTAGTTTTTGACTTAGAAAGGTACAAAAATAACAAAAATAGTAAATGTTTTGGTATTCTAACACAACAGGGTATGCTTTTTCATTTTTGGCAACTTTGATTGGTCAATGTAAATAAATCATATTCTCTTACTTAATAAACCGAAACCGCTTACAAACCGGACGTTTTTATATTAATAAAATTATTCATATTTATTAGAACATCATTGATCAATTAATCTAACAAAAGCTTAAAAGCCCAAAACCATCTCAATCTTAATGGTAGAATAATATGAGTATAACATTCATATTTAGGAGAAATTAATCTCTCAAAAACTTAAAAGCCAAAAAGCTTCAAGTTATTTAGGAAATTAGCCACAATGAACAATTTGGAGAATAGAACCGCAAACCAGTAAGATATGAAAACCAAACGATAATGATAGAATAATACGAGTTTAATAACATTCATATTTATGAGAAATTAATCTCTCAAAAGCTTAAAAGCCCAAAAGCTTTAAGTTTTTTAAGAAATTAGCCACAGTGAACAATTTGGAGAATGGAATCGCAAACCAGTAAAAAATGACAACCAAACAATAATGATA
The DNA here is from genome assembly GCA_032207245.1 of Pardosa pseudoannulata. Lineage (NCBI taxonomy): Eukaryota > Metazoa > Arthropoda > Arachnida > Araneae > Lycosidae > Pardosa > Pardosa pseudoannulata. The sequence goes on along the minus strand of CM063507.1, from coordinate 47,088,717 downwards.
GAATAATACGAATTTAGCATTCATATTTCTGAGAAATTGATCTCTCAAAAGGTTAAAAGCCCAAAGCTCCAAGTTATTTAAGAAATTAGCCACAGTGAACATTTTCGAGAATGAAACCTCATATCAGTAGGAAATGACATCCAAACCATAATGATAGGATAATACAAGTTTAATATTCATATTTATGAGAAATTAATCTCTCAGAAGCTTAAAAGCTCAAAATCTTCAAGTTATTTAAAAAATTAGCCACAGTGAACAATTTGGAGAATTTAATCGCAAAGCAGTAAAAAATGGCAACCAAACGATAATGATAGAATAATACAAATTTAACATTCATATTTATGAGAAATTAATCTCTCAAAAGCTTAAAAGCCCAAAAGCTTTAAGTTATTTAAGAAATTTGCCACAGAGAACAATTTGGAGAATGGAATTGCAAACCAGTAAGAAATGATAACTAAACGATAATAGTAGAATAATAAGAATTTAACAGTCATATATATGAGAAATTAATCTCTCAAAAGCTTAAAAGCCCAAGTTACTTAAGAAATTAGCCAGAGAGAACAATTTGGAGAAGGGAATTGCAAACCAGTAAGAAATGGTAACCAAACGATAATGACAGAGTAATACGAGTTTAACATTCATATTTATGAGAAATTAATCTCTCAAAAGCTTAAAAGCCCAAAAGCTCCAAGTTATTTAAGAAATTAGCCACGCTAAACAATTTGGAGAATGCAATCGCAAACCAGTAAGAAATGGTAACCAAACGATAATGATGGAATACGAGTTTATACGGTTTGGATTTTTGGATTACCTAAGCGAAATAACTTAATTTCACAAAATTAATAACAAATAAGAATTATGCGCATTTAATATGTATCCAAAGAGTTGCACAACAAGAGCCAAACACCAAAATAATAGAAATATATATAAATATATACAGAGATTCTTTGGATACTAAGAGATCAGGAGAAAAACATGATGTTGACTTTCTCAGAGATTTATCGCCAAGTTGGCGAGGGCACCCTATTCTGATGTCAAACCGTATATAGATTACGAGATGGGGCATATAATGTGCAGACACTTGTTTATTAAGAATTCTTCGTCTCCATCGATTACTAATCTGACATTGCAGGGATCCTTAAAATTGTACAACTTGGTTATACCAATTGTACATGAAACCTGAGAAATAAATTAAGGTTTAGGGAGTATTAATTAGTATCCAGTCTTTTAATTTAACCAAACCTAACAAAATAATTTTAAAGGTATTAACTATAGAATGACAAACGCATATGTAGATTATCTTAAACAAGTAAATTTATTCAGAACATTTCGAAATAATTTTAAAGTTTTCTTACAATTTATCCCCAAATGACTTTTCAAATCTTAATACACCGCATATCTTTTGTAGTTAATTTAAATTATTAAATATAACAGTGATTCGGTTAATAATTCCTTCGGAATGTGGTTCTGAATTCCATAACCATAACTCTTTCTAATCAGGTATTCAAAAAATTTTATGAGAAATGCTAATTCGCTTATTGTCTGGAAGTTGTAATCGAAGTTGTTTACTCCCGAGGCATTTCGATTTATCGTAGCAGATGTGACCGAGTAAAGTTTCTGGAAGTAAACAAATTTAAGTAGGATTTATTTTGGAATGAAATATCCGAGCAGTAGTGAATTATTTTATCCTTTCATCATTTTTATATGAATGTCATTTCATCCATTTGATGGTTACACAGAAATGTATTTAGAATGATACACCATTTACTAATTAATATCTTTGAAGATTTCACTCTTTCTTTTCGTTTACCTATGGTTTATTTCTGTTTCATTTTCTCTGACTTTGTTTGGAAATATTTAAAAAACTAATTATTTTAAAAGTGGAAAAGGTTTTTCATTGATACATAAGATTTTGGGCTTTTAGAATATTCGAAAAGAAATCTGTTTGATGTAACAGTCGAAGTAATTTTAAATATTGTTTAGAATATTTTTAGATATTTCGATTAATCGTAACAGATGTGAATGAGAAAAGTTTTTGGAAGTAAACAATTTAAGTAGTTTTTTTTTAGAATGAAATATCCGAGCAGTAGTGAATTATTTTATCCTTTCTTCATTTTTATATGAATATCATTTCATCCCTTTGAAGGTTTCACGGAATTGTACTTGGAATCATACATCATTTAATAATTAATATCTTTGAAGATTTCACTCTTTCTTTTCTTTTACCCATGGTTTATTTCTGTTTCATTTTCTCTGACTTTGTTTAGAAATATTTAAAAAAATAATTAATTTAAAAGTGGCAACAGTTTTTCGTTGATACATAAGACTTTGGGCTTTTAGAATATTTGAAAAGAAATTTGTTTGATGTAGCAATCGAAGTAATTTTAAATGTTGTTTAGAATATTTTTAGACATTTCGATTTATCATAGCAGATGTAAATGGGAAAAGTGTTTGGAAGTAAACAAATTTAAATAATATTTTGTTTTGGAATGAAATATCCGAGCTGTAGCAAATTATTTTATCATTTCTTCATTTTTATAATAATGTCATTTCATTGAAGGTAATACAGAAATGTACTTGGAATGATTCACCATTTACTAATTAATATCTTTGAAGGTTTCACTCTTTCTTTTCTTTTATGGTTTATTTCTGTTTCATTTTTTCTGACTTCGTTTGGAAATATTTTAAAAAAAATAGTTATTTTAAAAGTGGCAACGGTTTTTTGTTGATACATAAGATTTTGGGCTTGTAGAGTATTTGAAAAGAAATCTGTGTAATGTAATAATTGAAGTAATCTTAAATATTGTTTAGAATATTTTTAGACATTTCGATTTATCGTAGCAGATGTGAATGAGAAAAGTGTTTGAAAGTAAACAAATTTAAGTGATGTTTTTTTTGGAATGAAATATCCGAGATGTAGCAAATTAATTTATCCTCTCGGCATTTTTATAATAATGTCATTTCATCCCTTTGAAGGTAATACAGAAGTGTACTTGGAATGATACACCATTTGCTAATTGATATCTTTAAAGATTTCACTCTTTCTTTAAAAAAATAATTATTTTAAAAGGAGAAGAAGTTTTTAACTGAGACATAAGATTTTGGTCTTTTAGAATATTCTAAAATAAATGTGTTTTCTTGATGAAAGAGTCGAAGTAATCTTAAATATTGTTTAGAATATTTTTTGATATTTGAAGTTATCGTAGCAGATGTAGACGGGAAAAGATTTTAGAAGTAAAAATAAAATTAAGTAATATTTATTTTGGAATGAAATATCCGAGCAGTAGTGAATTATTTTATCATATTGTTTTTTTTTATAATAAATTCATTTCATACCTTTGAAAGTAATACAGAAGTGTACTTGGAATGATACCACACTTACTAATTAATATCTTTCAAGGTTTCACCCTTTATTTTCTTTTACCTATGGTTTATTTCTGTTTCATTTTCTATGACTTTGTTTGAAAATATTTAAAAAATAATTATTTTAAAAGTGGCTACGATTTTTAAGACATAATATTTTGGGCTTTTAGAATATTCGAAAAGTGTTCTGTTTTCTAGATGTAATAGTTGAAGTAATTTTAAATATTGTTTAGCATAATTTTAGACATTTCAATTTATAGTAGCAGATGTGAATGGGAAAAGTTTTTGGAAGTAAACAAATTTAAGTAAGATTTATTTTGGAGTGAAATATCCGAGCAGTAGTGATTTATTTTATCCTTTCGTCATTTTTGTATGAATGTCATTTCATCCATTTGATGGTTACACAGAAATGTACTTAGAATGATACACCATTTACTAATTAATATCTTTGAAGATTTCAATCTTTCTTTTCGTTTAGGTATGGTTTATTTCTGTTCAATTTTCTCTGATTTTGTTTAGAAATATTTAAAAAAAATAATTAATTTAAAAGTGGCAACAGTTTTTCGTTGATACATAAGACTTTGGGTTTTTAAAATATTCGGAAAGAAATCTGTTTGATTTAACAGTCGAAGTAATCTTAAATATTGTTTAGAATATTTTTAGATATTTCGATTAATCGTAACAGATGTGACCGGTAAAATTTTTGGAAGTAAACAAATTTAAGTAGTATTTATTTTGGAAGGAAATGTCCGAGCAGTAGCGAATTATTTTATCCTTTCGTTATTTTTATAGTAATGCAATTTCATCCCTTTGAAGGTGATACAGAAGTGTACTTGGAATGATAAACCATTTACTAATGAATATCTTTGAAAGTTTCACTCTTTCTTTTCTTTTACCTATGGTTTATTTCTGTTTCTTTTTCTCTGACTTTGTTTGGAAATATTTAAAAAAATAATTGTATTAAAAGTGGCAACGATTTTTTGTTGATACATAAGATTGTTATGAGAAATGCTAATTCGCTTATTGTCTGGAAGTTGTAATCGAAGTTGTTTACTCCCGAGGCATTTCGATTTATCTTATCAGATGTGACCGAGAAAAGTTTCTGGAAGTAAACAAATTTAAGTAGGATTTATTTTGGAATGAAATATCCGAGCAGTAGCGAATTATTTTATCCTTTCGTCATTTTTATAATAATGCCATTTCATCCATTTGATGGTTATACAGAAATGTACTTAGAATGATACACCATTTACTAATTAATATCTTTGAAAGTTTACTCTTTCTTTTTTTACCCATGGTTTATTTCTGTTTCATTTTCTCTGACTTTGTTTGGAAATATTTAAAAAAATAATTGTATTAAAAGTGGCAACAGTTTTTCGTTGATACATAAGACTTTGAGCTTTTAGAATATTCGAAAAGAAATCTGTTTGATGTAACAGTCGAATTAATATTAAATATTGTTTAGAATATTTTTAGATATTTCGATTAATCGTAACAGATGTGAATGGGAAAATTTTTGGAAGTAAACAAATTTAAGTAGTATTTATTTTGGGATGAAATATCCTAGCAGCAGCGAATTATTTTATTCTTTCGTTATTTTTATAGTAATGCCATTTCATCCCTTTGAAGGTGATATAGAAGTGTACTTGGAATGATAAACCATTTACTAATTAATATCTTTGAAAGTTTCACTCTTTCTTTTCTTTTACCTATGGTTTATTTCTGTTTCTTTTTCTCTGACTTTGTTTGGAAATATTTAAAAAAATAATTGTATTAAAAGTGGCAACGATTTTTTGTTGATACATAAGATTGTTATGAGAAATGCTAATTTGCTTATTGCCTGGAAGTTGTAAACGAAGTCGTTTACTCCCGAGGAATTTCGATTTATCTTATCAGATGTGACCAAGAAAAGTTTCTGGAAGTAAATAAATTTAATTAGTATTTATTTTGGAATGAAATATCCGAGCAGTAGCGAATTAGTTTATCCTTTTCCTTTTATTTTATTCCAAAAAATAAAACATTTTTTTCTCTTACGTCATAGGGTACTATATAATTCTGGAAAATTGAAAAATTTACTGATCCCGTCATATGACGGGCCATATGCTAGTATTAATATATAAAGGCAGCAAACGTATTAGTTAATAACGAGTTTTAAAGATTCTTTTTTAAGTTACTGAGAAAAATAATTTGTTTTCATTTCAAGGTTTATCAATAGAATTAAGACCTCTTAAACTGATATCCTATTATTTTCAGAATTATCGATCTTTAAGATATAGGGAATGCTCACTGTTCTTCCATTTAGAACTAAATCCCTTCAGCAACACAGGAGATGGGAAAAAGAACTTGATGGAATAATCGTGTCTAGGCTTTCCAAAGTAGCTTTACACTCATACCCTTTCTTTTTTACATCTTTCTTCCGTCATTTCACCATGAAATGTAGAAATTCTAAAGAACCCATCTGCTTATGTCCTCGAGCACACTGAAAAGAGTTTGTCATTTGGTTTGTTCGTCATCTATCAGATTACAGATTTTCATTTTTCTTTTAATAAAATTCTGCAGAAGATTAATAGAACAAAAGAAGTGATCTTCATATACAATGATGATAGCACTAATTGTCGTATAGCTCTCTTCAAATTTGGGTATTTACCTTATAACCAGTTACTTGAAAATGAGATTTTTTGCAACAGTTTTAACCTATTAACTTTATATCGACTAAAATAAAATATTTAATGATTATATTATATTTTTATTGCTTTAAAATAAATAACCTTTTATAATATTTTATTTTAAATTACTGAGAAAAATATTTTTTTTAATTTCAAGACTTATCAATAGATTTAAGAAGTCTTAAACTGATACCCTATTATTTTCAGAATTATCGATCTTTAAGACGTAGGGAGTGATCTCTGTTCTTCCCTTTAGAACTAAATCCCTTCAGCAACACAGGAAGACGGGAAAAAGAACTTGATGGAATAATCGTGTCTAGGCTTTCCAAAGCAGCTTTACACTCCAGACATACCATTTCTTTTTTTTACGTCTTTCTTCCGTCATTTCACCACGAAATGTAGAAATCTTAAAGAACCCATCTGCTTAACTCCTCGAGAAAACTGCAAAGCGTTCGTTATTTGGACTGTTCTTCGTCGATCAGATAACACATTTACCTTCATCTTTTAAAATTGTGCAAGGGATTATTAGAACAAAAGAAGGGGGCTTAATATACTATGATCATAGCACTAATTTTATAGATCTCTTCAAATTTGAGTATTTACCTTATAGCCAGTTACTTGAAAATGAGATTTTTTGCAACAGTTTTAACCTATTAACTTTATATCGACTAAAATAAAATATTTAATGATTATATTATATTTTTATTGCTTTAAAATAAATAACCTTTTATAATATTTTTTTAATTACTGAGAAAAATAATTTCCTTTCATTTCAGGACTTATCAATAGAATTAAGACCTCCTAAACTGATACCCTATTATTATCAAAATTATCGATCTTTAAGACGTAGGGAATACTCTCTGTTCTTCTCTTTAGAACTAAATCCCTTCAGCAACACAGGAAGACGGGAAAAAGAACTTGATGGAATAATCGTGTCTAGGCTTCCCAAAGCAGCTTTACACTCCAGACATACCATTTCTTTTTTTTACGTCTTTCTTCCGTCATTTCACCACGAAATGTAGAAATCTTAAAGAACCCATCTGCTTAACTCCTCGAGAAAACTGCAAAGCGTTTGTCATTTGGTCTGTTCTTCATCGATCAGATTACAGATTTTCCTTTTTCTTTTAAAATTCTGCAAGAGATTAATAGAACAAAAGAAGTGAGCTTAATATACAATGATGATAGCACTAATTGTCGTATAGATCTCTTCAAATTTGGGTATTTACCATATAGCCAGTTACTTGAAAATGAAATTTTTTTGCAACAGTTTTAACCTATTAAATTTATATCGACTAAACTAAAATATTTAATGATTATATTATATTTTTTTTGCTGAAAAATAAATAACCTTAGAAAGCATCTCTTCCTCCGTACATGACAAAAGTTCTCAACATAATATAAAAATATCCACCCATTATTTCTAGAATTATTGATCTGTAAGATGTAGCAAAGACTTTCTGCTCCTCAAGAGTAAATCCCTTCAGCAACATTGGCAGAGGGGAAAAAGAACTCCATGGAATAATCGTGTCTAGGGTTTCCAAAGTAGCTTTTCCATTTCTTTTTTCTCTTTCTCTTCCGTCTTTTGACCATGAAATGTAGAAACCCCGAAAGTCTCAATATCTGCTTAACTCCTTCAGAAAACTGCAAAGCGTTTGTTATTTGGTCTGTTTAGTCTGCTCTCTATTTTGGAGCTTCGGATTTTCACTTTTCTTCGATAATTCTGGAGGAGATTAATAGAATAAATGAGATGAATAATTTCTTCAGCAACATTGGCAGAGGATAAAAAAGAACTCCATGGAATATTTGTGTCTAGGATTTCCAAAGCAGCTTTTCCATTTCTTTTTTCTCTTTCTCTTCCGTCTTTTGACCATGAAATGTAGAAACCCTGAAAATCTCAATATCTTTTTAAATCCTGCAGAACACTGCAAAGCGTTTGTTATTTGGTCTGTTTAGTCTGCTCTCTGTCGTGGAGCTTCGGATTTTCACTTTTCTTCGATAATTCTGGAGGAGATAAATAGAATAAAAGAGATGAATAATTTCTTCAGCAACATTGGCAGAGGATAAAAAAAGAACTCCATGGAATAATTGTGTCTAGGATTTCCCAAGCAGCTTTTCCATTTCGTTTTTTCTCTTCCGTCTTTTGACCATGAAATGTAGAAACCCTGAAAATCTCAATATCTACTTAAATCCTGCAGAACACTGCAAAGCGTTTGTTATTTTGTCTGTTTAGTCTGCTCTCTGTCGTGGAGCTTCGGATTTTCACTTTTCTTCGATAATTCTGGAGGAGATAAATAGAATAAAAGAGATGAATAATTTCTTCAGCAACATTGGCAGAGGAGAAAAAGAACTCCATGGAATAATCGCGTCTAGGGTTTCCAAAGCAGCTTTTCCATTTCTTTTTTTCTTTCTCTTCCGTCTTTTGACCATGAAATGTAGAAACCCTGAAAATCTCAATATCTACTTAAATCCTGCAGAACACTGCAAAGCGTTTGTTATTTTGTCTGTTTAGTCTGCTCTCTGTCGTGGAGCTTCGGATTTTCACTTTTCGTCGATAATTCTGGAGGAGATAAATAGAATAAAAGAGATGAATAATTTCTTCAGCAACATTGGCAGAGGAGAAAAAGAACTCCATGGAATAATCGCGTCTAGGGTTTCCAAAGCAGCTTTTCCATTTCTTTTTTCTCTTTCTCTTCCGTCTTTTGACCATGAAATGTAGAAACCCCGAAAATCTCAATATCTGCTTAACTTCTTCAGAAAACTGCAAAGCGTTTGTTATTTGGTATATTTTCTTCTATAATTCTGGAGGAGATTAATGGAATATAAGAGCTGAATTGAACAATTTCTAATGTCGATGTCACAAATGTATTGTTGCCGTTAACCCCTTCTTGACCAACGTCTCGTTGACGCGACGCAGTGATTCCACTCTTATGAGCCCAGGGTCGCGTCGACGTTATGAGCTCCGATTGATATGGAGAGACCAGTGTCACGTATGCGTAATCGGAAATCTTAACATTTTATTTGAATTTTAAATTCTATTAGATGGCTTTAAACGAAAACGGTTTTTACACCTGTTGACTCATGTAGCATTTGACCTTCATGTACGGGCATTAGTTTCTGTTTGGGGCATCTGGATTTGATAGATTTATTGATGAAAACAAATTGAGAGTTGCGGCTCTCTAAGAGTGCACGTGTGGGTTAAAGTTACATCTGCTTTTTCTATTGGTTTCTTCTTTTTGTAAGGAAAATATGGTGAAGTACGAATTATTATTACTCAATTTTCTTTATAAATTACATCTAAATATATAGTTTTAGTAATTCTATTTTTGCAAACGGCAACGGTTTTCACACCTGTTGACTCATGTAGCATTTGACCTTCATGTACGGGCAATAGTTTCTGTTTGGGGCATCTGGATTTGATAGGTTTATTGATGAAAACAAACTGAGAGTTGCGGCTCTCTAACAGTGCACGTGTGGGTTAAAGTTACATCTGCGTTTTCTATTGATTTCTTCTTTTTGTAATTAAAATATGGCGAAGTACGAATTATTATTACTCAATTTTCTTTATAAATTACATCTAAATATATAGTTTTAGTAATTCTATTTTTGCATCTATAGTATTTATTTTCTTTTGCATAGTTATAATTCTAGTATTTTACATATTTCATTCATTTCTACTGATGAAATATTATTTATATTGATACATATTAAATAATAGCATCTTATATACATAATTTGTAAAATTGCAGTCATTATATTAAAATGCTTATTTAATAGGAATTTTTTTTATAAAACTAGGCTTAACTCCTTTATATGTGAGGGGCCGGTAACGGCTCTCCGTTTCAGAGCGTTCGGTCACGTGACTGCATTTCATTCCCAGAGCACTGGTCCTGAAGGGGTTAATATTTCTTCTTTCATCATCAACTAGTTTTGTATTGGTGTATGTAAGGAATTTGCACCCACGACTTTGTGTGCTCGGCAATGACATCGGCAGAATCACCCCATTTGACCCCTTCCACCTGGCATTTTGCGGGGGAAGTAAGAAGCCGGCCGGAGAAAGGGGGCCGATAAGGATTTTCGGTGTCGTGGTGTGTTTTTGCAGGGCCTTGTGAGGTTTCCAGATACCCTCCCCCACCCCGAAGAAGGGAGGAATCTGGAAGGAGTTCAGCAGAGTACAGGGAGTGCGAGAGTCGAGATAGGGCCGGCAGCCGAGAAACATCTCTCTGCGCTGATGTGGAAAGAAAAGACGACGCTCGGTGATTAGCTAGGACTGGCTCTGAGACTCACGATGACATTTGATTTTCTTTAATTTTGTTTTTATTTTCTTTGTAAATAAATTTTTGTTTTGTCTGTCCAAGTTTTCGGAGAAATTATATTTTAGAAGATATGCAACCCAGTGACCACTGTCGATAGATACCTGCCCCAGTACAGTAGGCGGGCAGGTCCCACGCAAAACGTACCGCACCGGTAGAAAAGAGTGTACGTTACAGTGTAAAAGTCAGAAAGTTCGACGTTGGCTTATGACAGACAGTGCAGACCTATGTAATGGGATTGATAATTCGGTGGAACAAGATAGGTTCCTAATAAGTAATTTTTAATTAAATTACACTTACTTAAAAAAATCTAAAAGACATATCGAGTTTTGCTAGCCCCAATGTATTACTCGTAATAATTGTTGGAGTTGCTATTTTTGCATTGATGGAAGATTCAGAAAATTTCCCCATATCCAGTGACTTGTAAATGAGACATTTTTCTTGAAATACATTAAAAGTCTATATTTCAAAAGGCTTTTCTTTATAACAACTTTACACCATTAAAGGTTGCTTAATTTTAAGGAGGCTAATTTTAAAACCAATATTTAGCATCCATTTTTTCCTTAAGTAGCCATTTTCTGACAGCGACCATTTTACAATCCAATATTTCTGGATTGTAAAATGTACCAATTGTATCGACTTACCAATACATTACTTATAATAATTATTGGAGTAATTATCTAATATTTTATTTTCAACTAATTTTCATTGGAGAAAAAGTCAGAGATTTCCATGATTGTCAGTTACTTTTAAATGAGACATTTTTCTTGCACAGCACCAAAAGCCTGTACTTAGAAAAGCCATTTTTTACAACTATTTTATACAACTAAAAGCCAATTAAATTTACTGAGGCTGATTTTGCCACGGCTGTTAAGTAGCAATTTTTTTTTCTCAAAAAGCCATTTTCTTACAGCATTTTACACAATCCAAAGTTTTTATGTGTTACTCCTTTTCTTAATTTATATTACGAGGGACTTTTTATTTACCCCGAGAAATTAAAACTTTAAATATTATTAATCTCAATTAAAATCTTTAATGATTACACTACATTTATTTCTTCAAAATCGATAGTCTTTGAATTTATTTCTTCTGTTCTGTATGACAGAAGTTAATGTCAGATTAATATAAAACTATTATTTTATTATTTTCAGAAGTATTGATCTGTAAGACGTAGCAAATCCTCTTTGCCTTCAAGAGTAAATCCCTTCAGCAATACAGACAGATGGAAAAAGGAATTCGATAGTATAATCATGTCTAGGCTTTTCAAAGCAGCTTTTCATTACAGTTATGCCATTTCGCTTTTCATTTTCTTTCTTTCTTCTAAACACGTGACGGAGAAATCCTAAAAATCCACTTTTCTTCTTAGAGAATACTGCAAAGCGCTTGTTATTTGGCCTACTCACTGTCAATCAGCTTACGGATTTTCATTTTCATTTTATATTTATGGGAGATATTATTAGAATAAAAGAGGTAAGTTGAATAATACCTAATCTTGATACCACATCTATATTGCATTAAATGATTGTTCCCATTGTATCAAACATTTTAGCCTTCATTGCTTTTGTATTGGTGAAAAAGTCAGAAAGTTCCAAGATAGCTTTTTACTTGTGAATGAGCCATTTGTTTGCAATTTTCTTGAATGCCTTTCTTTGGAACTAGTTTTATAAACTAAAAATCAATTTTACAGACGCTGATTTAACTCACAGTATTAAGTATCCATTTTTTCCTGGGTAGCCATTTTCTAAGACATAATTTTACAATACAATTTTAAAATGCTATTTTTGTCGAAGAAATCCGACATCCACCTTCAGGGTTCCCACGGTCCTTAAAAGTCCTTAAGAACTCCTTAATTTTACCGTTCATTTTTAAAGGCCCTTAAAACTACTTAATTTTTTATCAAAGATCCTTAAAAACTCCTTAATTTTGAAAATGGAATGATATAAAAGAAAAAGTAGCTGAGTTACAGAACTTGAGCTAAAAAATTTCTGATACATAAAAAGAAATCTGTTGAACTTTCAAAATGAAATTATTTATGTATGTGAATTTGCACTATTGGAAATTTCTTTGTAAATAGAAAATAAACATTTCTTAAAGTTCATAACATTCTTTTACATTTTCTAGCCAAAAGTGCAGTGTTAATAATAAAGAAAATGCTCAAATACATATATGCTTTCAGTGTATTACTGTAGTAATTCAAAATTCCTTTCCTTGATATCCTTAAAAAATTATGAAAATACTTTCAGTTTATTAGTACTTTTTATGATCACAAGCTAGAAAACTTATTTGACAAATAAATAATCTTTCACATACTGAAAAGGTTTAAAGTATAAAGTCAGCTGTCCTTTTCTAATAGGTAACAGTCAAGCAGATTTTAATTGAACAAAGCGTGGAGGGTAGGGTTTTATAGATATTTCAGTTACTTATGGAAGTTTAATTTTCTTTGGATTGAATGTAATAGAAAAGTCTAAAACTTTATTCTTTCCCATTCAATGTCGGGTATAATCAGCTAGTATATAAACAGACACACACACACACACACACACACACACACACACACACACACACACACATATATATATATATATATATATATAACAGGCATTTTTTTAAACCCTTAGAAAGTATTGTTTATAATGTATTTTATTCACAATTTATTTGTAGTTTGATCACTCAAAAAACTTTAGATGTACAATTTTCAAAATTGGTTTTTGTCAAATAGATTTATCTTATGTTAATTTTTATACGTTTTTAAAAACTTAATTCTGAAATATTGTAGGGCATTTATAGGAAATGCCTTGTCTGGTTTATAATAATTAAAATATGTTCCTCAGGAAATAGGGTTTATGTCGTTATACCGTGTATTTCAAGTAGGTCGTTATAAAAAGTTACTATGGTCCTTAGAAAGTCCTTAAAAAGTTCTTAATTTTCCTTCTGGAAAAAAAAGTAGGAACACTGAAGTTTTATTCTTTACTTCTCGAGAATACTAAAAAGCGTTTGTTATTTGGTCTACTCTTTGATTACTCCGTTTGTTATTTGGTCTACTTCCAGCCTACTTTCCGCCCGTAGATTACGAATTTTCATTTTTCTTTTATATTTCTGATAGATAGTAATAGAACAAAAGAGGAAAGTCAAATAATATCTAATCTTGATGCCACATATATATTACATATAATGATCGCTGCAGTCGTATCGAACATTATAGCCTTCACTGGCTTTGTGTTGCCGAAAAACTCAGAAAGTTCCACGATAGCCTTTTACTCATAAATGAGCCATTTTTTTCTGCAACAGTTTTCTCAAATGCCTTTCTTTGGAACTAGTTTTATAAACTAAAAGCCAATTAATTTTACGGAAGCTTATTTCACCCCCAGTATTAAGTATCCATTTTTTCCTGGGTAGCCATTTTCTAAGACAAAATTTTGCAAAGCAATTTTTAAACTGCTATTTGTCTGAGGAATACGACATGCACCTTTATTCTTTCCTTCTCGAGAATACTGCAAAGCTCTGGTTATTTGGTCTACTTTCCCTCTACTCTGGTCCGTAGCTTACAGATTTTCCTTTTTCTTTTATATTTCTGATAGATATTATTAGAATAAAAGAGGCAAGTTGAATAATACCTAATCTTGATGCTACATCCATATTGCATTTAATGATTGCTGCCGTTGTATCAAATATTTTGGCCTTCATTGGTTTTGTATTGGTGAAAAAGTCAGAAAGTTCCAAAATAGCTTTTTGCATGTAAATGAGGCATTTTTTTCTGCAACAATTTCCTTAAATGCCTTTTTTTAGAACTAGTTTTATAAACTAAAAGTCAATTAATTTTATGGAAGCTGATTTCACCCCCAGTATTAAATATCCATTTTTTCCTGGGTAGACATTTTCTAAGACATAGTTTTACAATACAATTTTTAAATTGATATTTTTGTCTGAGAAATGTTAAAAATCCACTTTCTTTACTTTTCGAGAATACTACAAAGTGTTTGTTATTTTTTCTACTCTTCGTTTACTCCGTTTTTTATTTGGTCTACTTTCCGTCTACTCTCCGTCTGTAGCTTACGGGCTTTCATTTTTCTTTTATGTTTCTGATAGATTTTAGTAGAACAAAAGAGGCAAATCGAATAATATCTAATGTTGATTCTACATATATATTGCATATAATGATTGCTGCAGTCGTATCGAACATTTTAGCTTCCACTGGTTTTGTATTACCGAAAAACTCAGAAAGTTCCCCAATAGCCTTTTGCTTGTAAATGAGCCATTTTTTCTGCAACAATATTCTCAAATGTCTTATTTTGGAGCTAGTTTTATAAACTAAAAGCCAATTAATTTTACGGAAACTGATTTCACCCCCAGTATTAAGCATCCATATTTTTCCCGGGTAGCCATTTTATAAGATGTTATTTTACAATACAATTTTTAAACTGCTATATCTGTTGGTGGAATCCGACATCCACCTTTATTTTTTACTCCTCGAGAATACTGCAAAGCGTTTGTTATTTGGTCTACTCTCCGTCAAACAGCTTGCGAATTCTCATATTCCTTTTATATTTCTGGGAGATATTAATAGAACAAAAGAGGCAAGTTGAATAATACCTAATTTTGATACCACATATACATTGCATATAATGATTGCTGCAGTCATTTTGCCTGCAATGGTTTTGTGTTGCCAAAAAAATCTGAAAGTACCACTCTGGCCTTTTATTTATAAATGAGCCATTTTTTTCTGCAACAATATTCTCAAGTGCCTTTCTTTGGAACTAGTTTTATAAACTAAAAGCCAATTAATTTTACGGAAGTTTATTTCACCCCTAGTAATAAGTAACCATATTTTCCCCGGGTAACCATTTTACAAGACGTAATTTTGCAATACAATTTTTTAAACTGCTATTTTCGTCGGAGGAATCCAACATCCACCTTTAATCTTTATTTCTCGAGAATACAGCAAAGCATTTGATATTTGGTCTACTCTCCGTCAATCAGCTTATGGATTTTCATATTCCTTTTATATTTCTGGGAGATATTAATAGAACAAAAGAGACCAGTTGAATAATATCTAATCTTGATGCCACATATGTGTTAAATTTAGTGATTGTTCCTGTCGTATCAAACATTTTAGCCTCCATTGGTTTTGTATTGGTGAAAAACTCAGAAAGTTCCAAGATAGTATTTTACTTGTAAATCAGCCATTTTTTTCTGCAACAATTTTCTCAAATTCCTTTCTTTGGAACTAGTTTTATAAACTAAAAGCCAATTAATTTTACGGAAGCTGATTTCACCCTCAGTATTAAATATCCATATTTTTCCTGGGTATCCATTTTCTAAGACATAATTTTACAATACAATTTTTAAACTGCTATTTCTGTCGGAGAAATCCTAAAAGTCCACCTTTTTTGTTTACTTCTGGAGAATACTGCAAAGCGTCTGTTATTTGGTCAACTCTCCTTCAACCAGCTTAGGGATTTTCATATTCCTTTTATATTTCTGAGAGATATTAATAGAACATAAGAGGCAAGTTCAATAATACCTAATTTTGATGCTACATATATATTGCATATAATGATTGCTATAATCATTGCTACAGCCTTGACTGGTTTTGTGTTGCCGGAAACCACAAAGTTCCCTGATGGCCTTTTACTTGTAAATGCGCCATTTTTTCCTGAAACAATTTTCTCAAATGCCTTACTTTGGAACTAGTTTTATAAACTAAAAGCCAATTAATTATATCGAAGCTTATTTCACCCCCAGTATTAAGTATCCATATTTTCTCCCGGGTCGTCATTTTCTAAGACATAATTTTACATTACAATTTTTAAACTGTTATTTTCTGCCCATCCACCTTTATCTTACTTGGAGAATTAAACGTTTATTTTCTACTCTCCTCAATCAGCTTAGGATTTTCATATTCCTTTTATATTTCTAGATATTAATAGAACAAAAGAGCTTTAATAATATAATTTGATGCCACATATGTGTTAAATAATGATTGTTGCTGGACTCTTTATTTTGTTTGTTTGGTAAACTCAGAAAGTTCCAAGATAGTATTTTTACTTGTAAATAGCCATTTTTTCTGAACAATTCTCAAATTCCTTTGGAAAATTAAAAATTTAAATATTAATTTATACATATATTTATATATTAGCTGCAATCATTTATAATTTTTTGTGATGACTCAGAAATTTCACTATTACCATTAAGCCATTTTTTTACAATTTCTGAAATGCCTTTCTGAAATAAAAAATATAATTTTACTACGCATTTAAAAGTATTAAATATCCATATCTTATAAATTTAAGACATAATACAATACAATTTTTAAATATTTCTGTCGGAGAAATCCAAAAGTCCAAACTTCTGGAGAATAGAACCTGTTATTTTACTCTCCTTCATTAATTTTCTCCTTTTATATTTCTGAAATATTAATAAACAAAAGCATCAAAATATAAATGAAATATATTGCAAAATGATTGCTACAATCATTGCTACAGCCTTGACTTTTTGTTCCCCACTTCCCTGAGCTTTACTTGTAAATAATTTTTTCCTGAAAAATCAAATGCTTACGAACTATAAAAAAATGCCATTAATTAATATCGAAGCTGATTTCACCCCAGTATTCTTCCTATTCCCTCGTCATCTAAGACATAATTTTACATTACAATAAAGTTATGCCCAAAATTATATAAAATACATATTTACCATAAAGGAGAAAAACATACACTCATGATTACATTATATTCTTCCTGGTTCTTTATTTCTTACAAAAAATGTCTTTTTATGCTTACTTTTATACACACAAAGTTTTTAATAATAGCAATTCGCATACAAAATAATATGTAAAAAAATCATTTATAATTCTGATGTATAGTTGCTTTCGGCAAAATCAAGATTTTTGAGTTTTACTAACAATTCTTCCCTATTTATCTTGAATTAAATATTTATATCCTATCATTTACATAAATGATTATGAATTATTAATAAAAATTTTGGTCGTGTATGATAAAAAACACGGTACTGGACAGAATCAACATCGATTGGACAGTGCTTCTTCTTCCTTACCTTCTTCCCTTTGCTGTCTCTCTTTGAGTAGTAAATAATCTAGTAGCCAGAAAAGTAATCAAAAACATACGAAACCATAAAAAGCGCATGTGAAATAATTCGGGAAAGACTGATTGCACAGTGCCCGAGCTTCTTCTTCCTTACCTTCTTCCCTTTGCTGTCTCTCTTTGAGTAGTAAATAATCTAGTAGCCAGAAAAGTAAACAAAAATATACGGAACCATAAAAAGCGCATGTGAAATAATTCGGGACTGATTGCACAGTGCCCGAGCTTCTTCTTAAGAGTAGTATAATGAGTAGCCAGAAAAGTAATCAACATACGCATAAAAGCGCATGTGAAATAATCGGGAAAAGTAATATTTTCTTGCTTTATTCTTGCTGTCTCTCTTGAGTATAAATATCTTAGCCAGAAAATAAATTGAATATAAAAGCACATGTGAAATAATTAAAGATATCACATTAAACACTTAGTCAGTATATTCGCCTTATTCAATAAAACCAGGAAGGAGTTAAATATTTTTCTTGCTTTAAATTCGTTTGTTTTTTTATATACCTTTTTACCTATTAGAAATAAATGGTGTAATATAAAACTAAGTAAATATTGTAATATAAAACTAATATCATTTTGTTATTAGAAATAAATCATAGCAAATATTCTCTTTCTCTTCATGAGTAAATCTCTTCAATATTTCTGGCAGATGGGAGAAAGAAAGAAATATTTTTGTCTATCCAGTGGTATAGCAGTTTTTCCTTCCAGATATTTCATTTCGTTTTCTCTTTTATATTCCTTCTGTTCAACAACTGGCAGAGGAATACTATATCAGTTTTCGAAAAAACCTTATAGTGTTTGTAATTTGGTCTGTTTGGTCTACTTTACATCCATCAGTTTACGGACTTTCCAATATATTCAAAATTTTGGGGGAGATCAATAGAAAAAGAGAATCAAGCAAGTTGAAAAATATGTAATATTTCTGGCACCGATGTAAGACTTTCAATAATCATTGCATGTTACATCCACGTCTAGCACTGACGAGTAAAATGCGAAAAAATGTACAAGTACTTCTTTGAATGATACAAAATGCTGTAAGTAAGTAACAAAACAAAGAATTACATGCAAAGATAAAAAAAAAACTATTGAATTTCCATAAATAACAAGATGATATTTTTGATATTTAACAAAATAATGTTTAAAGGCAATACATAAATAAATAAATCTACATTAATAGTGTATGTGGTCACTCCTCATCTTAATATGAAGTGTATAGCGGAGGATCATGCTTGTTACGAGGTAATAAACCACCGCAGAGTCTAATAATCGCCCTTCCCCCAGGAGAGTAGTTTCAAAATATTTGAGAGTTCTGGAGGTGGGAAAAAATTATACACAGCATCATCAAGGTCGTCCTGAAGATTTTCAATTGGATTAAAATCCGGTGAGAAAGACCGCAACTCCATAGGCTCAATCCTTTCACTTTCCGGAAAGTCATCAACAATGATAGCTCTATGGGGACGCCCATTAAAACGATAATATTTACCGTTAAAACAAACGAAAAACCAACATCTGCAGCGTACAGTTTCACAGTAGGGTCTAGAACTTCATCTAGATACTGTACAGCTGTCATAGAACCTGGACTATATATGTGCAGGTTAGTGCGATATCCCAGTGAAATCCTTGCCAAGACCATGCTGCTTCCACCACGGAAGGCGTGATGTTCGATGATGTTATCGGGACGATTGGGTGTCATTTGTTTCCTACAGACCCTTACATACTTATTATTGGGTTGTAGGGCAAATCTGGATTCATCTGGGAACATACCGATGCCCCAATCACACACAATCCAATTAACAGGCTGGCTGTATTACTTTAATCATGCGCTCTGGACTGGACCATTAAGGAACACAAACTTGAGGTACCCGGGCACACAGACCATTGAAGAGTATCCTTCGACGAACAGTAGGAGAAGATATCCTCTTACTAATGGACAAAGAAACCATAAAGGTCAAAGTTGAGGTCGATTCGACTTGGCTACACCGCGGAGTCGTAACTCTTGGATTACCGGCTACAGGTCTTCGGACAACTGTTTGGTTTCTTTCAATTAGTTTCTATAATCGTGAAATGGCGAAATGATAAAAACCAAAGAAACGAGCAATGTCTGTGATAGACTGTCCTGTTACAGTATGTCTCAAAGTCTGCCTGCGAGCAGAATCTTATATTCGTCTTCAAGATGTCATAAGAAACACAAAGCTTGTGAACGTCTAGCCTGAAAACAAATTGTACGAATGATCTAACCTTCCACCATTACTCACTTATGTAACTCATATAACCCCTATCAATGTCGGCTTCTTATACGACTGCCTAGTTTTTACATATTTATGGATACGAAACTATGATTGGTTGTTACTTAACATACTTGCATACTTACTTCTACTTTTGCTATAAGCTTCAACGTCTTATTTTTCTGATGAGCTGACAAAAATTAACATTTTCCTCGATGCTTGACTTTTGGAAATGAATGTAGTGTATATATTCTAGACTTATATTTATATTCTGGTAAAAGTTATAATGTTTCACGAAATCCAGTTACTTATAATTGAGACATATTTCCTGTAATAATTTCCCTTACAGCTCTTTTATAACAATTTCTATACAACTAATGATGCCAATTAATTTTTCAGAGGTTGATTTTTCCAACTCTATTGAGCAGCCATTTTTGTTCCTAAGGAACCATTTTCTGACAAAAACCAACTTACGATCCAATATTTTTATTCGTTGTTTGCTTTCCTAGTTATATTATGAGTGTTTTTTATTTACCATAAAGAAATAATATAAAAAACTCTAGATAATATTATTAGAAAATAAACATTTTAATGGTAATATAATATTTTTTTCTTGTTTTAAAATCGCGATTCTTTGAAAGTATCTTTCCCACCTCTGTATAGTAGAAGTTGATGTCAACTATTAAATAAAACAAAAACCATATTTCTTTTCAAAAGTATTGATCTAAGATGCAGAAAAATCTCTGACAGACGGAGATAAGAACACGGTAGAATAATTGTGCCTTGGACTTCCAAAGCAGATTTTCATTCCAGATATACCATTTCATTTTTTTATTTTCCTTTCTTTCTTCCCTGCAAGAGATGCAGTAATCCTAAAAATCCCGTTGTCTGCCTTACTACTGCAGTAAACTGCAAATTTTTGTTACGTTGTCTGTTTGCTCTGTTATCAGCTTATGGATCCTTTTTTAATTCTAAAGAAGATTAAAATAACAAAAGAAGCCAGTTAAAAATCAGCTATTATTGCTAGTACCAATTTAATAGTTGTAATTTATGGATTTTAAACTATGCATAATGTTAGGTTATAGTATTATGAAATATTTATTATTAGACTATAGTTGGTATCTATCCCTTTAGCTTCAACCAGTTTTATATTCTCGAAATATCAGAAATTCATTCATGGTCAGTTACTTCTTAAATAGAAATTTATCCTGCAATCATTTCCCCAAAAGCTATTTTTGTAAATATTTTTATGCGAATAATTACCAATTATTTTAACGTGAGCTGATTTTGATACCTATGTTAAGGAATTATTTTTCCTAAGGAGCCATTTTCTTTCAGTAGCCATTTTGAAATCCAAACGATTTCTTATTTACTATTTAATTTCACAATTATACTGCGAGTGACTTATAATCTACCGCAGTTAAATTAAAACCAGATGACATCTCCTCGGTTAGTAGATCCTGAAAATTTCTCGCAGAAGCCTTTGAATGATTAGAAACCAAGGATGGTAAATTAGGCCTAAAGATAAATTAAGATTAAATAACATTCATGGAGGCTTCACACAGTACACCTAAACAACAGACATTGTCAGTGAAAAATTACACCTCTGAAACAGTGTCACAATTCAAATATCTTAGGTCTGTCATAACCATTAACATTAATTTGATTGTAGCGATAAACAACAGGCTTGCCATGTCAATTAAATGCCATCATGGCCTCAAAGACCAACTGAAATCTTGCTTTATAAACTTAAATACTAAAATTAACATCTATAAAACACTAATACGACCTATTTTCCTCTATGGAAGTGAATAATGAGCAATAAATAAATTACATGAAAATAAATTATTAACCTTTAAATGTAAAAGTTTTAGAAAAAACTTTGATGTAGTTCTTGAGATTAATAACTGGAGATTCTATTTTAACTTTGAAATTTACGAAAGTTAACACTTTGACAGTATAATTTTTTTTCCAGAATTTGGTCAAAAAATGTCACATTTTTTTATTGCAAGATATTTTATTGAAATTAACATTTCTAATATTTTTAAGCATTTATTACAACGTTTTTCCTTCTATGAAAGCATCATAGAATTGAAGTTTACCTTTAGTCTCATCGATATCCAAATTAATTTTGGAATTCCAGTGAAAGCAAATCTAGGAGACAGATCCGAAGGATTATCACAATTTCAAGAAATTGTCTTACTTGAATGATTCCATCTGTACTACTATCAGAGACATTACTATCCAGGCCATCTAATAAAATATCGCTACTATCATTTACAGATAATTCAGTTTCTGATTCCGAGTCACAGTGCGAATCGCAAGAAATTAGCTCCTTACGCTCTGAATTCTCAATTATTTAAAAGTAAAAATATATTATTCAACTCTTACATCGATAAAAATATCAGGTGGTTATTAAAATATAACCAGAAAGCTATACACTGAAAGATAACAATTCGTCTTCTGATACAAAACTTGCGAAAAAACCCACGCTTTTGAACCAATGAGAGTAGAAAATACAATAAACTGCAAACTATCATTTACTGGACATCTATATGAATAATTTGTTACTAAAATTGGAAAAAATACGCCCGAAACAGTGCAAGCGAAATAAAAATCCGATTGCCCGTACGCCGTACGGTCAAATCAGTAAAGGCCCTAAAGCTGTGCCCCTACAGCGTACGGGCAAAACAGGGAAGGGGTTAAGAGCAACCCGATATTATAAAAGTTATAAAATGCAACAGGCTACGATGGCTTAACAATTATTCCGATCTGACAATGTAACCCAGTAAATAAGCTCACTTTTACTATCCCCATGCGAAACAGAAGTCGAGGAAGATCACTAATTAGATGGCTTGGATCGGTAGTGAGGGACTTTAGTCTTGTAAATAAACGAAATTGGAGAAGCCCTGGAGAAGGAACAACCATTAGGGATGGCCTTGCCCTGTAAGAGGCTGTAGTGCCTTGAAAGAAGAAAAAATTAAAACAGTAGATAGTATTAATCAAAAAAGAAGATCACTAGGAATCAAGAGGAAGATCACTAATTAGATGGTTTGGATCGGTGGAGAGGGACTTTAGTCTTGTAAATAAACGAAATTGGAGAAGCACTGGAGTGGGAATAACCATTAGGGATGGCCTTGGCCTGTAAGAGGCAGTAGTGGCTTGAAAGAAGAAAAAATTAAAACAGTAGATAGTATTAATCAAAAAAGAAGATCACTAGGAATCAAGAGGAAGATCACTAATTAGATGGTTTGGATCGGTGGAGAGGGACTTTAGTCTTGTAAATAAAGGAAATTGGAGAAGCCCTGGAGAAGGAACAACCATTAGGGATGGCCTTGCCCTGTAAGAGGCTGTAGTGCCTTGAAAGAAGAAAAAATTAAAACAGTAGATAGTA
>CM063507.1:47043162-47053162 GCA_032207245.1 Pardosa pseudoannulata | reverse complement strand
CGGTTCTCATCCGGACAGACAGGATGGAGGAGAGAGAGAGAGACCTGGATCCCGAAACGAGAAGAGGAGCTCGGAGTTCCGTCCTCCATAATTGTCTTATTTTTTAATCCATTTTTGTTTTCTCCTTTCTTTTTATTAATTTTTATCTTTCAAAAAAAAAAAACTAAATTAATCAATTTTGAAATTTTCTATTAAATATTTTATGAACCAATTTCATTTAAACAATGACAGAACATTTTAATTTCATACTTCTCCTCCTGTTTTTTAAAAATGCCTTTTAGCTCAAAAAAACTTTTTTTACTTTTAAACAATTTAATATCAAACTTTCATAAAATATTAAAGAATAAATATTAATAATATCTCGGGTTTGCAGGATGCATTAATTGATAACACATTATATTCTTTTTTTTCTTTTCCATGTTTCTTTTTCAGGAACAAACCTTTTTTCGTTTTGCTCGCCTAGTTCCTCATAGAAACCCCACTTCCACAGAGTTAAAAAAATATTTTTCATAAAAATTTTTTCCAATTTACACATTTCAAAAGTTTCTGCTGGTAAGAGGATTTATTCATATATTTTATGATTTTTACAAATGCATAGCTTCATGTAAAAAAAAAAAAAAACTAAATAAATTTTGAAAACTTAGACCCTTATAAGATATTTTATGAACCCATTTATTCTAAACAAGACAGAACACTATTCAATCAAAAATAACCTGTTTTAAAAATGACCTTTTAGCTAAAAAAAACCCCCTTTTTTCCAGTTAAACAATGTAATATCAAGTTTCATAAATATCTAAAGAAACACTCATGAATAATACTCTCGTTTGCAGGATGCATTAATTGATAACACATATTCTTTTTTTTTTTTCTTGTTTTACTGAATTAACTGTTTCTTGATAAATATCTCAAATCCTAATCCTTAGAAAAGGCTGTTTAGCACCGAGGGTTAAAAAAACAGTTTATATTTTCCAATTTACACATTTCAAAAGTTTCTGCTGGTAAGAGGATTTATTCATATATTTTATGATTTTTACAAATGCATAGCTTCATGTAAAAAAGAAAAAAAACTAAATAAATTTTGAAAACTTAGACCCTTATAAGATATTTTATGAACCCATTTATTCTAAACAAGACAGAACACTATTCATTCAAAAATAACCTGTTTTAAAAATGACCTTTTAGCTAAAAAAACCCCCCTTTTTTCCAGTTAAACAATGTAATATCAAGTTTCATAAATACTTGAAGAAATAATCATGAATAATGCTCTCGTTTGCAGGATGCATTCTCGGTAATCGTTTCCTTTAAATAAATTACACGGTTTAAATCCAGGCATTTCAGTTTTATTCTTTTCTCAATTCTTTTGTCCTCTAGAGTAATTCAAATAGCTAATTTTCAGAATCGCTTTCAATTCTCTTTTCTTTTTTTTTTCTGACTCAGACACAAATCGGAGAAATTTCTTTTTCTGTGGCGGCAATTATACTAGTTTCTTTAGAAATCTCTCACTATGTCTACCTACCTGTCTATCTATATGTTTATACACATACATATTATATATACATTTATACATTCACACACACACACACATATATATATATATATATATATATATATATTTATATATATATATATACATACATGTATGCATATATATGTATATACACACACACATATATATGTACATATATACATATATATATATATGTATTATATTAAAACGATTACCCTTTACTGACTCAAAAATTCTCCTTATTTCCATTCTTATTCCTTCAAATCTCTTTTCTCATCCACAAAATATCTTATCTAAAGGAGTGTCCACGAATTAAAATTCTTTCAACCCATTTCCAAAAGCTATCTCTGTAATAAATGCAAATTTTCTGCCCCCTTCTTCATATTTCCCAGATGTCACAATAAATTAGCTTACTCCTACAATGATCTAAGTACCGCTCTGACTGTTAATAACACTGACTACGAAAGCTTTCTGTGGCAAAGATGTCGTTTCTGCTTGTCGCTCTGGGATCCAACCCTGTAATCCCCACACGTTTGCAAGATATTGCATTTGAAAGAGTAACATATAACATATAAGCACTGCTAAGCCATGCTTTAGAGTATGGCTCAATCGTTAAACACTGTTTAGTGTGTTTCCAAAAGTCTGCTTCGTTACACGTACACATATATATAGCATAAATTACTCTCGCCGATTACACAAGAAAATTTAGTCTTTAAGTTATTAATAGTTAAGGCATTTACCCTTTAATGCACAATTTTGTTTAAAAAGACCGTCCAAAAAAATGAAATTTTTTAATGTAAAAAATACAATTTAGAACGTTGACTTTAAAAAAATATATATTTATAAAATATATATTGAATAAGTAAGTGTTATAGCTTACAATCCCATGCAAATGATAAATATCAATAAAATGTTTGTTTGTTTTGTAATTTCACATTGTTATTTTCAATTCTCGATTGCAATCGAATGTGAAAAGTTATAGCAATATAAAGTAGGCAAGGGGAAAAAGAAATTAGCATTTATTCTAGCTTTAGTTTTGGACGGTGGAATTTAATCGGATAACACTCTTTTAAATTTGACATTACGGCTGGGTAATTAAGTAGTAAAGAATGGGAAAGGGAAATGGAGAATTTTAAAGAGGTATTTTAGGTGTAATTATTTTTATATATTAAACATATATATGGCTGTGCGTGTGTGTGTATTTAAATGTATAATTTAAATTTTAAATTTTATTAATCAAATATATTTCGTATTCTTTAAAACATTTTAATACGATTATTTTAACTTATTTGGAAATAAGTTTAAAAAGTAACTATTAATCAATATATATTTCGTAATCTTTAAAACATTTTAATACGATCATTTCAACGTATTTGGAAATATGGTTAAATGTAGTTATTAATCAAATATATTTTGTATCCTTTAAAACATTTTATTATGATTATTTTAACGTATTTAGAAATATAGTTAAAAGTAATTATTACTCAAATATATTTTATATTCTTTAAGACATTTTAATATCATCATTTTAACGTATTTGGAAATATGGTTAAAAGTAATTATTAATCAAATATATTTCGTATTCTTTAATAAACATTTTAATACCATCCTTTTAACATATCTGAAAATATGGTTAAAAATAATACTCTCGTTCACAGTTTGCAATCCGAGTACTGTTTATTTTAAATAAATTACACGGATTTAATCGCGGCATTTCAATTTTCCGCTACTCTGAAATCTTTTTGTCTGTAGGGCAATGAAAAGGACAATTTTCCAGAACTATTATCTTTCTTATCTCCTTTTCTTTAGACCGAGAAATAAGTTGGATTGCTTCCTTTGGAGATAATTAAATGACTCTGTTTAGAATTTTTTAAAAAAGTATAATTATCTTAAAAACTTCTAATGTGTAGCAAATAAATAATTATGCTGTATTAGCATTTCTTGGTTAGTCAAACAAACCTTACAAAAAAAATGTTTAAAATATTACAGGAAAAATAAACTGTAGAATTAGCTAAGTTTAGTCTTAATGATCTGTGATATTCTCAGCCTTAAAACTTGATATTTCAAGTATTAAGTGTTTTAACTAATCTAAAAATGTATAGGTTTTAGATTAAATAAGGGCTAATGTCAAGAATAATGAACATAATACAATGTTAATGTAATAAAATATAAATAATATAATGCCATGTAATAATTCCGTACTGATATACAGAAAATTACAAAGTAATTTAATGAAATGTAAGGTAACGTAATAAAATATAAATAAAATAATGCAATATAATGATTCCGTATTGATAATAAGAAAATTATAAAGTAATTTTATAAAACTTAAGGTAATGTAATAAAACGTAATAAAATATAAATAACATAATGCAATTTAATAATTCCGTAATGATATAAAGAAAATTATAAAGTAATTTAATAAAACTTAAGGTAACGTAATAAAATATAAATAAGATAATTCAGTGTAATAATTCCATAGTGAAATAAAGAAAATTATAAAGTAATTTAATAAAACTTAAGGTAACATAATAAAATATAAATAACATAATGCAATGTAATAATTCCGTAGTGATATAAAGAAAATTATAAAGTAATTTAATAAAACTTAAGGTAACTTTATAAAACGTAATAAAATATAAATAAGATAATGCAATGTAATAATTCCTTAGGGATATAAAGAAAATTATAAAGTAATTTAATAAAACTTAAGGTAACGTAATAAAACGTAATAAAATATAAATAACATAACGCAATGTAATAATTCTGTAGTGATATAAAGAAAATTATAAAGTAATTTAATAAAACTTAAGGTAACGTAATAAAACATAATAAAATATAAATAAGATAATGCAATGTAATAATTCTATATTGATATAAAGAAAATTATAAAGAAACTTGAGTTTTTCTTAAAATATGAAATATTTAATATAGAAATATTATACTTCGGAAATATTTAATATTTTATAAGAATATTTGTATATTTCTTTTTTAAATAATGTTATTTTTAGTTTACTAAATTTGTGAAAAATAATTGGCCGTTTTAGAACTTTAGCAATTAAAATTTATCTCATTTTATAAAATTTTATGATTAATATAATGGAAGAAAATATTTCTTTTAAAGTAAATACATTTTTATTACTTGAAAAATATAATTTATTTATTTAAATGCAGTAGAAAAATCTTAGCATACCTATGCATCACCAACTACTGTATTATTTATGGTAATTACTTATTTGATTCTCTACATTTAATTAAAATTCTAAAAACAATGATGCATTTTAATCTGTAATATAAGAGTAAGCTTACAGTTTACATTAATGTAGTATTTTTGTTGCGAAATTTTCTTTGAAAAATATTGCAGTTATTATAAATTAATGATTCTTATTATCCATAACTTCTGAATTTCCTTGAAGAAATAAATTGGTTTCAAGTATTCACTTCTCGATATACGAGGGTTACTCTGAAATTTTTGAGATATTCGCAGACTAGAATTTAGGAAAAAAAAAAAAAAAAAAAAAAGAGGTTTAATTTTAAAATACAAAGTATTTTAACACAGGAGAAAAATTTTTACTGACTTACTTCAACTTGTTTAGCAAAGAATAAATTTTAAACAGAAGAGAAAAAAGGAGTTGACGCTAGAACATATTCGCTCTATAATATTCTACGATTTTAAAGCAGGATTCAATCAAGAAGAATGCTTTCAACGGTTGCAGTTGGCAATTGGTGATGAATCTCCAGCTCGTGCTACTGTATTCAGATGGTTTAACCCTCCGAGTGGAACACACCGATTAAAAAATGTCTCTAAAAATACGCTAAAGGTTTATTGTGTCAATGGCCAAAGCGTTCTATGATTTTTTACTTCACCCTTTGTATACTAGAATGGAATACGGGAAATCCACCCTCGTTATTGTCCCTTTACTTCCGGTTATAAATAGATATATAAATAGATATTATAGATTGTTAATTTTTAATACACATAAAGCTCGTCAAGATCATCCCATAAGAAATTATGGATTCTAAAAGTACAAATAAAAATATTCTTTAAGAGAATTATTTATATTTATTTACGAAAGTCATCCATGATATAAAAGTGGTGCAATTAGAGATACGTCTGAAACCGCAAACAAAATACTTCGAAATAGAGATTTATAAAGTCATGAAAAGATATCAGGGTCTTTGTGACACAGGGAGTAGGCATGCATCCCTCACTAAATGTCAGTCAAAGAGGGGTGCAGTTCCTAAACAATCGACCTGACCCTCCTACTACAAACACTGGCAGAAATGTACATTACATTCGTTTTTTCTTTAGAAGGTCGAAAATTGTACGTGACAACCGATTTGAAATCATCATCGATTTGGCGGAATTGTACGTGCGAACCGCTTAGAGGGTTAAAGGATTTAGCAGAAGTCGCAATTTTCTTCAGGATCAAGAACACACAGGAAGGCCGCCGTCGGAAGTAATCCCGATAATGTGTCTACCAGAAGAAAAATGTTAATGGATTGATAATTGCTGCACCTATCAAATTATACATAAATAACTTAACATCGGATCCGCATCCATACACAAAATTATTAATGAAGAATTACATATGAAAAAGGTAGTTAGCCGTTGGGTAGTTAGCCCCATAATCTAACTGAGCTCTAAAAAGGGATAGCGTGTCAGAATCAGTAAAGAAACTCTTAATGACAGTGGCCACTGCATCGTTTCTAAAATTATAACTGTTGATGAAAACGTACATACCGTTTTTGGACGTTCCAATACGCCAAGAAAGCAAAGTACGGGTATTTGAAGAGGATCCCACGCCGAAAAGGGTGAAAAGGCAATGCGCAATAAAAAAGTGATGTATGCCGTTTTCTTCAAAAGTACCGGATTGGTCAAAGCCAGAAAGTTGGAGGGATAGAAGACAGTAACAGCAAACTGGTATATTGCTAAATGTCTTCCACAAATTCTACTAGAAGTGAATGTTAGGGGACTAATACTTCACCATGACAATGCATCTTCCCATACAGCCGGATTGAGTTTCTTAAACCAAAACAAATTAAAGTGATTAAATTAAAGAAATAAAAAATTAAATTAAAGTGTTAAATTTAAGAAAAATGGGGCTTTTCAAGAACTTTAACAATTTAAAATTTATTTAATTTCATAAAATTTTACAATTAATATAATGGGAAAAATACTTTATTTAAAAGTATATATATTTTTATTACTAGCTAAATATACATTACGGCTTTAAATGCTGTAGTAAATCTTTTTACCGTATTTAAACAATATTCCAATTTACTTTGGATATTATTATTCATAAAGATGCATAACTGTTTTAATGCTTCTTAATGCAAAAGTAAATTTTTTGATAGTTGAGATTTAGCTGAAAATTTAACACTTCTCCCTCACTGAGGTATAAAATATACTAAGAATTAAAAGCAAAAAAAAAAAAAAATCTTTTCTTTTTAATTTTAATGAGATCTGTAGATTGATTGTTTAAATTGCATTCTAGGTACTTAAAATATTTTCAAGTGTATTTCTTAACTTAATATTTTCGTGTTTAAATTTTTTGAAATTCAGTATTTTCTTTTACCGTCAAGGCAAATTTATTACGACTTTTTTACGCTTTAAAAATTAGTGCCCTTCATTTTTTTTTCTTTTTCTGTCTAAGATACAAGTACTTGCATAGAAACGGAAAAACCGATCACGTATTTTTATATCTAAGCGAAGCTTAAGTGGTGGTATAAATGAATCTTAATTCACATGAAATGTTTAAAAACTCTCAGTGAAAAGAAATTGTGGCGTTTGCTGAGCATGGTTCTAAAGAAATATTTTTTTCCAAATATTAAATTATGAATATTTTAATATATTCATTGCTGTTAAAAAGTTTAAAAAAATCCTTATGGCGAATATAATGAAATAAATAAACAATGAACTTATCAAAATCAGACATATCTGCAAAGCTCTTTTATTATTAAACTAGCATATAGCCCATCATATGACGGGATCAGTAAAATTTTTAATATTCCAGAACTGTTAAGTACCCAATGAGGCAGGTAATAAAATGGTTTGTTTTTTGGCTGAGAATTATCTGGTTCACTCTCAATAGTTTATTTATCGTCATACTCCTCTAGAGTCTCCCGATCCTGTAATGCAGTTTAGAATCACATGGAATTCATTTAGTCAAACCATGTGGTTATGTATAACAAACAAACAAACTTCTTAATTTCCAAATATATATAAATTAAAAGTTAGATATTTAGTAGTCCTCGACTTATATGAAAAGAATTTATTGTTAATACCGATGATAAAGTTTTCATTACAACAAAAAATAATCGATGATTGAATTTAAAATTATCACTTATATACTTAATCTATTATTTAAGTCAAATATAAAAGAAAATTATTTGCTTAATATGTAAGTTCAGCGATAAAACGTATGAAAATAATGCACGCGATATTTAAATAATTTAAAACAAGAAATGATTATATGAGATGGTTAAAGGAATGACGTCATAATGCTAGAAAAAAAATGTTATTTTTACCTATTTATTACGTGAATAAATTGATAAATTTAATCGCCTGCCCTTAGCCGAGGAATCCATTCCAGGTACAACCGCTTCAAAAATTTGCCGACAGACACCTTAGGCTATTATTATATAGGGGATCAGCGATAAAACGTATGAAAATAATGCACGCGATATTTAAATAATTTAAAACAAGAAATGATTATATGAGATGGTTAAAGGAATGACGTCATAATGCTAGAAAAAAAAATGTTATTTTTACCTATTTATTACGTGAATAAATTGATAAATTTAATCGCCTGCCCTTAGCCGAGGAATCCATTCCAGGTACAACCGCTTCAAAAATTTGCCGACAGACACCTTAGGCTATTATTATATAGGGGATCAGCGATAAAACGTATGAAAATAATGCACGCGATATTTAAATAATTTAAAACAAGAAATGATTATATGAGATGGTTAAAGGAATGACGTCATAATGCTAGAAAAAAAATGTTATTTTTACCTATTTATTACGTGAATAAATTGATAAATTTAATCGCCTGCCCTTAGCCGAGGAATCCATTCCAGGTACAACCGCTTCAAAAATTTGCCGACAGACACCTTAGGCTATTATTATATAGGGGATCAGCGATAAAACGTATGAAAATAATGCACTCGATATTTAAATAATTTAAAACAAGAAATGATTATATGAGATGGTTAAAGGAATGACGTCATAATGCTAGAAAAAAAAATGTTATTTTTACCTATTTATTACGTGAATAAATTGATAAATTTAATCGTCTGCCCTTAGCCGAGGAATCCATTCCAGGTACAACCACTTCAAAAATTTGCCGACAGACACCTTAGGCTATTATTATATAGGGGATGTTTAAAAAAATTTAAACAAACCTTATAGCGAATATAATAAAATAAACAAACAATAAAATTATCAAAATCCAACATAACCATTTAAACAAAGATTAATCACGGTTAGCAGATTAACCCCTTAACAGTTAACATTAACCTTAACATTAACATTAACATTCCTTAACAGTTTCATTTTCTTTCCGAATTCAATCCAAAAAAATGTCACATTTTTTTATTGCATACTTTTGTTCCTTTTACATTTGTAAACTGGAAAATGTTATTAAAAGTAATATTTCTAATTATTTTAATCATTTATAACAACTTATTTACAGGAAATTACAGTTTCTTTTCTCACTCATGTACACTAGATAGTGAAGTGGCGTTTACGGTTATGCAGATAACAAATATTTTCGATTACCATTACTACACAATTATTTTCGAATGCAAACACTACAAATACTTTTATTTAGCCGGTTTTTTCAAAGATCAGATTTAGCGCGATAAATCTTGAAAGAGGGTAAGAAGCGTAGTCCAACGTCCCAACCCGGACAAAAATATCTAGTTTCTTTTCGAATTCATTTGCTGCTGTCATTTTTCTTCAATGAACACACATAGCACTTGTTTTTTTTTTATCTGTAGGTAGAATTATCTCTAAAAAGTCTCTCTGGGTCAGTCTCCCAAAACCTCAAGCCAAAAACTCGCGGTGAAATGAAAAACATATCAGAAAGCCCGAACTTTCAAACGAAACAGAATACACTTCGAAAACTAACATCTTGTGGACATCTGTACGATTTATTTAACCTTAAAAAACAAAAGATACAGCGAAAACAGTGAGAACGACAAAGAAATCAGATTGCCCGTACGTCATACGGACAAATCATTAAACGCACAGTAACCACCCCCGTACTATGTACGTGCAAAACAGGCAAGAGGTTAAAGACTTTCTTGAGACAGCCCTTTAATCTACAAATAAAACTTTTATTTAAATAACGTTTAAAAGAAATTGTGGATTTTGTTAAGCTTAATTTTAACAAAAATTAATAATTTTTTTCAGATGCTGAGTTTTGAATGAATAGTTCAATATAATATATTTATCCCCCCAAAAAAACCTTATGGCCAATATCAAAT
>CM063507.1:47013162-47028162 GCA_032207245.1 Pardosa pseudoannulata | reverse complement strand
TTAAAGTTTCAAAATAATTAACATTTGAGCATATTACTCGCTGTTGAATATAACTTATAAGGACTTTTTTGACGGATTAAAGATTACTTTAGTTTTAAGTATAATTAAATGTCTTCAAAACAAGTCACATAAGGGAAAACTTAGAATTTAATCTTTTTAAATAAAATTTCAGTATGATCTTCTGGTCTTTAGACACTCTAAAAATGGCTAATTTATCATGTTTTTTTCACACATTAAAGAATAAATAACTTCAGATCTTTCTTTAATTTTTTTTTGTTTCATATGCACACAAAATGATACAAGTAGGGAAAATCATTGCCTGATATTTTTTGCGTCTCAACGAGGTTTAAATAGCCGCCTTAATCAAACACAACCCCGGTAAAAAAAGTTTTAAAAATACTGAAGAAAAGAAATTAGGGAGTTTGCGAAGATTACTTTTAAAGAAGTAAATGAGATTTTATTTTCTCTGAAGAATTCACTTGTTTTGGATATGTTAATATATTCATCTCCGATAAATGAAAAAAATTAACCACTTGCGGCAAATACAAGCTTGTCAAATGACTACTAAAAAATAACGTGTTTTTGTCACATTTCGCCAAACTGAAAGTATATTGCGGCCTTAAAAAGTCCTGATATCTTTATTTAAATGTTTTTAAAAAATATCTTTTTTCACTGTGAGATTAAATATGTAGGAAAACCGTGAACTTGACAAGGCATTTATGAAAATTTTAATTTTAATTTTATGAAAACTTTTTTATCATATTATAAGTATATTTGTATATTTGAACACTTATAATAGACCGTATTTATGTGCCGAACTTAAGATGTTTGTATCGCTAATCTGTAACTGTAATGGTAACTATTCTGAAAATAAATATTGAACTTCTTTAGTGCTACCTTAATAGCGAGAATAATCAAATGAATATAGTGGATATCCAGCTGTAACTGTGACAGTTTACTCATATTTAGCGAAAACAATTTTTGTAATTCCAGCAATTAATTATAGCGTTATAATAATTTGGTGACAAACTTTGAACATTTATAATGGAACGCATTTACGTGTCGAACGTAAGAAGTTTGTACAGCTCTCTACCTGTAATTTCTACCTGTAATGGTAACTATTCTGAAAATAAATATTGAACTCCTTTAGTGCTACCTTAATGGTGAGAATAATCAAATGAATATTCCAGAAGTTAATAATAGCGTTATAATAATTTGGTGAAAAATTTTGAATACTTATGATCGAACGTATTTACGTGTCAAACGTAAGAAGTTTCTACCGCTAATTTCTGCCTGTAATGGTAACTATTCTGAAAATAAATATTGAACTCCTGTAGTGCTACCTTAATGGTGAGAATAATCAAATGAGTATAGTGGATATCCAACTGTAACTATGACAGTTTACTCATATTTGGCGAAAACAATTTTTATAATTTCAGCAATTAGTAATAGAGTTATAATAATTTGGTGACAAACTTTGAACATTTATAATGGAACATATTTTTGTGTCGAACGTAAGAAGTTTGTATCTCTAATCTCTACCTGTAATGGTAACTATTCTGAAAATAAATATTGAATTGCTTTAGTGCTACCTTAATGGTGAGAATAATTAAATAAATATAACGGATATCCAGCTGTAACTGTGACAGTTTACTCATATTTATCGAAAACAGTTTTTATAATTCCAGTAATTAATAATAGCGTTAAAATAATTTGGTGACAAAATTTGAACATTTTTGATGGAACGTATTTACGTGTCAAGCGTAAGAAGTTTATACAGCTTATCTCTCCTTGTAATGGTAACTCTTCTGAAAATAAATATTGAACTCCTTTAGTGCTACCTTAATGGTGATAATAATCAAATGAGTATAGTGGATATCCACCTATGACAGTATACTCATATTTGGCGAAAACATATTTTATAATTCCAGTAATTAATAATGCTTTTATAATAATTTGATGAAAAACTTTGAACACTTATGATAGAACGTATTTACGTGTCGAACGTAAGAATTTTGTACAGCTAAACTCTACCGGTAATGGTAACAATTCTGAAAATAAATATTGAACTCCTTTAGTGCTATCTGAATTTTGAGAATAATCAAATGAGTATAGTGGATATCCACCTGTAACTATGATAGTATACTCATATTTGTCAAAAACAGTTTTTATAGTTCCAGTAATTAATAATAGCTTTATAATAATTTGGTGACAAACTTTGACTCTGAACACATATCATCAAACTTAAGAACTTTGTATCGCTAAACTCTACCTGTATTCGCAAAGAATCTCGTGT
Organism: Pardosa pseudoannulata; assembly: GCA_032207245.1. Classification (NCBI taxonomy): domain Eukaryota; kingdom Metazoa; phylum Arthropoda; class Arachnida; order Araneae; family Lycosidae; genus Pardosa; species Pardosa pseudoannulata. The sequence goes on along the minus strand of CM063507.1, from coordinate 47,025,866 downwards.
ACCCGTACACTCCAACAATTGTCATTTTTTTGTTCTCCGTTTCGTGATCTAGTTAACGGCGACCGCAACGACTCTGGAATAGAATACGAGGAACTGGAAATCGTAACTGCAACTGACCACGCGACAGAACATCTGGCAAGGTGCCCACTAACTTTTCAGACAACTTCGAACGAGACTTTTAGAAGTTATTTTCTCGAATGGACCTGTAATTTTCATTACCGAGCGGAAACTTTTTGTTCGTTTTTTTGCTCCTAGGCGGGTAAAATAGATAATAGCAAAATGGCACAGTTATTTTTTTGTGGAAGAGGGAGTAATACCTTAATAACTTTGAAATGTTTTTACAGAATAAACGTTTTTTCAGACGTAAAGACAAAATGTTAAAATTGTGATGATTTATCGACTGATATGTGCCTCATATTAGTAAGTTTTAGTTAATGTGTAAGCATATATTCAGTATCTTGGCATTAATCTATGGGCAGAGGAGAACGAAGGTCAAACACAAAATGATAATATGAGGAATAAATTTAGACTAACAATTTAGTAGTGAAATATTAAATCAAATATATTCTTTTCTATTAATTTATGAACTACTGTCATGAAATTTTTAGTATATGTTAAAAATAACTATTCTTCATCGTTTTATATATTAATATATATTAATATACATATTAATATACTAATGTGAATGTGTAGTGGGAATATATATTAATATACTAATGTGATATTTAATTGTTATATGTTGAGCACTCCATGATATTTTGCCCATAACTCCTCATAACATCTGGCCTTTATCCTATAGAAGCTTCTCGTGCAATTTCTCTATATCAACTCACACAGTTTTTCTACAGAAGCTCCTTACGCAATTTCTCTGTATTAACACAATACAATTTTCATATAGGAGCTCCTTACACAATTTCTCTATATCAACACATTTCAATTTTATAATGTAATATTCAATTGTTATATGTTGAGCACTCCATGCTTTTTTCGTTCATAATTCCTCATAACAACTGGCCTTTATCCTATAGAAGCGTCTCGTGCAATTTCTCTATATCAACTCAAACAGTTTTCCTACAGAAGCTCCTTACGTAATTTCTCTATATTACCACATTGCTATTTATGTATAAGAGCTCTTTACGCAATTTCTCTATAATACATTGTAATTTTCGTATAAGAGCTCCTCGCTCTATTACTCTATATCAACACATTACAATTTTCTTATAGGAGCTCCTTGCCCAATTTCTCTACATCAACTCACACAGTTTTCTTACAGAAGCTTCTTAAACAATTTCTCTATATTAACACATTGCAATTTTCGTATAGGAGCTCCTTACGCAATTTCTGTATGACAACACATTACAATTTTCGTATAGGAACTCCTTGCGCAATTTCTCTATATCAGCGCACACAAGTTTAAAACAGAAGCTCCTCACTGAATTTCTCTATATATCAACGCACAATTTTCATAGAGATACTCTTTACACCATTTCTCTACATCAACACACACACACACACACAATTTTCAATTTTCCTACAGAAGCTCCTTATGTAAAACTAAATGTTAGAATTGTGATGACATATCGACTAACATGTGCCTCATGTTTTAGTTAATGTGTAAGCATATATTCAGTATCTTGGCATTAATCTATATGCAGAGGAGAACGAAGATCAAAACCAAAATGATAATATGAGGAATAATTTTAGACTAACAATTTAGTAGTGAAATATTATATCACATATATTCTTTTCTATTAATTTATGAACTTATGTCATGAAATATTTTCGTATATATTAAAAATAACGATGCATTATCGTTATATATATTAATATATATTAATATACATATTAATATACTAATATGAATGTGTAGTGGGAATATATATTAATACTATAATGTGATATTCAACTGTTATATGTTGAGCACTTCATGTTTTTTTTTAGTCCTTAATTCCTCATAACAACTGGCCTTTATCCTATAGAAGCTTCTGTGAAATTTCTCTATATCTGTTACTTCCTTGAGATAGTAACTCTAATATGTTTAACTCATATTCAAGGGAAAATAAAAATGGCTCGATATGACAATAAGAAATAAACAAACCACGGCTAAAAGTATATAACTGAATTTAATTACTACTGACATAAAACATAAAGAAATGAAACAAATAGAACTTAAATCAACTTATAAAAAAAAACTCAACGAGCCAGCCATGAGACAAAAATAATACTACCTCCACGATACAGTCTAAAAAGCCACCTACTCGGCTAAGCAAACAAAATACAGTATTTATACAAAATACGAATTTCCCGGAATGACGCTTCGGGGAAGAGACACTGCAAGAGATAAGATTTAACCATGGGGTCTAACAATGCCCCCCCTCTTATCTTCTTGCAGTATTTCTTAAACAATGCTCATGGCTGGTTCTTACAATTCAAGCACATGTGATACATCAACACAATATTATACATTCAATTGATTGCCTGGAACACTTATCAACTTTAACTTACATAAACATTCTAGCTTTAAAATGACTATACAAGTTCCTTTTTTTTCATATATGGTATTCAATACATAACATTTAAATTGAACATCCTTATTGTGTATATAACAACTTAGCCTGTATATAGAATTACTAAAGAAATATACAAAAAAAACTTTCTACACTGGATTTTATCAGTTGTTTTAGTTACAGATTACCTAGATATCAAAACAGACATTCAACTTTCATACAACTCATACTGGGGCCCCAGACTTACAACTATCATGCCATCAGATGAAGTAGATAACAGTTTATACTATGTTAATAAACAATTTCAATACACTAAGTATACAAACATATAGGCTTATTACAAAAATTCTTATAATAAAATATGGTCTATAAACTTTTTAAGATCAAATTTGGTTAGAGGTTTAGTAAATGCGTCAGCTAAATTCTTTTTAGAACATATAAATAGTAATTCAAATTTTCCCTCGTATACTAAATCTCTTATAAAAAATAATTTCACATCAATATGACGAGATCTACAATTTTCAATCGGGGACTTAACAAATTCAATGGCTGCCTGGTTATCCACGAACAGTTTTGAATTGCTTTTGCTTCCCGTGATTATTTTCCTGTCAAAGCACTCGCCTAAGATTTTATCTAACCAGATTAATTCTTTAGTTACTTCAGTCATTGCCACGAATTCCGACTCCATTGTTGACAGGCTTACGCATTTTTGTTTAAAAGTTCTCCAAGCAATTGGTGATTCACCTAATAAAATAAGCTCACCACCCATAGATGTCCTGTCATCTCTATTTGCGGCGAAATCAGCGTCTGAATACGCAGTTATTTGTGCGTTCTTACAGGACAGATTTAGTTTCAAGTTTTTTGTATAGAATAGATATCCAAGTAGTTTTAACAGACCTTGCCAATGAACTACACCTGGGTTTGATTGGAACTGCGAAAATATATTTACAGCGTAACAAATATCTGGTCGGGTACGATTGGCAATAAATGATAAACAGCCCAAAAGACTACGGTAAGGGAACTGTTCCATTTCTTGTTTTTCCAAATCCGAATGTGGACAACTAGTTTTAGAATATACCGAACCTTTACTTATGGGAAGTGAGGATATGGGAAATCTATACTTTTTAAACCTTTCACAAACTTCTTCTATATACCGTTGCTGATGTATGTATAACCCGGTTTCAGTATCCTCAAACTCCACACCCAGTAATTTTATAGTCTTTCCCATTACTTTTAAATCAAAATGGGTGTTCAATAGATTTATTGCCTTTTCTATTACTTGTTTACTATTACCAAAAATAACAATATCATCTACGTATACGATTAAGACCACATTTGCATTTAAAACATACACACAGTTACAATTATCAAATTTTCTAAAACCAAGTGATAATAAAGTTTTGTTTAATTCGTAAAACCACATTCGACCGGATTGGTGTAAACCATATATCGCCTTATCTAACCGGCAGAAAAATCTTTTACTGTCCAAGACGCTAAAACCTGGGGGTTGAGTCATAAAAATATTCTCCTCTAAAGGGGCATACAGGTATGCACTTGTTACATCGCACTGTATATGGTACCATTTACTATACGAGACAAGGAGGGTAAAAACAAATCGTAACACATTAAAATTAACGACTGGGCTAAACGTTTCGTCATACGATTGTCCTTTTACTTGTTTATAGCCCTGTGCTACTAACCTTGCTTTAAACTTAACTATCCTCCCATCTTCATCTCTTTTAACAGTATAAACCCAACGGCACCCTACAGGTTTTGTTCCTGTCGGTAGTTCCACCAAATGCCAGACTTTTCTTCTTTTCATTGTGTCAATTTCTATCTTCATCGCCTCGTACCATTCCTTACTTTGTTCCGATTTACATGCTTGCTTATAAGTTTTTGGAATACGGATGTCTTCTAGTCAGCTGCTTTCAGCTAGGCTCGAGCTTTTATTACTGGGATCGGTTATTATACCTTGATACCTGTCATTTCCCTTAAAATTAAAAATTAAAGGATTGAACGACAAACCATTTTCTAGACAATATTTCTTTACGTCGTTTTCAGATCTAAGTCTTTGGTTTTTACCTTCTTCATAGTAATATATATCGACTCTGGAACTGTGAGCTCGGGGTCTCCTTTTTCGGATCCATCTGACCTGTTTCAAGTCAGGTGTTTCAGCTTCTGTTTCTGAATCTTGAGATTCATCAGTGCTAAGGCTTTCCTCGTCAGCAGAGGATGACTGAGAGTCTTCTGAGGGGCAATCTTCGCTCTCCTGTTCGAAGTCGTCACTAATTGCATCTCTTTCAACGACGGGAGAAAGCCAGTTAAAATCCTCATTAGGGCCCAGCACAGCTCCTTTCTGTCCAACCTCAATCCCTTGATCCTCATCAAATGAAACGTTAATAGTTTCCACTACCCTATCCTCCTCTGGTAATAAAATCCTATATCCTTTGGTTCGAAAAGCGTAGCCAATGAGAACGCCAAGTTTGGCCTTCGCATCAAGCTTGGATCGTTGTTGACGGGGGACTCCTACGTAGGCTCGAATTCCAAACGGCTTTAAATGTAGTATAGAGGGTTTGGTGCCCCCGTAAAGCTCAAAAGGTGTTTTACTTAAATCCTTATGTACTAGTCTATTCCAGGTATAAACAAAATGTAACATGGCATCAGGCCAAAAACTAGATTCTAATCCACTTTCTTTTAACATTGTACGGGCCCCGTCAGTTACTGTTTGGTTGAAACGTTCAACTACTCCATTCTGCTCAGGTGTAAAAGCGTTGGTCAATTCATGATAAATCCCCTTATTTGCAAAAAAGTCTTTAAAGTTTTTGTTTACGAACTCTCGCCCATTATCAGAACGAAACGATTTGACCTTGCGACCAAGAAATGTTTCTGCTCTTGTTATGTGGTGCTTAACAATACCAAAAACTTCAGATTTTTCTCTGATTGGGTAAAGAGCGGTTTTTCGGGAATAATCATCTATTATTGATAGAAAATATCTTTCACCTGAACGGCCTTTTACACGACATGGACCCCATACATCAGCAAATAGTAAATCCAGTGGGTATTTGGACCTAATATGCTTTGTTAGCTTAAACGACTTTCTTTTAAATTTACATAATTTGCAAGACTCGCATTTAAAATTTTTATCTCCTTTAAAAACTGGCAACCCCCTGACTCCATTACTTCTGCTTGTTTGCATCAAAATAGAAGGGTTTACATGTGCACACCTTCTATGCCATACATCTATACTATTTCTTTCAATGGCATGACTTTCACTTGTTTCGAATCTAACTCTCCTATTACTTGGGCCAGGTTCACGAAAATTAATTCTATAGATTCCTCCCAAAATCGCTTTAAATAGTGGTTGCCCGTTACTGTACGCATTTACCTCCCCGTTCTCACCGTAAAAGGAAATTCCGTCCAAGTCAAGCTTGGGGCCAGAAATTAAATTTCGCCTTAAATTGTCAGCATGCATTACGTTTTGGAAATATAAAATTCTTTGGCCAAATTTAACTTTTATGGTTCCTTTACCTAATATTGGGAATGTGACCCCTTCCATAGCTACTGCCATTTCTTCCCCATTTAAAGGTTTGTAATCCACAAAAAGCTTCTTATCTTTACAACAATGATGTGACGCCGCTGTATCGAATATCCACTCCGTACCTTCATTAATGTTACTTAAGTTTGATTCTACAAGGAAATTCGCCCAATTTTTAAGGTTTTTCTTTGAGCCTGTAAAGGAAATATAATTAGTATTAGAATGCTTAAAAGGATTCTGTCTATTTTGTTGCTCCGACGTGGGTGAATAATCTCGTTGACAGCTTAACTGTCTGTATTGGAGTTTGGTGTTGCGGCTTCTACATTGGCGTTGAGGATTTCCGAAAGTAAAGAAGTTCTTAGACTTGCTTCTGGAGACGTGGTCACTTTCTCGGTCAGCAGAATAATTTCTTTTACTCGGCGAAGAAGTACGGCAATTTCTTAGTCGGCACTGTCGTCTCAAGTGGCCAGGATTACCACACTTTAAACAAATAATTTGCTGCTGCTTATTTAGCTCAGTTTTTTCAGCTGCTTGTATATCCACCTTGGGTGTGTCATTTAAATCAACCTCACGTAACTTTAAACGCGACTCTTCGGCTATCAGTTCATTTACAATATCTTTAAACACGAATTTCTCATCCGGCCATCTTAAAATTGCCTGAACTACAGAATCGAATGATTCAGGTAAATACCTGATCAACTGAAAGCTGAAATACCGTTCGTTAAATTCTTTGTCTAAATGTCTCATTTGTTCGGCTATTCGCAACAGTCGTGCTCCGTAGAGGTCGGCTGGCTCGTTGTTTTTAATTTTACACTCACATAAATCTGAGAAAAGCTTCATATGGTAAGCTCGCGAGTCTGGGTAAAAATGTTGACGTAAAACCTCCCATGCTACTACCGGATCATCGCATTTTTCAATCACACGCCTGTATTCTACTTCTACGTTTAGGTAAATTATAGAAAGTGCCATGTTTGCTCGAGTTTTAAAGTCTCGTAATTCTTTATCGATAATTAAGGGCGGTTTTTCAATGGCGGACGCATCCGATTTCTCAAGTTTTGAAGTAGGGGGTAATTCCTCCTTTGTAATTATTCCCCAAAGACCTCTTTCCATTAGAACATATTTCATATCCGAGCTCCAATTAGGATAATTTGTACCGTTTAATTTGGGCATATTAATTTGTGAATAAGCCATCATTATCACGCCTTTATCTTTTTATCAGTAAAAAAAAAACAGGATTTACGTTAAGATTTTGCACAAAAAATATTTACCTTTAAACTGACATTACATACCATATCGGCCCCCCCCCGTCGCAAACATCTACAAGGACCGATATGTAAAAATACACTGTTTTGATAAAAAGATTAAAATATAAACTGCGTTTGCGAATTACAAAAAAAATAAACATCGCCTGTCATTTTACTTATGTTACTGGGCCCATAACCTTTTGTTACTTCCTTGAGATAGTAACTCTAATATGTTTAACTCATATTCAAGGGAAAATAAAAATGGCTCGATATGACAATAAGAAATAAACAAACCACGGCTAAAAGTATATAACTGAATTTAATTACTACTGACATAAAACATAAAGAAATGAAACAAATAGAACTTAAATCAACTTATAAAAAAAAAACTCAACGAGCCAGCCATGAGACAAAAATAATACTACCTCCACGATACAGTCTAAAAAGCCACCTACTCGGCTAAGCAAACAAAATACAGTATTTATACAAAATACGAATTTCCCGGAATGACGCTTCGGGGAAGAGACACTGCAAGAGATAAGATTTAACCATGGGGTCTAACAATATCAACTCACACAGTTTTCCTACAGAAGTTCCTTACTCAATTTCTCTATATTAACACATTGCAATTTTCGTATAGGAGCTCCTTGCGCAATTTCTCCGTGTCAGCGCACACAGATTTAAAACAGAAGCTACGCATGCAATTTCTTTATATATCAAGGCACACTTTTCATAGGGATGCTCCTTACACAATTTCTCTACATCAACACACACACAATTTTCAATTTTACTACAGAAGCTCCTTATATAAAGCAAAATGTTAGAATTGTGATGACATATCGACTAATATGTACCTTATATTAGTAAGTTTTAGTTAATGTGTAAGCATATATTCAGTATCTTGGTTTTAATCTATTGGCAGAGGAGAACGAAGATATAAAACAAAATGATAATATTAGGAATTAATTTAGACTAACAATTTAGTAGTGAAATATTAAATCAAATGTATTCTTTTTATTAATTTATGAGCTACTGTCCTGAAATATTTAGTATATATTAAAAATAATGATACATTATCGTTATATATATATATATATATATATATATATATATATTAATTGTTATATGTTGAGCACTCCATGTTTTTTTGTCCATAACCCCTCATAAAAACTGGCTTTTATCCTGTAGAATCTTCTTGTTCAATTTCTCTATATCAACTCACACTGTTTTCCTACAGAAGCTCCTTACGCAATTTCTCTATATCAATGCATTACAATTTCGCATAGGAGCTCCCTGAGCAATTACTCTATATCAGCTCACACAGTTTTAAAACAGAAGCTTCTCACCCAATTTCTCTTTATATCAACGCAAAGTTTTCATAGAGATGCTCCTTCCACAATTTCTCTATATCATCTCATTATAATTTCCGTATACGATCTCTTTGTGTGATTTCTCTTTATCAACACATTACAATTTTCGTATAGGAGCTCCTTGCATAATTTATCCATATGAGCATATTACAATTTTCATATAGGAGCTCTTGTGCAATTCCTCTATATCAATACATTAACGTTTTGGTATAGGAGCTCCTTATGTAATTTCTTTATATTAACACATTACAATTTTCATAAAAGAGCTTTTCACTGAATTTCTCTTTCAAGTGCTGTTTTTAAATTATTTTTTACTTTCTATCGAATTTTTATCGCTTTTGTTTTGTTAAATAAAGCCGATTTTTTAAAAACTATTTTCTATTACTTTATGTCTGTTTATGCACCATAGTTTTACATTTATCCTGTGAATTTCCATTTACTTCATTACGAAATTATATGAAATATATATATTTTCCCCGTATCTCTAAAAGCAGATATCCATTCCTAAACATCAGTAAAAACAAAAGTTGACCTAACTATGAAATTACAAAACTGTGACTTCATTTCGGTGTCGATCACGCAAACGGCATTTCATTCTCCTAATTGCTGGTTTGTTTCATTCACGTTCGTAATTCCTGAGACACCCTAAATATGTAGAATTTGTGTCACTTTTAGTGAAATTATATTTTGCTCTATGAATAGATTATGACAATACTATTGAAAGAAGTAGAGCAATATTTTAGTATGTCAGTCTCGATTTATTTTAAGATATATTATCGATTAAATATATATTCATTTATGAAATGTATAAAAATACTTTATATTCCTAACTTCTTATAATATATTCCTTAATATACACTACATATATTTGCGGTAATAAAAACAAAACTCGGCTTAATTTTAGTGTTACAAATTTGCGACTTCATTCAGTATTGTTTACAGACAAACGGCCATTCATTTTTCGATTGCCAGTTTGTTCCAATCATGTCCGCAATTCCTGAGACACGTTAAATAATGTAGAATTTGTGTGACGTTTAGTGAAATTATACTTTGCTCTATAAATAAATTATGACAATACCATTGAAAAAAGTAGAGCAATATTTTGGTTTGTCAGTCTCTATTCATCTTAAATATATATTTGATTAAATATATATTCGTTTATGAAATGTGTAAAAATTAATTATATTCCTAATCTACCGTGGCTTGCGGTAATAAATATAAAACTAGGCTTAACTTTAGTGTTACAGATTTGCGACTTCATTCAGTATTGCTTACACACAAACGGCCTTTCATTTCTCGATTGCCAGTTTGTTCTATTCAAGTCCGCAATTCCTGAGACACGTTAAATAATGTAGAATTTGTGTGGCGTTTAGTGAAATAATATTTTGCTCCATGAATAGATTTTGACGACATCATTGAAAGGAGTAGACCAATGTTTTAGTTTATCAGTCTCTGTTTATCTTAATATATATCATCGATTAAATATATATATTCGTTTATTAAATGTATAAAAGATAAATATATTCCTAAACTACATAGAATTGCGGTAATAAAAATAAAACTCGGCTTAATTTTAGTGTTACAAATTTACGACTTTATTCAGTATTGCTTACACACAAACGGTCGTTCATTTCTCGATTGCTAGTTTGTCCCATTCATGTCCGCAATTCCTGAGACACGTTAAATAACGTAGAATTTGTTTGACGTTTAGTGAAATTATGCTTTACACTATGAATAGATTATGACAATACCGTTGAAACAAGTAGAGCAATGTTTTAGTTTATCAGTCTCTATTTATTTTAAGATATATTATTGATGAAATAGATATTCATCTACGAAATGTATGAAATTGAATATATTCCTAACTCCTTATAATACATTCATTAATATATACTACAGAGCATTGCGGTAATAAAAACAAAACTAGGTTTAACTTTAGTATTACAGATTTGCGACACCATTTAGTATTGCCTGCATATAAACGGCCTTAATTTCTCTATTCCAAAATAGTTTCATTCAAGTCCGCATTTCCCGAGACACATTAAATATGTAGAATTTGTGTGACTTTTAAGTGAAATTATTTATTATTTTCTCTATGAATAGATTATGACCATACCATTGAAAGAAGTAGAGTAATATTTTAGTTTGTCAGTCTCTATTTATCTTAGATATATCACCGATTAAATATATATTCGTTTATGAAATGTGTAAAAATTAAATATATTCCGGAACTACAGTGGCTTGAGGTAATAAAAAGAAAACTGGTATTAAATTTTATATTACAGATTTGCGACTTCATTCAGTATTGCTTGTACACAAACAGCCTTTCATTTCTCGATTGCCAGTTTGTTCCATTCACGTCCGCAATTCCCGAGACACGTTAAATATGTAGAATTTGTGTGACTTTTAGTGAAATTATTCTTAATAATTGCTCTATGAATAGATTATGACAATACCTTTGAAAGAAGTAGAGCAATATTTTAGTTTGTCAGTCTCTATTTATCTTAGAAAATAGAGACTGACAAAAGGCAAATTATTGAGCGTGTACCAGATAATCCTCAGCTATATAACAAACCATTTTTTTTACCTGCCTCATAGGTACCTTGCCGAACGCTGGCCGTTTGGTTAGGGCGCTGATCGTCGGTACCGGAGTTCATGGCTTCGAATCCCACTATTGCATGGATGTTCGTAGCCGTTCGGAATCGGCTTTAAGCAGTAGGTCCCGGTCTCATTAGCCCTCGTGTGCAAAACAGTAGACCGTAGCGCTCCAAAACAAACCAAACCAAACCAAACCATAGGGTAATTTAAAATTCTGTAAATTAAAAATGTTACTAATCCCGTCATATGACGGGTTATATGTTAGTTATTCTATAAATACACTTACTACCTTTTATTGTTTTAAATTCATATAATTGGTAGACCACCAAATAAAAACTTATGTAACGGTTCTTGAATTTTATCGATCGCTGTTTTAAACAATGTACCGAACATTTGAAAGGTAACACAATATTTCTTAAAGTACTGTAAAAATTACAACACCTGTAGTATCAAATACAAACCCTTCTTTTGGAGTATACTTCATAGATGCCGCCTACGTATTAAAAAAACTTTTACGTATCTTCTTTTTTATGCAACTAAATCCTGTTTGGAAGAAACTCTGTAAAAGTAGAGACTCGGCTTTATACTGTATCGATCTGTAAAATACATTAACATGCATTAAAATGTCGGACTCGTGAAAGATCCATTTTTAATGGTGTCTGAAAGGAACGCAGAGAAATAACAGTGTAACAGTTCATCGCACTTTTAAAAAGAAATGTGAAAATTAATATGAGATCACTTTATGGCAAACTCTAATTTCATTTCGGGAAAATATTGATAAAAAATAATTGATTTATTAAAGATTAATGAAAATTTTGCGTTTTATTATTATTCATGCCTTTGTTAACCGAAAACGTTTTGATATAAATTGTTATTCGGGGATAGGAAATAGACTAATACAATTATGAAATTTAACAACATTGTGGGCTTTTAAAATTAATTAATTCTTTAATTAACCCCTTCCCTGTTTTGCCCGTACGCCGTACGGGAACAGCTTTCGGGCCTTTATTGATTTACCCGTACGGCGTACGAGCAATATGATTTCTATTTCCCTTGCACTGTTTCGGCCGTATTTTTTCCAATTTTGGTAACAAATTATGAGTATAGAGGATATGCGTTATGAGGATAGCACGTATACTCGTGTAAAAATTAAGGTTTTTATAAAAAAATATTTTTATATTTTATCCCAAATTTCATTAAGTGTTTTGCTTATAATTTGCAGAGTTCTCAATATCAAAGAATATTATTTTCAGGACGCATGACAAACGACATATTACACAATACCATGCAATCGAAATTAAAAAATAATAAATATTGGATTAAAGATGAGCAGGTTTACTATATAATATTTCACTGCGCATGCGCGAATGCAATCAAAATATAATGTGCATAATCTATTAACCCCTTCCCTGTTTTGCCTGTACGCCATACGGGTACAGCTTTCGGGCCT
>CM063507.1:46998162-47003162 GCA_032207245.1 Pardosa pseudoannulata | reverse complement strand
TACTGTGTTCGTAAATGAATAACTTTTTACCTTGTTATATTTAAACATTTACTGATCTTTAAAAAGTTATTTAAAGAACTATATAAGGTTTAAGAGAGTTATTTCATGTGGAATCGTTCCGGGAGGTCTCATCGTGAAAGTTCTTCATCTATACGATTGATTTTAGAATTGCTGACAATTGCAAGAAAAGAGGGAAAATTTAGTAAAATTTAAATGCATAGTGTCGAGCAATATAGTTTCCCAGATTCTCTGGGCAATAAATGTTAACGTCCACTTTCTTTAAAAATAAGTTGTATTAAAATTTTTCTCTTTTTTCTAATGTTTGATTTGCGTTTTACCCAAGTTAATCTTTAGAGATGTTTTTTGTTCGTAAATGAATAGTTTTAATCATTGTTGTACCTATAGTTTGTTTTACATCGGAGAGAACTTTCTAAATCTACTCTAGGCTTTTATCAAAGGTTGAAGTAAACGAAGTTGCTCAGTATTTAATCTTCAATCTAAACTAAAATTATATTTTTTTTCGCAATGCAATTAGAATTTCTTTATCAAAACATTTTAACGATGAGACCTTCTGGAATGATTTCGCTTCAAAGTGAAATAGACTTTTACTAGTAAAAGCATTGTTTTTTGTATTTATTTATTTAAACATATGTTTTTTTTAATTGAAGAAAAAAATGTCAGGTACAAAAAACAAAATACAAACGGATAGTAATATAGAAAATTATTTTCATTATTATCTGAAGATTTATTTTGATTTAAAAATTATTTAATGTTTATAAAGATTATTTAATTTTTAAAACAGTTATTTAATGTGGAATAGTTCCGGGAGAACTCATCCTGAAAATATTATATCTATAGGATTGGTTTTAGAATTGCTAACAATTGCAAGGAAAAGAGGAGGAAAATTATTCAATTTTAAATGGGTAGTTTCGAACACAATAGCTTCCTAGATTCTGTGTGCGATATTAACGTCATCATTCTCTAAAAATAAGTTGTATAAAATTACTTTTCCCTTTCTTCTAATGTTTGTTTTACGTTTTACCTAAATTAATCTCTAGTAATGTACTGTATTCGTAAATGAATAGTTTTAACATTGTTGTATCTTTTTGTTTGTTTTACATCGGAGCAAACTTTCTAAATCTACACTATGATTTCATTATAGGTTTAAGTAAACAAGGTTGCCCACTATTTATTCTCCAATCTAAACCAAAAGGATATTTTTTTTCTCGCAATGTATTAAGAATTTCATTATTAAAGCTGGTTAATTCCCAGTGAACGGTACGCTCCTTGTCCGCCATCTTGTTTTTGGCGACTATTGGCGAAGCACGACTCCGCGAAGCACACGCCAAGTACCTAAGCCTAACACGCAGCGGGACGCCGACCGTTCGCCATCGCAAAATCGGAAAACGTGACCAATTTACCTTTCTTTTCCAATTAAAAAAAAAAAAAAAAATCTCAAATTCACTGGGTCTTGCTCCGATCCAGACAAAGACGAAAAAGCCATTATACTTAAAATTTTAAAAACCAGAAATTAAAACTTAAAGCCAATAGAAATTACAAAAATTTAAATACTATAAAATTAAAAACAAATACTAATTAAGAAATTTAAATACTTATAAAATTAGAACAAATAAAATTTTTGAAATAAATACAATTGAAGAGAATGCAGAACTTAACCACTCCACTGGTGAAAAACAGATTGAAATGTAGCAAGCTGCACAACCGTTAAATTAACGGCAAAAAGTGTTGAAATTCAAACTTACCTCCTACAACTTTTAATATAATTGGATCAAACAAGAATTAGATCATCATGACATCACATCATTTATTGCGCAAGTTACTCCAAAGAGGATCCGATAACGCACACAAACCAAAGGAGAGAACGAGGTTACCATCTTTTAACGGGAGAGAAAGGGTGAAGTTGACAAGGAGAAAATAAGTATCGCCCGAGAAATGGCGCCAAAAATAGGCCAAAAAAATCGCCAAAGTAGCGTACCGTACACTGGGATACAGCCATTAAAGCTTTTTCAGAATGAGACCTCCCGGAATGATATCGCTTCAGAGTGAAATAGATTTTTGCTAGTAAAAGAATTGTGTGTTGTATTTATTTTTTTATTGAAGAAATAATGTGAGATACAGAGTACAAAATACAAACGAATAATATACATAATTATTTTCATCATTATCTGAAGATTTACTGAACTTTCAAAAGTTATGTAATGTTGAAAAGAATTATTTAAGGTTTAAAAGAGTTATTTCAAGTGGAATCGTCCCGGGAGGTCTCATCATGAAAGTGCTATATCTATAGGAATAATTTTAGAATTGCTGACAAAAGTAATAAAAAGAGGGAAATTTTATCAAAATTTAAATGTATATTGTCGAACAATATAGCTTCCCAGATACTCTGGGCAATAAATATTAACATCACCATTCTTTAAAAATAAGTTGTATTGTTGTGTAAGTTGTATAAGTTGTATAAATAAGTCTTTCCCTTTTCTCTAATGTTTGCTTTACGTTTTACTCAAGTTAATGTCTAGTAATGTATTGTATTCGTAAATGAATTATTTTAACATCGTTGTATCTGTCGTTTGTTTTACTTCAAAACGAACTTTCTAAATCTACTAAATGCTTTCATTAAAGGTTGAATTAAACGAAGTTGCTCAGAATTTAATCTCCAATTTAAACTAAAAGGATGTTTTTTTCTCGCAATGCATTAAGAATTTCTTTATCAAAATATTTTCATGATGAGACCTCCCGGAATGATTTCGCTTCAAAGTGAAACGGATTTTTGCTAGTAAAAGCAAAAGGCAATTTGTCGCAACGTCACGATCTACTATAATGCCCTTCCTATTCATTTTCATGTTTACAACAACCAATAGACAAACAATAAACTGCCCTTCCATTTTAAACTAAAGCTAGAATTGTCATAATTTGAGAATTTGCCCTACTGCGGGAAATCGCCTTATTATGCTTTGAAGAATTTCTTCATCAAAACATTTTCCCGATGAGACCTCCCGGAATAATTTTTCTTCAAAGTGAAATACATTTTTACTAGTAAAAGCATTGTGTTTGAGTTTATTTCTTTATACAGTTTTTTTTTAATTCAAGAAACAAAAAAGTCAGGCACAGAAAACAAAATACAAACGGATACTAATATACATAATTATTTTCATGGTTATCTGAAGATTTACTTAGATTTAAAATGTTATTTAACGTTTAAGATATTTATTTAATGTAAAATCGTTCCGGGAGGCCTCATCTTGAAAATATTATATCTATAGGATTGGTTTTTAGAATCGCTGACAATTGCAAGGAAAAGAGAGAAAAATTATTAAAATTTAAATGGGTAATTTCAAACGATATTACTAATAACGATATATGTTCCGGGATTCTTTGGGCGATAAATATTAACGTGACCATTCTCTAAAAATAATTTGTATTAAATTACTTTCCCCTTCTTTTTCTTTTTGAAGAATTTCTTTATTGAAGCATTTTCTGGATGAGATCTCCAGGAATGATATCGTTTGAAAGTGAAATACACTTTTGCTAGTAAAATCTTTATGCTTTATATTTATTTCATTATACTTTTTTTGCAAATTAAAGCAAAAGCCAGGTACTAAAAGCAAAATACAAACGTATGCTAATATGCATAATTATTTTCACCATCATTTGTTGATTTAAATTTATTCTTTTAATTAGCATTAAAAGAATTATTTAATGCGGAATCGTTCCGGGAGGTCTCATCGGGAAAATATTATATTTATAGATTTGTTTTTGAATAGTTGATAATTGCAAGAAAAAGAGGAAAAATTTATTAAAATTTAAATGGGTAATTTCAAACGATATAACTAATAACGATATAACTTCCGAGATCCATTGGGCGATAAATATTAACATCACCATTCTCTAAAAATAAGTTGTATTAAATTACTTTCCCTTTTTTCCTAATGCTCAAGCTATTTTACTCAAGATTGCTTTACTGAAGTTAATCTCTATTAATGTCCTGTGTTCGTAAATGAACTGTTTTAACATCGTTTTATCTGTCGTTTGTTTTACATCAAAACAAACTTTCTAAATTTACACTATACTTTCATTAAAGGTTTAAGTAAACAAGGTTGCTTAATATTTATTCACCAATCTAAACTAAAAGGATATTTTTTTTCTTTCAACTCATTAAGAATTTCTTTATCAAAACATTTTCACGATGAGACCTCCCGGAATGATTTCGCTTCAAAGTGAAATAGACTTTTACTAGTAAAAGCATTGTGTTTTGTATTTATTTCTTTAAACAGATGATTTTTTATTTGAAGAAAAAGTGTCAGGTACAGAAAACAAAATATAAACGGATACTAATATACATAATTATTTTCATCATTATCTGAAGATTTACTGAACTTTAAAAAGTTATTTAATGTTTAAAAGAATTATTTAAGGTTTAAAAGAGTTATTTCACTTGGAAATAGTTCCGGGAGGTCTCATCCTGAAAATATATCTATAGGACTGGTTTTAGAATTGCAAGGAAAATAAGAAAAACTTATTAAATTTTAAATGAGTAGTTTTGAACAATATTGCTTCCGGTGTTCTCTGGGCGATATTAACGTCACCATTCTCTAAGCGAAAAGTATAAAATTACTTTTCCCTTTCTTCTAATGTTTGTTTGACGTTTTACCCAAGTTAATCTCTAGTAATGTATTGCGTTCGTAAATGAATAGTCTTAACATCGTAGTATCTCTTGTTTGTTTTACATCGGAAAAAAAACTTTCTAAATCTACACTATGCTTTCATTAAAGGTTTAAGTAAACAAGGTTGCCCAGTATTTATTCTCCAATCTAAACTAAAAGGATATTTTTTCTCTCAATGCATTAAGAATTTCTTTATTAAAGCATTTTCAGGATGAGATCTCCCGGAATGATATCGTTTCTAAGTGAAATAGACTTTCACTAGTAAAAGCTTTATGTTTTACATTTATTTCATTATACGTTTTTTTTTGTAAATTAAAA
>CM063507.1:46983162-46990662 GCA_032207245.1 Pardosa pseudoannulata | reverse complement strand
TTTTTTATTAGCAGTTGAGAAATTGAGCTTATAATAGCCTGGTGAATTACCTAAGCAACTTCAATAATAATAATTCAATATATAAATAATTAATGTTCTTAAATACTCAAGGAGTAATAGGGTAAATTTGAAATGTATTTACAAGGCATTAATCGATGAAAACTAGGGAAGAAAATAAAGATTATGCTCTTTTAATGCCGATTAGTAACTTAGAAATTCTATTTAAAATTTTGAGATATAACCAAGGCTTCTTGAATGGTAGTAGTTAGGTATACAAATACATAGTGATTTTAAAAATTCAAAGAGAACAAGAAGTACATACTTTCGAAATATATTTACAAGATATTAATCACTGAGAACTGTGAGACAAAACAGATCAATTCCTTTTAATGCAAGTGACTTAGAAATTAATCTATGTTTAGAATTCTTCTTAGAAGAATTCTTTATTAGAGTTCTTAGAATTTTTAGTTCTTAGAATTCTTCATTAGTAAAGTAGTCTTCTTAGAAGAATTCTTGATTGAGTTCTTAGAATTCTTCATTAGTAACTTAGTCTTCTTAGAAGAATTCTTCATTCGAGTTCTTAGAATTCTTAGTTCTTAGAATGTTTCATTAGTAACTTAGTCTTCCTAGAAGATTTCTTCATTAGAGTTCTTAGAATTATTAGATTTTAGAATTCTTTATTTGTAACTTAGAAATTCATCTTATAATAGCCGATTTTAACGCAAGCATCTTTGATGGTAATAGTTCAACATGGAAAAACTTAATGGTCTTAAAATCTTAAGGAGTACTACGGTAAATTTCGAAATGTATTTACTTCATATTAATCACTGAAAACTACGAAGAATAAAAGGTTTAGGACCGTTCTCACCAAAGTCGTTTAACGGCTAACTGGATTAATCTCTGTATAAACTGAGAATTGTATCCCAATCATTAGTTGGCGCCATGGGTTAATCGCTGTTAGCCATTAAAAGACTTTGGTAAAACTGGCTCTTACCATGGATCAATGTACAAAGCCTTCATGGTTAAGTTTAACAACTTCATGACTCATGATATTTTGGAGTCGTATGCTATACTGTCTTAATACCAATTCGTTATTTAGAAAAGAAGGTATTCCGTTTTTTAAATGACTCACAGTATTCCTCATGTACTCATGCAAGTATGTTTCAAACGATGACCAAATGGATAGGGTACTTCTCATTGAGATCGCAGTTCGTGCGTTTGAATTCTATTGTTGGCACGGATGTACGTAGTCATTCGGAATCGGCTTTAACCCTTTGCCTTAAAATAAAGTATGGGAGACATGATCGTACTGCTGTGCTTAAAATGAGAACCTCGTATCAGACACGTGATGATTCTTTCAGGCCAAAAGTGAAAAGCTCGTATCAGACATGCTATTGTTTTTAGGCGATAAAGTTTTTGTTTTTCAGTTATTGTTTGTTAACTCAGACGTGATCGTACTGCTGTGCCTAAAATGAGAACCTCGTGTCAGACACGTGATGATTCTTTCAGGCCAAAAGTGAAAAGCTCGTATCAGACATGTTATTGTTTTTAGGCGATAAAGTTTTTGTTTTTCAGTTATTGTTTGTTAACTCAGACGTGATCGTACTGCTGTGCCTAAAATGAGAACCTCGTGTCAGACACGTGATGATTCTTTCAGGCCAAAAGTGAAAAGCTCGTATCAGACATGCTATTGTTTTTAGGCGATAAAGTTTTTGTTTTTCAGTTATTGTTTGTTAACTCAGACGTGATCGTACTGCTGTGCCTAAAATGAGAACCTCGTGTCAGACACGTGATGATTCTTTCAGGCCAAAAGTGAAAAGCTCGTATCAGACATGCTATTGTTTTTAGGCGATAAAGTTTTTGTTTTTCAGTTATTGTTTGTTAACTCAGACGTGATCGTACTGCTGTGCCTAAAATGAGAACCTCTTGTCAGACACGTGATGATTCTTTCAGGCCAAAAGTGAAAAGCTCGTATCAGACATGCTATTGTTTTTAGGCGATAAAGTTTTTGTTTTTCAGTTATTGTTTGTTAACTCAGACGTGATCGTACTGCTGTGCCTAAAATGAGAACCTCTTGTCAGACACGTGATGATTCTTTCAGGCCAAAAGTGAAAAGCTCGTATCAGACATGTTATTGTTTTTAGGCGATAAAGTTTTTGTTTTTCAGTTATTGTTTGTTAACTCAGACGTGATCGTACTGCTGTGCCTAAAATGAGAACCTCGTATCACACGTGATGATTCTTTCAGGCTAAAAGTGAAAAGCTCGTATCAGACATGCTATTGTTTTTAGGCGATAAAGTTTTTGTTTTTCAGTTATTGTTTGTTAACTCAGACGTGATCGTACTGCTGTGCCTAAAATGAGAACCTCGTGTCAGACACGTGATGATTCTTTCAGGCCAAAAGTGAAAAGCTCGTATCAGACATGCTATTGTTTTTAGGCGATAAAGTTTTTGTTTTTCAGTTATTGTTTGTTAACTCAGACGTGATCGTACTGCTGTGCCTAAAATGAGAACCTCGTGTCAGACACGTGATGATTCTTTCAGGCCAAAAGTGAAAAGCTCGTATCAGACATGCTATTGTTTTTAGGCGATAAAGTTTTTGTTTTTCAGTTATTGTTTGTTTACTCAGACGTGATCGTACTGCTGTGCCTAAATTGAGAACCTCTTGTCAGACACGTGATGATTCTTTCAGGCCAAAAGTGAAAAGCTCGTATCAGACATGTTATTGTTTAAAGGAGATAAAGATTTTGTTTTTGAGTTATTGTTTGTTACAGTTGCAATATAAGAGCCGGTCGTTTATTCTTAGGCGTAATTGCAATAGATTATTATATTATATGAAATAAATAGTTAACTGTTGGTGCTTAAAAATTCTTTAAAAAATCTAAAAATTTAACCTAATAGCAAAAAGGAAAATTGATACTAATAAAGGTGCTTGGAAATGTCCTGATTACACCTTAGAAACTGAAACAGATACCGATTTGGATACACCTGAAGATAGAATTGTAGTTTGTCCTGTAAAAAAAAAAAGTGTTCAAAATTTAGTTAGTGATGAAACTGCTTCTGGTTACGACGCATAAGAAAAGCTTTCATCGAAAGTGGTGCACACAATCGTCGTTCGATTCATAAGGCAAGAGATTAAGCAATAGATTCAGGCCTCGTCAGGAAACGTTTAGAAAAAAAGTAGATACCTGTAATCTTAATCAGCCAACAAATCAGAAGTCAACCTTAAGCGGTAAGGTACAACATATTTTGTTTATCACAAAAACAATATTCCGCAAATTACTTTCTCTTCATTATTACTGTCTTAATTCAATTATATCTCTCAAGTTTCTTTTACAGTTCTGATTTCCTTTCGAAATACTTTAAGGCACTTTATGAAGCTTGGAGGATTGATTTAGTTTGGAGCTCTACAATCTACTTTTGGCAACGCGAGGGTTAATGACAACGGGATCTACTGTTTAACCCTTTCGCGGGCCATTTATTTTTTTCACAAAACGTTTTCAAACTTTCAGAACACAAGTGCTAATTTCATTCAATCGATAGAACAATAGATGATAGCACAAAAGTGAAGCGGGAATTATTCTTCCCTTCGTTATAATAACAAGACCAAAATATCATAATTGGTTTTGCGCTTCCCACAGGTGTGTTTTGTAAGTTCATGTAGATGGGAAGTAATCTTCCCAAGGCCCACAAAAGGGTTAAAGCCGATTCCGAATATTTATACCACAATGGGATTCGAACCCATGAACTCCAGTACCGAAAATAAGCTTCCTAATCATTCATGCATTTTTCGTTCCTTCAGCTTGGGGAAGACGGGACGCTTTTTAGGGTTTGTGTACAGAGGCAAAGTGCTATGGCCGATTCTCGCTCCACTTAATTATTTGCACATATTTTGTCCATCCGTTGTATTCTAGTTTTATCATTGCAAATGAAAATATGGAACACTCTACAGCGTCTTTTCCTAAAGAGAAAGTGAAAAAAGGAATAATTTCGAAAATCTGCTTTCCAGTACTTCTGCGGACGCAGTGATTTATGGGATTGAGACCTTTCCTTGGAG
The DNA here is from genome assembly GCA_032207245.1 of Pardosa pseudoannulata. NCBI lineage: Eukaryota > Metazoa > Arthropoda > Arachnida > Araneae > Lycosidae > Pardosa > Pardosa pseudoannulata. Next base: position 46,986,606 of record CM063507.1, on the reverse strand, counting down.
GCACGTGATCACAATCGATCTAACAACTATTGACGCAGGCACTTATCTAGTAGTGTTACGCTTGTCCCTCGTGCATTAGAAGGGTGAAAAATGAGAAAGGAAGAGACACCTGTCTATCACGCTAGAGTGCTTGCTTTAATATATATATTGAAACTGCGTGATATGTTTCTTTTTTTTTTCAGCATTGATGGATCTTGTGACCACAGGTCACTAGATGGTCACACCCTTTTTTCATTAAGTGAATAGATGTCACATTTTAGAATTAAAAAAGAGACGAGATTGGAGAAAATCAACCATGGATAATCAGGTTGGAACGGAATAAAATTATTGTCAAGCCAAGCATCTATAATGAATTAACGATTGAATGCCACGCAATTTTTAGAAATCTGGCCTAAAATGACAATTTGATTTAATCACATTATATTATGAGGGTTTCTCTGAAATGTTTGAGATACGCAAAGACTACAAAGTTGACAAAATAAAAATAACGGTTTAATTTTAAAATGCAAAGTATTTTAACACAGCAGACATTTTTTTCTGACTTTTTTTCAACTTGTTTAACGTAGAATAAATTTTAAACAGCAAAGGAAATGGAGTTGAGTCAAGAACATTTTCGCGCTATAAATTTTTACGATTTTAATGCAGGATTAAATCGATTGCTTTCAATGGTTGCTGTTGGCAATTGGTGATGAATGTCCAGCTTGTGTTACTGTGTTCAGATGATTTAAAAAATTTTGCACAGGTCGCAATATTCTTCAGGATGAAGAACACACAGAAAGGCCGCCGTCTGCAGTCATCCCGGATAATATGTCTGCCATAAGAAAGTTGTTAATGGATGATAATCACTGTACCTATCAAATTATACAGAAGGAAATTAAGATTGGATCCGCAGCCATACACAAAATTATTAATGAAGAATTACACATGAAAAAAGTAGTTTGCCGTTAGGTTCCCCATAATTTAGCAGAGGTCGCCATTTTTATCAGGATGAAGAACACACAGGTAAATTGCCGTTTGCAGTAATCCCGGATATTGTGTCTGCCATATGAAAAATGTGAATGGATGATAATCGCTGTACCTATCAAATTATACAGAAGGAACTTAACATTGGCTCTGCCACCATACACAAAATTATTACTGGACAATTACATATGAAAAAAGTGGTTTGCTGCTGGGTTCCCCATAATCTAACTTAGCACCAAAAAGTGAGTGTGTCAGAATCAGTAAACAAACTCTTAAATTGCTAGGGGATGGTGGCCACCGAATCATTTCTAAAATTGTAACGGGTGATGAAATGTACATACCGGTTTTGGACGTTCTAACACGTCAAGAATGCAAAGTCTGGGTGTTTGAAGACGATCCCACTCCAACAATGGTGAAAAGATAACGCTCACTGAAAAAAGGGTTGTATGCCCTTTTCTTCAGAAGTACGGAATTGGTCGAAGCCATCAAGTTGGAAGGACAGAAGAAAGTAACAGCAAACTGCCACTAAATGTCTTCCACAAATTCTACAAGAAGTGATTCCTAGGGGACTAATGCTACACCATGACAATGCATCTTCACATACAGTCGGATTAACAGTTGAGGTTCTTAAACAAAAACAAATTAAAGTGATAGAACATCCGCCGTATTCACCTGATCTAGCTTTGTGTGACTTTTGGTTATTCTTTAATCTAAAAAAGAACTTACTTGGACGTCGTTTTCATTCAGAAGAAAAGATTGAGTGTCAAGGCCAGCCCGTGAGTCTAGTGGTATTAAAAATGAAAACTAACTCTTTCTGCTGAATTTTTTATTTATATATTAATAAAGATGAGTCTGGCATATGCTATGTAACATTTATTTCGGCTATGATGCAAAGGGAACCACATATTGACTATCAAAATGTCTATCAAAATGGTGCTCGAAACTCTGACGATCCCAAGTTCCAAGCTATCTTCCTCTGAGCTCTCTCTCTGAAGGGGTCAGCAGATCAACTAAAAAAAAGTTCGTTGGGACGTTGCTGGGCAGAGAGTACTACGCGGTTAGCAACCCCTCTTGACCAATAGGGTTGAAGGAGGGTCACTGCGCTTTAAATTTAGGCTTCGCTCTGGCAGTTTAACTGTAACTCTTTGTTACAAGATAGAAAAGATTGATGTTTTCAACTCTATTAGAAATGAATGGGTTTAGTCAGACTGTATATACTTCTAAACTCATATCGACTATCTTGTATGTAACCTTAGACCAAATTCAACAAATGTTATCCATAGAAAAATTACCTTTGAAGATAACTTTTGACTGAAAGTGTATACTATTATCCATCGAAAGAGTATCTTTAATTTCCAATATTCTTTAAACTAGATGTTCTCTTCTGCAGAGAGTATCTAATCTAAAGAATAGGAAGAATACTTTTAAATATAAGCTTCAACCAAATGCAGCTACTCTTATACATCGAAAGACTTAGTTTCCAACTTTAGGCAGACGGTATCTATTTCTAAACTCATATCGACTATTTTGTATGTAACTTTAAACCAAATTCACCAAATGTTAGCCATAAAAAATTACCTTTGCCTTTAACTTTCGACTGGAAGTATATACTATTATCCATCGAAAGAGTATCTTTAATTTCAATATTCTTTAGAGTAGATGCTCTCTTCTGCATAGAGTATATAATCTAAAAATTAGTAGGAATACTTTTTAATTTAAGCTTCAACGAAATGCAGCTACTGTTAGACATCGAAAGACTTAGGTATCAACTTTAGGCAGACGGAATTTACTTTTAAACTCATATCGACTTTTTCGTATGTAATCTTTGACCAAATTCAAATGTTATCCATAGAGAAATTACCATTGTCTTTGCCTTTCAACTGGAAGTATATACTATTATCCACCGAAAAAGTATTTTTAATTTCCAATATTCTTTAGAGCAGATGTTCTCTTCTGCAGAGAGTATCTAATCTAAAGAATAGGAGGAATTCTTTTAAATTTAGGCTTCAAACAAATGTAGCTACTGTTAGACATCGAAAGACTTAGTTTTCAACGGACGGATAACAGACGGTATCTACTTCTAAATTAATATCGACTATTTCGTATATAACCTTAGACCAAATGCACCAAATGTTATCCATAGAAAAATTACTTTTGCCTTTGAATTTCGACTGGAAGTATATACTATTATTCTTCGAAAGAGTATCATTAATTTCCAATATATAAATATTAGAGTAGATGCTCTCTTCTACAGAGAGTATCTAATCTAAGATATAGGAGGAATACTTTTAAATATAAGCTTCAACCAAATGCAGCTACTCTAACACATCAAAAGACTTAGTTTTCAACTTTAGGTAGACGGTATCTACTTCTAAACTAATATAGACTATTCCGTATGTAACCTTAGACTAAATTCACCAAATATTATCCATAGAAAAATTACCTTTGCCTTTCATTTTCGACTGGAAGTATATACTATTA
>CM063507.1:46968162-46973162 GCA_032207245.1 Pardosa pseudoannulata | reverse complement strand
AAAACTTTTAACTCTTTGAAAACTTAAAATTTAGTTAAACATAAATGATTTTAGAAAACCAATAGGGCAAACAATAATTTCGTTCTGACATATTAAGGCCTTTTCAGACGTCATCCTATAAGCGTTGAAAAAGCAATGAATTCAGTTTAAGTTTCCTTTTTACAATGAAGAATACGCGGATATTTTGGCTAATAGGAAATAAACTTTCAAGCTATTTATTTTGGTTCAAGTTAATGTGTGTTAAAACTTTTAACTCTTAGAAAACTTAAAATTTGATTAAACAATATTCAAGGTTATAGAAAATCAATAAGGCAAAGAATAATTTCATTCTAGCTTACTAAGACATTTCATACGTTGCCATATAAGCGTTAAAAAAGCAATGAATTCAGTTTACAATTCCTTTTCCATTGAAAAATAAGCGGATAGTTTGGCTGACAGCAAAAATTTTTCAAACTATTTATTTTGGTTCAAGTTGACGTGTGTTGAAACTTTTAACTGTTAGAAAACTTTTATCAATCAAACAAAAATTCTTCGAGAACTGGAATTGTAATCCGAATTTCTTACTATTTTAACATGTGTAGTTTGGGGTGAAACTTTTATTCTCTTCGGAATTGGCCTTTGTAAAATGCGTTAAGGTAAATCTTTACTCTCATCAAAGTCAAGAGTAAATCTACGCTTTTCTCTGCAGAGCAGGTACCTTGACGATGACATACTTAAACTAGTTTGGTAATCTAAAAGAAATTAGGGCGATAAAATCTATCGTAATGAGGTGAAAAATGTATATATATATATATATATATATATATATATATATATATATATATATATATATATATATATATATATATATTTGTTTTTAATTAAATGTTAAGGTATCGAGGAAAAAGAGTAACTGAATGACATGATACCCCCTACCCCACAATATCGGCCTATACGCTTTGAAAAAGCAATTAATTCAATTTACGTGTCTTTTTACAATGAAAAATACGCTGATTTTTTGGCTGACCGCAAAAAAAATTTTAAGCCATTTATTTTGGTTCAAGTTGACGTGTGTGAAAACATTTAACTCTTTGAAAAATTAAAATTTATTTACATATAATTGAAGATTATAGAAAAGCAAACAATAATTTGCTTTCTGATGTATTAAGGCGTTTTCATACGCGTTGAAAAAATAATGAATTTAGTTTAATATTCCTTTTTTCAATAATGAAAAATACTCGGATTTTTTAGTTGAATACGGACAAAACAGCAACGGACAGCAAAAAGTTTTCAAACCATATATTTTATTTCAAGTTGACGTGGGGTGAAACTCTGAACTCTTTGAAAATTTAAAATTTAATTAAACATAATTTAAGATTATAGAAAAGCAATACGGAAAACAATAATTTTGTTCTGATGTATTAAGACCTTTTCATATGCGTTGAAAAATCAATAAGATCAGTTTATTATTTCTTTCTCCAATGAATAATACACAGATTTTTTGGCTGACAGCAAAAAATTTTCAAGCCATTTATTTTAGTTCAAGTTCACGTGTGTTGAAACTTTTAACTCTTTGAAAACTTTTCGCTATCGAAAGAAAATTCGTCGACAACTGGAAATTTAAGCTGAATTTGTTAATTTTTTAACATGTGTAGGTTAGTCTGAAACTTTTATACTCTTCGGAATTGGCCTTTGTAAAATGCGTTAATATAAATTTTTAATCTCATCAAAGTTTAGAGTAAATCTAGGCGTTTATCGGCAGAGAAGGTACGTTGACAATAACATACTTAAACTAGTTTGGTCATCTAAAAGAAGGAGAGAAAATATTTCGTAATAAGTTGAAAAGTGTATCTATTTATTTGTTTTTAAATAAATGCTAAGGTATCGAGGAAAAAAGAGTAACTGAATGACATGATGCTCCCTAAACACCAATATCGGCCTATACGCATTGAAAAAGCAATGAGTTCAGTTTACGATTTTCTTTACAATGGAGAATACGCGGATTTTTTGGCTGACAGTAAAAAATTTTCAAGCCATTTATTTTGGTTCAAGTTGACGTGTGTTTAAACTTTTAATTCTTTGAAAAATGAAAATTTAATTAAACATAATTGAAGATTATAGAAAAGCAGTACGGCAAACAATAATGTCGTTCTGGAATATTAAGGATTTTCATACGTCGTCTTATACGCATTAAAAAAAAACCAATGAATTCAGTGTACGAATATTTTTTTACATTGAAGAATATGCGGATATTTTGGCTAATATCAAACAATTTTCAAGCCATTTATTTTGTATCAAATTGACGTTTGTTAAAACTTTAAACTCCTTGAAAACTTAAAATTTTATTAAATATAACTGAAGATTATAGTAAAGTAATAAGGCAAACAGTAATTTCTTTCTGGCGTATTAAGGCATACGTCGGCCTATATGAGTTGATAAAGCAATGTATTTAGTTTATGATTCCTTTTTCCAATGAAGAATAATTGGATTTATTGTCTGACACCAAAAATTTTCAACCATTTATTTTGGTTTAAATTAGATGTGTTGAAACTTTTAAGTCTTTAAAAACAAATTTAATTAAACATAATTGAACATTATAGAAAATAAATACTGCAAACAATTTTTTTTCTGACAAATTAATGCTTTTTCATGTTTCGTCCTATACGCTTTGAAAAAGCAATGAATTCTGTTTACAATTCATTTTGCTAATGAAGAATACGCGGATTTTTTGGCTAACAGCAAACAATTTCCAAGCCATTTATTTTGGTTCAATTTGACTTGTGTTGAAACTTTTAACTCTTTGAAAACTTAAAATTTAATTAAACATAATTGAAAAATATAGAAAAGCAATACGGCAAACAATAATTTCGTTTTGACTTATTAAGGTCTTTTAATACTTCGACCTATACACTTTGAAAAGCAATGAATTCAATTGAAGATTCCTTTTTACAATGAAGAATACGCGGATATTTTGTCTTGCAGCAAAAAGTTTTCAAGCCATTTATATTGGTTCAAGTTCACGTGTGTTGAAACTTTTAACTCTTCGAAAACCTTTCGCTACTGAAAGAAAATTCGTCGAGAACTGGAAAGGTAAGCTGAAATTGTTACTTTTTAACATGTGTAGGTTAGTGTGAAACTTTTATACTCTTCAGAATTGGCGTTTGTAAAATGTGTTAAGGTAAATCTTTACTCTCATCAAAGTTAAGAATAAATCTAAGCGTTTATCCGCAGAGCAGGTACCTTGACGATGACATACTTAAACTAGTTTGGTCATCTAAAAGAAGGAGATAAAATCTTTCGTAATGAGTTGAAAAATGTATCTATTGATTCGTTTTTAAATAAATGTTAAGGTATAGATGAAAAAAGAGTAACTAAATGATATGATGCCCCCTACTCCCCAATATCATTCTACACGCACTGATAAAGCAATGAATTCAGTTTACGATTCTTTTTACAAAGGATACTACGCGGATTTTGGAGCTGACAGCAAAAAAATTTCAAGCCATTTATTTTGGATCAAGTTGACGTGTGTTAAAAATTTAACTCTTTGAAAAATTAAAATTTAATTAAATATAATTGAAGATTCTAGAAAAGCAAACAATAATTTGCGTCCTGATGTATTAAGGCCTTTTCATCCGCATTGAAAAAGTAATGAATTTAATATTCCTCTTTTCAATGAAAAATACTCGGATTTTTTGGCTGCAAAAAGACAAAACAGCAACTGACAGCAAAAAGGTTTCAAACCATTTATTTTATTTCAAGTTGACGTGTGGTAAAACTTTTAACTCTTTGAAAACTTAAAATTTAATTAAACATAATTTAAGATTATAGAAAAGCAATACAGAAAACAATAATTTTGTTCTGATGTATTGAGACATTTTCATATGCGTTGAAAAATCAATAAGATCAGTTTACGATTTTTTCTCCAATGAATAATTCACAGATTTTTTGACTGACAGCAAACAATTTTCAAGCCATTTATTTTGGTTCAACTTCACGTGTGTTGAAACTTTTAACTCTTTGAAAACTTTTTGCTATTGAAAGAAAATTCGTCGACAACTGGAAAAGTAAGCTGAATTTGTTAAATTTTTAACATGTGTAGGTTGGTGTGAAACTTTTATACTCTTTAAAATCGGCCTTTGTAAAATTAGTTGAGGAAAATCTTTACTCTTATCAAAGTTAAGAGTAAATCTAGGCATTTCTCCCGCAGATAAGGTACCTTGAAGTTGACAGGCTTAAACGAGTTTGGTCTCTTAAAATAAGGGAGGGAGAGAAAATCTTTCTATTAGAGTTGAAATAATTATCTATTCATTTGTTTTTAAATAAATGTTTAGGAATTTTTAAAAAAAAGAGTAACTGAATGACTCCTTCTGTCCCTTCAAAAATATATTCTTTCTTTAATAGCTTTTAAAAAATCTCAAAGAAATGAGCCTTAAAAATATACTTCTTTATATTTTCAGTCACTCCAAAGTCTTCTAATTGTAAAAGAAAACCGTCGCTAATTACACTCGCATTTAAAAACAGGTTTTTAATCTCAGTTTTCTTTAGAGCTCTTTTATTTAAAAACTCTCCTACCCATTAAAAACATCAAAGCCCAATCAAAACCTCGGCCTTCATCTACTTAATGACTTCCATTAACGCAAACAATGATTCTCACCTGAGATAAAAATCATAATCCAATAAAAAAGAGTAACCCATCAATAAGCGATTGTAGGAACCCGCTCTTTCAAAACGAGTTCATAAATGAGCCCCAATAGCAGCTACTTTCCATAAATAGCGATGTCGGTGGTATGGCTATTGATCGCCTTTGCCTCGTGAATCACTGTCCAATAGGAATGCAACGAACTCAAAGTCTCGCGTTCTAAAATACACTCGCGACTCGAGATCATTTGCCGAAAAACAGCTCGAACACAAGAAAGACTTTAAAACTATAAAGCATTTGGAAAACTTTAAAATTTCAACGTATTATTCCTACAACCAAAACACAAAATTACTGCAAAAAACACAAAAGATGGAATGAT
>CM063507.1:46953162-46955662 GCA_032207245.1 Pardosa pseudoannulata | reverse complement strand
TATGTGCAATTTGATAGGTGGACAAGGAAATCACGTGATGTACTCGGCAGTTATTTAAATTCGTAAAAAAATTTGATCACGTGATATATTAACAAAAGGTTAAAATTTTAAATGATCAAGGCATTTCGTGGCATCAATAGAGAATGTTCCTTTTAATATTTCAGTAAGACTTAAAAGATAAAATCAATTTCTCTTTTCAAATGACTAAAAGGCTAGTAAGGGTAGAAATTAAATAGCTTTTCTTAATTATTTTCAATTTATGGAATTACTTCTTCTTGCAACGATTTCCTTCATTCTTCTTCCGTGTAGTCCTGCTGACGTCACTCGTTTGGTTTCCATGACAACCAGGTGAGAAGAAGGATCATGCTCAAACGCCTTGTAAAGCAGATACTGCCAGACAATACCACGAGGGTGAACTTGTATATTTATCTTCACAAGAGGCGCTATCGTTTTATTTCTCACTTACTGCCAATCGATTTATCGCAGTGAAAGTTTTTTAATTATGTATAGGTATGACCAAAATAATGATGTTAAATAAATAAATAAATAAAAACACATTTTATTAATTTTTCTTTTGAAAAATCCATCGAAATTTTCTTTTCCACATTTTTTTCTGGTAGATAAGATACAAATTAAAAAATCATTCCTTCAAAACTCATTTTTACATCTTTCAGTTATACGAAGAACTTCTCCTTCTAAACACAAAATCACATAATGAAAATGTAATAAATTATGCATTCAGTTATACGAAGAAATTTTAGTTCCTCAGTGAAACTCGCATAAAGCTAATGTAATAAATAATGCATTCAGTTATACGAAGAACTTCTAGTTTCCTAGCAAATCTTTCACAAAGTTAATGTAATAAAATATCGTTCAGTTATACGGAGAACTTCTCATTCTTCGGCTAATCTTCCTGAAAGCCAATGTAAAAAATTATGTATTCAGTTACATGAAGAACTTCTCCTTCTCCGCCAAACGCCCATAAAATCTAACGTAATAAATTATGCATTCAGTTATACGAAAAACTTCTTGTTTCCTGGCGAAGCTCTCATACAGCTGATGTAATAAATTATGTATTCAGCTACTTAGAACAGCTACGAAGAACTTCTCGTTAACCGTCCAAACCTACGTAAGGGCAATGTAACAAATTATGCATTCAGTTATACGAAGAACTTCTCCTTCTTCGGCGAAACTTCCAGAAAGCCAATGTAATAAATTATGAATTCAGTTACATGAAGAACTTCTCTTTTCCCGGTGAGACTCTAATAGAGATTTGCTTTGGTTTGGAGTGCTACTTTTTGCAACACGAGCTAATAGAGGTAATGTAATAAATTATTCATTCAATTATATTAATAACTTCTTGTTCACAACCAAATTCCCATAAATCTAATTTAATATATTATGTATTCAGTCGTACAAATACCTTTTTGTTCCTCAGGGAAACTCCCATAAAGCCAATATAATAAATTATGCATTCAATTGTACAAAGAACGTCTCGCTTCCCAGCGAAACTCTCATAGAGTTAAGGTAATAAAATATGCTTTCAGTTATACGGAGAACTTTTCATTCTTCGGCTAATCTTCCTGAAAGTCAATGTAATAAATTATGTATTCAGATACAGGAAGAACTTCTTGTTCTCCGCCAAACTCCCATAAAATCTAATGTAACAAACTATGTATTCAGTTATACGAAAAACTTCTTGTTTCCTGGAGAAGCTCTCAGACAGCTAATGTAATAAATTATGCATTCAGCTATACGAAGAGCTTCTCCTCTGCCGAAGATCCTAGAAAGGCAATGTAATAAATTATGTATTCAGTTACAAAAAGAACTTCTCGTTTCCTGGTGAGACACTCGTAGAGGTAATGTAATAAATTATCCATTCAGTTATATTAATAACTTCTTGTTCCCAACCAAATTCCCATAAATCTAATCTAATATATTATGTATTTACTCGTGTAAATACCTTTTTGTTCCTCAGTGAAACTCCCATAAAGCCAATGTAATAAATTATGCATTCAACTGTACAAAGAACTTCTCGTTTCCCGGTGAAACTCTCATAGAGTCAATGTAATAAAATATGCATTCAGTTATATGGAGAATTTTTCATTCTTCGGCTAATCTTCCTGAAAGCCAATATAATAAATTATGTATTCAGTTACATGAAGAACTTCTCGTTCTCTGCCAAACTCCCATAAAATCTAGCTTAATAAATTATGTATTCAGTTATACGAAGAAATTTTCGCTCCTCAGTGAAAATCCCTTAAAGAAAATTTAATAAATCATGCATTCAGCTGCACGAAGAACTTCTCATTCCCCGTATAAACTCCCACAAAGCTAATGTAGTAAATTATGCATTCAGTTATACGAAAAAACTTCCTGTATCCTGGCGAAGCTCTCATACAGCTAATGTAATAAATAATGCATTCTGCTATACGAAGAACTTCTCGTTCCCCGTTGATATATATATATGCATTTATATTTGCATGTAAATATATAGATC
>CM063507.1:46920662-46948162 GCA_032207245.1 Pardosa pseudoannulata | reverse complement strand
AAAATTTAAAGCAGTTATAATGTGTTTTAACAACCCCTATATTATAATAGAATAAGTTGTCTGTCCGTCTGTCCTCGAATATATGAAGCGGTTGGACCTGGAATGGATAGAGGCATCCATATTGGATTCTTGATGAGTTAGGGTTAGTAAAATTTAAAGCAAAATTTAACGTTCAAAATCTACACCTTCTTCCTTTTTCGAGCCTTTCATGCCATTATTTCAAGCCCTATTTTTCCCGGTTAAGAGCAGGCGTTTAAATTAATCAATTTATTACATAATAAATAGGTAAAAACAACATTTGTTTTCTAGCATAATAACGTCATTCCTTTAACCATCTCATTTAATCGTTTCGTATTTTAAATTATTTAAATATCGTCTGCATTATTTTCATACATTTCATCACTGAACTTAGATATCACGTAAACAATTTTCTTTTATATTTGGGTTAAATATTAGATTAGGTACATATGTGATAATTTTAAATTGAATCATCGATTATGTTTTGTTGCGATGAAAATTTTATCACCGGTGTTGACAACAAATTCTTTTCATAAAAGTGTTTTAAGCTATATATCTTTGTAAATTAAAACGTTTGCTCGTTTGTGTGTTTGATTTCTATGCATAACCACACGGTTTGACGAAATGAATTCAACGTGATTCTAAACTGCATTCACAGTATCGGGCGACTTTATAGGAGTATGAAGATAAACAATTTATTGAAAATTACCAAATCATTCTCAGCCAAAAACAAACCATTTTTTTACCTGTCTCATAGGGTACTTTACAATTCTAGAAAATTAAAAATTTTACTAGTCATTTCATGTGACGGGCTATATGCTAGTTATAGAAGAATAAAAAATTTTCAACCAACAACCGTTTGGTAGTATCGGTGATCACCTTTCTTACCTAATATCGGTTTTTGTGTTCTAATGCAATAATAGAAAGAACGTGCTTCATAATTAAACGGTTTTTCATTAATTTCTTTCGAACTAATTAGAATTTTGGGATTTAAATAGCCAAAATTACCTTCTTGGATCACTTCTCATCTGTTAACATTAGTCCAGAGATATGTGAGAAGGCAGACACAAGTAGATAGACAAAGGCGCATTTTAATGTACAAAACAGGGAGCAACACATTACCTTCTGCTACTAGTTGTCCAAAATAACCCAAAAATAGATTGAAACAACAATTTGGCTACTATGTAAGCATTCAAATTTTAGTTTCCCTAACTCAAAATATATTCGAGTTATCGTGCTTTCATATAAACACACACACACACAGCTATAATACAGAAAAATTGTATTTTCGAAATCAGAGAGATCCGACATGTGAAGATCCATAAAAAATTGGAGTTTGAGTTTTCGGTACCATTACAATACTATCCTTGTATAACGTATATGAGGCAGTATAAATGGAGCTAGAATATTGAATAAGTTTTCAATATTTTATTACCATTTTCCATTTTCAATTTCTTATAATCTTTCTTTTAATTATTGGATAAAAATTTACCTGTTTTTAGCTTTTAAAAACAGATTTGCAGATATGCTGTATAAAGCAGAAATACTTTTAAAAAATCGTTTTATGCTATTAATGTCTTTGACATACTTGCCATTTTTCCAGACATTCTTCCATTACTTCCATTACTTTCCATTTTAAACATTCCTGGCACATTTACAGTGTTCATGATTCCCCACTTCCTCACACATTTTCTAATTTCTTGACTTTTTTGAGAAATTCCTAACATATTTGCCATTTACCTGACTTTTTTTCAGAAATTCCTGACTCATTTGTCATTTATCTGACATTTTCTAAACATTCTTGACACATTTTTTGTCTTACTTTTACAGAGAGTCTCGACTCATTTTCCATTTACCTGATATTTTCAAACATTCCTTACACATCTGTCGCTTTCCTGACTTTTTACAGATACTCCTGACCCATCTTCCTTTTTCCTGACTTTTCCTAATCATTTCTGGCCCATTTTCGGTTTTCTTAAATGTTTTCAGACATTATTGACATCTTTGCCGTTTTCTTTAGACATTTCTGATATATGGGCCATTTTCCATATTTCTTTTTAAACATTCCTTACTTATTAGTCATTTTTCTGGTTTTCACCAGATATTCCAACTCCTTTACTATTTACCTGACATTTCCCAAACATCCCTGACAAATTTGCTATTTATCTGACTTCTTTCCTGTCATTTCTGACATATTTTTTACTTTCCCTGATATTTCTCAGACATTCCTGACACACTTGCCTTTTTTTCTGTCGTTTTTCCTGACATTCCTGATTTATTTTCCGTTTTCCTGACTATTCCCAGTAACGTTTGACACATTTGTCATTTTTCTGACTATTTTCAGACATTGATGAACAATTTGCCATTTTCCTAAATTTTTTAAAGATATTCTTGTTATATTTGCCATCCTCTAAATTTTTTTAAACATTCCTCATGCATTTTATATTTATGATATTCCTGAAACGTGTTGTTTTCAGACATTCCTAACATATTGTCGTTTTCCTGACTATATTTAGACATTCCTTTTCTATTTGACATTTTACTGATTTCTTATTAAACATTCCTGACACATTTGCTGATTTTCTGACTTTTTACAGATATTCCTGTACCATTTTTCCTTCAGAAATGACTTTTCCCAGTCACTTTTGACACATTTGCGATTTTCCTGAGTACTTTTAAATATACCTGTCAGATTTGACATCTTCCTAACTTCTTTTTAAACATTCCCGAAGCACTTTCTGTTTTTCTGACTTCTTCCGAGATATTCATGACACATTTGCTGTTTTAAGACATTACTGACATATTGCCGTTTTGATGACTGTTTTTATCCATTCCAGTTCTATTTGACATTTTCCGGATTTCTTTTTAGACATTTCTGACACACTTCCTTTCTTTCTGACATTTTTCAGACATTCCCATTTTTTCTCTTTTCCTGAATTTTCCCAGTAATTTCTGACACATTTGCCGTTTTTCTGGCTAATTTTAAACAATCCTGTTATACTTTTCATCTGCCTAACTTCTTTTTAAGCATTCCTGACGCATTTTTCTGATCTCTTCCCAGATATTTTTGACACATTTGCCATTTTAAGACATTCCTGGCATATTGCCGTTTAGATGACTATTTTTAGACATTCCTGTTCTATTTGACATTTTCCTGATTTCTTATTAAACATACCTTGCACATTTGCTGTTTTTCTCACTTTTTTCAGATATTCCTGTTCCATTTTCCCTTTTCCTGACTTTTTACAGTCTTTTCTGACACATTTGTCATTCCTGTCTATTTTTAGATATTATTGTTAGATTTGACATTTTCCTAACTTTTTTTAAAAATCATGCATTTTCTGTTTTCCTTGAATTTTTACAGACATTCCTGTACCATTTTCGATTCAGAAATAACTTTTCTCAGCCATTTCTGACACATTTGCCGTTTTCCCAAGTACTTTTATATATTCCTATCAGATTTGCCATCTTCCTAATTTCTTTTTAAACATTCTCGAAGCATTTTCTGTTTTTTTTTACTTCTTCCTAAATATTCCAGACACATTTGCCGGTTTAAGACATTTCTGACATATTGCTGTTTAGATGACTATTTTTATCCATTCCTGTTCTATTTGACATTTTCCTGATTTCAATTTAAATATTTCTGACACATTTCCTTTTTTTCTGACAATTTTCAGACATTCCCATTTTTTTCCTGAATTTTCCCAGTCATTTTTGACACTTTTTCCGTTTTCCTGGCTGTTTTTGACATTCCTGTTGGATTTGCCCTCGTTTTAACTTCTTTTTAAACATTCCTGATGCATTTTCAGTTTTTCTGACTTCTTTCCAGATATTCCTCACAAATTTGCCGTTTTAAGACATTCCTGACATATTGCAGTTTAGATGACTATTTTTAGAAATTCCTGTTCTAGGTGATATTTTCCTGATTTCTCTTTAAACATCCCTAACACATTTCCTTTTTTTCTGATATTTTTCAAACATTCCCATTTTTTTCTTTTCCTGAAATTTCCAGTCATTTCTGATACATTTGCCTGGCTATTTCTAAACATTCCTGTTAGATTGCACATTATCCTAACTTCTTTTTGAATATTCTTGACGCATTTTTTGTTTTTCTGATTTCTTCCCAGATATTCCTGACACATTTGCCGTTTTAAGACATTCCTGACATATTGCAGTTTAGATGACTGTTTTTAGACATTTCTGTTCTTTTTTGATATTTTTCCGATTTCTTATTAAACATTCCTGACACATTTGCTGTTTTTCTGACTTTTTGCAGACATTCCTGTAGTATTTTCCCTTCAAAAAGGAATTTTTCCAGTCATTTTTGACACATTTGTCGTTTTTCTGACTATTTTTAGACATTCCGGTTAGGTACCTAACTTCTTTGTAAACATTCCTGATGCTTTTTCTGTTTTTCTGACTTCTTTCAAGATATTCCTCACAAATTTGCCGTTTTCAGACATTCCTGACATATTGTCGTTTTCATGACTATTTTTAGACATTCCTGTTTTATTTGAGATTTTCCTGATTTCTTATTAAACATTCCTAACACATTTGCTGTTTTTCTGACATTTTTCAGACATTCCTCTTCTATTTTCTCTTTTTCTGACTTTTCCCAGTCATTTCTGACATATTTGCGTTTTCCTGCCTACTTTTAGATATTTCTGTTAGATTTGCCATCTTCCTAACTTCTTTTTAAATATTCCCGAAGCATTTTCTTTATTTCTGACACATTTTCCATTTTCCTCATTTTTCCGAAACATTCCTGACACATTTGCAGTTTTGCTGACATTTAAAATATTCATCCCCAGAAACACTAAAATGACGAAGAAAAATAAATACACCCCTTTCCGAGCTCCGTATTTCATTATGTCATTACAAAAGGAAAATAGAAGCTGCATATTAACGGTTTTCGAGAAATTTTATTCTCTACTTTCATCGTAACTTTCCGTGACCCCCAACGCTCTAACACTTCAAGCTCCATTAAAAGCTCCCAGTATTCATTGTACTAATGGAGTGTAGATGAAAAGGGGATATTTAATTCACTTTAATACGACTCTGAAGCGATGCGGCCTCTATTAATGCGAGAATATCCAGGATATTTTGGCGCTCCATTTCGAAAACTGTATTGAGATAAAAAAATTATTGTTGACGCGGATAATATTCAAAGTACTTAATTCAATTGCATATATTTTTAAGTAGCTTCTTTTTTGACATGAGTAAATTTTTGCCTTATCTGGAAAAATTATTTTAAACGGAAATTTTAATTTTGTGCATATACTTTTTATAATAGCGTCATTTACACTTTCTTGAAAAGGTTTTCAGCAGAAAATATAAATTGATACTTAAGTACTGTTACTTTAATGTTTTACTAATGTGACGAGATTAAGTTTTTAATGTATGATTGTAGATTTTATTAATAATGCTAAAATCGGACTGCTTTTATTTAAATTTTATTTAAATTCAACTTTTTCGGAAGTAAAGTTTTTAAAAGTAAACAGGCTTTAAGAAATTGTCTTCTAAGAAAAAATAAATTTTTACATGTTAAAAGATTTTAAGAAATTGATATTTTATAAATATTAATATTTTCAAGTAAACTGACTTTTAGAAATCGCACTTTTAGAAAAATTAAATTTGTACAAGTAAACTGATTTTGAGAATTCGACCTTACCTTTTATAAAAATTGTTTTTATAAAAGGACGAATTTTTGCAAATTTACATTTACAATTTTACAAATACACTAGCATTAAAAATTCAACCTTTAAAATAATAAAAGTATTACAAGTAAATTGGCTTTAGGAATTCGACCTTTTGAAAAAACAAAATTTTTAGAAGTAAACTAGCTTTTAAAATTCAACCTTTTATAAAAATTAAATTTTTACAAAGAATTCCTTTTATTTTGATCAATAATAAATTATTACAAGTACACTAGATTTAAGAAAGCGACCTATTATAAAAATTAAATTTTTACAAGTAAACTTTCTTTGAGAATTCGATCTTTTGTAGATATTAAATTATTACAAGTAAACTGCATTTAAGAAATCGATCTTTTATAAAAATTAAATTTTTACAAGTAAACTCACGTTAAGAATTCTGTAATCTTCTGTAAATATTAAATTTTTAAAAGGACACTTGCTTTAAGAATTTCACCATTTAGAAAAATAAGTTTCTACAATTAAAGTGGCTCAAAGAATTTAAACTTTTGGAAAAATTAAATATTTTACTAAAATTTTGGTATTTTAGCAAGGAAATATAACTTTGTGGAACCCCTGTCAAAGTCCCAGGGGTACCGCACTAGCCAGCTTTCAAAACATCTGAAATTGACATCTTAAATATTCGGCTAAATATCTCTCAAACTAAAATGTTCCTTGTCAGAATAACACGAATAGTTAAACCATAAAAAATTCTATCACTATCACCATCTTTAAAAATTATTTTCAAATCACGAAGATATTCCTGTTTCATTTTCCCTTTTCCTGACTTTTTCCAGTCATTTCTAACACATTTGCCATTTTCCTGGCTATTTTTAGACATTCCTGTTAAATTTACCATATTCCTAAATTCTCTCTAAATATTTCTGACGCATTTTCTGTTTTTCTCACTTCTTCCCAGATAATCCTGACATATTTTCCATTTTCTTGATTTTTCCGAGACATTCAGGACACATTTGCAGTTTTTCTGACTTTTATAATAATCATCCACAGAAACCCTAAAATGACGAAGAAAAATTAAATACACCCCTTTCCTAGCTCCGTATTTCTTTATCTCATTACAAAAAATAAAAGCTGCATATTAACGTTTTTAGAGAAATTTTATTCTCCATTTTCATCGTAACTTTCCGTGATCCAAAACGCTCTAACACTTTAAGCTCCATTAAAAGCCCCCAGCATTCATTGTGCTAATGGAGTGTAGATGAGAAGGGGGAGATTTAATTCACTTTAATACGGCTCTGAAGCGATGCGGCCTCTATTACTGTGAGAATATCCAGGATATTTTGGCGCTCTATTTCGAAAACTGAATTCAGATAAAAAAAAATTATTGTTGACGTGGATAATATTCAAGATACTTAATTCAAATGCATATGTTTTTAAGTAGCTTCATTTTTTTCCGTGAATAAATTTTTGCCATACTTGGAAAGTTATTTTAAAATGGAAATTTTAATTTTGTTCTTATACTTTTTATAATAGCGTCTTTCACACTTTCTTAAAAAGATTTTCAGGCAGAAAATATAAATTGATACTTAAGTACATTTACTTTTATGTTTTACTGATGTAACGAGATTAAGTTCTTAATGTATGATTGTAGTTTTTATTAATAATGATAAAATCGTATTGCTTTTATTTAAATTTTATTTAAATTCAACATTTTCGGATGTAAAGTTTTTAAAAGTAAACAAGCTTTAAGAAATTGACTTCTAAGAAAAATTAAATTTTTACATGTTAAAAAATTTTGAGAATTCGACAAGGTATAAAAAGTAATTT
This sequence comes from Pardosa pseudoannulata, assembly GCA_032207245.1. NCBI lineage: Eukaryota > Metazoa > Arthropoda > Arachnida > Araneae > Lycosidae > Pardosa > Pardosa pseudoannulata. Next base: position 46,940,663 of record CM063507.1, on the reverse strand, counting down.
TTTGCAAGTAAACTGACTTTAAGAAATCGAACTATTAGACAAATTAAATTTCTACAAGTAAATTAATTTTGAGATTTTGACCTTTTATAAATATTATTTTTATAAAATTTCGAATTTTAACAAATTTTTATAAATTTACATTTACAATTTTACAAATAAACTAGCTTTAAAAATTCAACCTTTTAGAAAAATGAAAGTTTTACAAGTAAATTGACTTGAAGAATTCGACGTTTTCAAAAAAACACAAATTTAGAAGTAAACTAGCATTAACAATTCACCCTTTTATAAAAATTATATTTTTACAAAAAATTCGTCTTTTTTTTAGAATAATAAATTATTTCAAGTAAAATAGATTTAAGAAATCGACCTATTATAAAAATTAAATTTTTAAAAGTAAACACAATTTGAGAGTTCGATCCTTTGTAGATATTAAATTTTTACAAGTAAAATCCATTTAAGAAATCGATCTTTTATAAATATTAAATTTTTACAAGTAAACTCACGTTAAGAATTCGATCTTCTGAAAATATTAAATTTTTAAAAAGACACTGGCTTTTAGAATTTCACCATTTAGAAAAACTAAGTTTCTACAATTAAAGTGGCTCAAAGAATTTAAACTTTTGGAAAAATTAAATTTTTTACCCAAATTTTGGTATTTTAGCAAGGAAATATAACTTTGTGGAATCCCTTTCAAAGTCCCAGGGGTACCGCACTAGCCAGCTTTCAAAACATCTGCAGTAGACATCTTAAATATTCGGCTAAATATCTCTCAAACTAAAATGTTCCTTGTCAGAATAACACGAATAGTTAAACCATAAAAAATTCTATCACTATCACCATCTTTAAAAATTATTTTCAAATCAAGAAGATATTCCTGTTTCATTTTCCCTTTTCCTGACTTTTTCCAGTCATTTCTGACACATTTGCCGTTTTCATAGCTATTTTTAGATATTCCTGTTATATTTGCCATCTTCTTAAATTCTTTCTAAACATTCCTGATGCATTTTCTGTTTTTCTCACTTCTTCCCAGATAATCCTGACATATTTTCCATTTTCTTGATTTTTCCGAGACATTCAGGACACATTTGCAGTTTTTCTGACTTTTATAATAATCATCCACAGAGACCCTAAAATGACGAAGAAAAATTAAATACACCCCTTTCCTAGCTCCATATTTCTTTATCTCATTACAAAAAAATAAAAGCTGCATATTAACATTTTTCGAGAAATTTTATTCTCTACTTTCATCGTAACTTTCCATGACCCCCTACGTTCTAAAACTTCAAGCTCCATTAAAAGCTCGCAGCAGTCATTGTGCTAATTCAGTGTAGATGAGAAGGGGGGAGATTTAATTCAATTTAATACGGCTCTGAAGCGACGCGACCTTTATTACTGTGAGAATATGCAGGATATTTTGACGCTTTATTTAGAAAACTGAATTCAGATTAAAAAAATTATTGTTGACGTGGATAATATATAAGATACTTAATTCAATTGCATATATTTTTAAGTAGCTTCGTTTTTGCCATGAGCAAATTTTTGCCTTTCTTGGAAAAATTATTTTAAAGAGTAATTTTAATTTTGTGCTTATACTTTTTTATAATAGCGTCTCTTACACGTTCTGAAAAAGGTTTTCAAGGAGAAAGTGTAAGATGATTCTAAAGTACTGTTACTTTAATGTTTTAGTAATGTGAAGAGATTAAGTTCTTAATGTGTGATAGATTTTATTAATAATGCTAAAAGGGGACTCCTTTTATTTAAATTTTATTTGATTTCAAGCTTTTTAGAAATAAAGTTTTTAAAATAAACAGGCTTTAAGAAATTGACTTCCAAGAAAAATTAAATTTTTACATGTTAAAAGATTTTGAGAATTCGACATTTTATAAATATTAATCTTTTCAAGTAAACTTACTTTAAAAAATCGACATTTTAAAAAGGTTAAATTTTTACAAGTAAATTGACCTTGAGAATTCAACCATTTATAAAAATTCTTTTTATAAAAGGTCCAATTTTTACGAATTTTTACAAATTTACATTTACAATTTTATAAATACACTAGCTTTAAAAATTCAATCTTTTAGAAAAATAAAAGTTTTACAAGTAAATTGACTTTAAGAGTTCGACCTTTTCGAAAAAAGAAAATTTTTAGAAGTAAACTAGCTTTAAAAATTTATCCTTTTATAAAAATTAAATTTTTACAAAGAATTCGGTTATTTTTGTCAATAATAAATTATTACAAGTAAACTAGATTTAAGAAATAGACCTATTATAAAAATTAAATCTTTACAAGTAAACATTCTTTAAGAATTTGATCTTTTGCAGATATTAAATTATTACAAGTAAACTGCATTTAAGAAATCGATCTTTTATAAAAATTAAATTTTTACAAGTAAACTCACGTTAAGAACTCAATCTTCTGTAAATATTAAATTTTTAAAAAGACATTGGCTTTAAGAATTTCACCATTTAGAAAAACTAAATTTTACAATTAAAGTGTCTCAAAGAATTCAACATTTTGGAAAAATTAAATTTTTTACTAAAAGTTTGGTGTTTTAGCAAGGAAATACAACTTTGTGGAACCCCTGTCAAATTCCCAGGGGTACCGCACTAGCCAGCTTTGAAAATCTCTAAAATAGACATCTTAAATATTCGGCTAAATATCTCTCAAACTAAACTGTTCCTTGTCAGAATAACATGAACAGTTCAACCACAAAACTTTCTAGCACTATCACCATCTTTAAAAATTATTTTCAAATCACGAAGATATTCCTGTTTTATTTTAACTTTTCCTGACTTTTTCCAGTCATTTCTAACACATTTGCCGTTTTCCTGGCTATTTTTAGACATTCTAGTAAAATTTACCATCTTCCTAACTTCTTTCTAAATATTCCTGACGCATTTTCTGTTTTTCTGACTTCTTCCCAGATATTCCTGACACATTTTCATGATTTTTCCGAGACATTCCTGACACATTTGCAGTTTTTCTGACTTTATAATAATCATCCACAGACACCATAAAATGACGAAGAAAAAATAAATACACTCCTTTCTTAGCTCCGTATTTCATTATCTCATTACAAAAGAAAAATAAAAGCAACATATTAACGTTTTTGAGAAATTTTATTCTCTACTTTCATCGTAACTTTCCGTGACCCCCAACGCTCTAACACTACAAGATCCATTAAAAGCTCCCAGCATTCATTCTGCTAATGGAGTGTAGATGAGAAGTGGGAGATTTAATTCACTTTAATACGGTTCAAAGCGATGCGGCCTCTATTACTGTGAGAATATCCAGGATATTTTGGTGCTCTATTTGGATAATTCAATTCAGATAAAAAAAAATTATTGTTGACGAGGATAATATTCAAGATACTTAATTCAATTGCATATGTTTTTAAGTAGATTCGTTTTTGCCATGCGTAAATTTTTGCCATATCTGGAAAAATTATTTTAAAGGGAAATTTTAATTTTGTGCTTATACTTTTTATAATAGCGTCGTTCACACTTTCTTAAAAAGGTTTTCAGGCAGAAAATATAAATTGATACCTAAGTACTGTTACTTTAATGTTTGACTAATAAGACGAGATTAAGTTCTTAATGTATGATTGTAGATTTTATTAATAATGCTAAAGTGGGATTTCTATTATTTAAATTTTATATAAATTCAACCTTTTTGGAAATAAAGTTTTTAAAAGTAAACTAACTTTAAGAAATCGACCTTTTATTAAAATTGTTTTATAAAAGGACGAATTTTTGCAAATTTACATTTACATATACACTAGCTTTAAAAATTCAATATTTTATAAAAATAAAGAATTCGACCTTTCCGAAAAAACAAAATTTTTTCAGTAAACTAGTTTTCAAAATTTACCCTTTTATAAAATTAAGTTTTCACAAAAAATTCGTTATTTTTTTGTCAATAATAAATTATTACTAGTACACTAGATTTAAGAAATCGACCTATTGTAAAACTTACATTTTTACAAATAGACTCACTTTGAGAATTCGATCTTTTGTAGATATTAAATTTTTACAAGTAAACTCACTTTAAAATTCGATCTTGTAACTGTAAATATTAAATTTTTAAAAGCACACTGGCTTTAAGAATTTCACCATTTGGAAAAACGAAGTTTTTACAATTCAAGTGGCTCAAATAATTCAACCTTTTGGAAAAATTAGACCTTTTACTAAAATTTTGGTATTTCAGCAAGGAAATATAACTTTGTGGAACCCTTGTCAAAGTTCCAGGGGTACCGCACTAGCCAGGAAAATAGACACATTAAATATTCGGCTAAATATCTCTCAAACTAGAATGTTCCTTGTCAGAATAACATGAACAGTTCCACTAAAAAAATTCTAGCACTATCACCATCTTTAAAAAATATTTTCAAATGACGAAGATATTCCTGTTCCATTTTTCCTTTTCCTGATTTTTCCGAGTCATTTCTGACACATCTTCCGTTTTCCTGGCTATTTTTAGAAATTCCTGTTAGATTTAACATCTTCCTAACTTCTTTTTAAATATTTCTGACGCATTTTCTGTTTTTCTGACTTCTTCCCAGATATTCTTCACACATTTGCCATTTTCATGATTTTTCCGAGACATTCCTGACACATTTGCAGTTTTTCTGACTTTTCTAATATTCATCACCAAACACACTAAATTGAAGAAGAAAAAATAAATACACCCCTTTCCTACCTCCGTATTTCTTTATCTCATTACAAAAAAATAAAAGCTGCATATTAACATCTTTCGAGAAATTTTATTCTCCATTTTTATCGTAACTTTCCGTGACCCCCTACGCTCTAACACTTCAAGCTCCATTAAAAGCTCCCAGCATTCATTGTGCTAATGGAGTGTAGATGAGAAGGGGGAGATTTAATTCACTTTAATACGGCTCTGAAGCGATGCCGTCTCTATTAAGATGCGAATATCCAGGATATTTTGGCATTCTATTTCGTAACTGAATTGAGATAAAAAAAATATTGTTGACGCGGATAATATTCAAGATACTTAATTCAATTGCATATATTTTTAAGTAGCTTCTTTTAAGACATGAGTAAATTTTTGCTTTATTCGGAAAAATTATTTTCAAGGGAAATTTTAATTTTGTGCTTATACTGTTTATAATAGCGTATTTTACACTTTCTTAAAAAGGGTTTTAGTGAGAAAGTATAAATTGATACTTAAGTACTGTTACTTTAATATTTTCATAATGTGACGAGATTAAGTTCTTAATGTATGATTGTAGATTTTATTAATAATATTAAAATGGGATTGCTATTATTTCATAAATTTAGATACATTCAATATTGCTTTTCAAAGGATGAATTTTTTCCAATTTCTATAATATATCTTAGAAAAATACATTTCACCACTATCTACCTGTCCATGTACCAGTATATATTATATATATATATATATATATATATATATATATATATATGTATATATATATATATATATATATATATATATATATATATATATATATATATATATATATATATATATATATATATATATGTGTGTATATATATACATATATATATATATATATATATATACATATATATATATATATATATACATATATATATATATATATACATATATATATATATATATATATATATATATATATATATATATATATATATATACATATATATATATATACATATATATATATATATATATATATATATATATATATATATATATATATATATATATATATATATATATATATATATATATATGTGTGTGTGTGTGTGTGTGTGTGTGTGTATATGTGTGTATGTGTAACTAGTAAAATATTCTTCCACCCATAACACGACAAAATTAGCCCATATTATTTGGCTGGACAAAAAGATTTTCTATTTCAATTTGCAATTGTGACATTATCATTAACACAAGTCGAACTTTGTGGAACTTCACAATTATTGAGGATCGAAAAACATCAGTCTAACAGACCATCTGGACAGTGGAACTGGTCTGCTTATAATGCTTAAGAATAAGCATTAGAAAATGCGGTCTCCAGTAACCATTATAGTACCTTATCTATGTAAACATTCAATATGGAGTTTGTGAAACGGAAAACAAACTTTAATAATAGGAGAAAAACATATCGTCCTATCAAAAAAAGTAAATGGAATTTTTAGATTTTTTCCTTGCAATATGCAAGAAGCCCTTATTGAATTACTCAATCATTCCTACAGTTCAGGGTGGGAGATAAAATAAATATTGGTTAAACAACAATCGAAAGAGAGAGGCTAATTTGACGTTATATTTCTCCAACACTTCCCTATCTAGAATTAACTTCTCTCCCCAAACTTCCGAAATCTATGTGTTACCACAACAAAAGACTGGAATAAACATCTTTTTATTACTTTTAGCATCCACGAGATATTGCATATATCTTTTGTTATTCATTTTAACTTTTTCAGACCTCTTTTACTAGTAACTATGGCAACGACCACTTTGGTGGAGATGAGATATTTATTTCCTCCTTGGAATACGATCGAATAGAGCTTTTTACCGCAAACGGACTGCATTTGCTTAGAGCTCGCCTTATTAGCTGAAACATCCAGATTTCGAAATGCAACCCATAAAAATTGAGTGCCATTGAATAATAGGCAATTGAAACTAATGATGCCACCACATTTCTACCCAATTTCAGTTTAAAAATCCCAAATTCGTAATACTAACGATAACTTTTTGGTTATGAAATAGCTTGTTGATAATTTTAGACTAATTTTCTTTTATTGAGAACATTTTTAGTAGTCATTTATCCTCATTTAATAAATCTCAAGAATAAATATAGTTTTTATATAATAATTAAAAAAATTATTCTAAATTTCTCTTTTACGTATTTATCACTCGTGTACTCCAAAATCAAACCAAACCTCTTTAAACAAGTATGCATGTATTTTTTCAAATTAAAGTAGCATTATTTTGAATGAAATAATTAGTATTTCCAAATTCGTAATATTTATGAAAAACTTTTATTTTCGGTTATTAAATAGTTTGTTTATAATTTTAGACTCATTTTCTTTTATTGAGCACATTTTTAGTAATAATTTATCCTCGTTTAGTAAATTCATTTACTGAAAGACAGAAACTACTCCATTATAGTACCTTATCTATGTAAACATTGAAAAGGGAGTTTGTGAATCGAAAAACAAACATTAATAATAGGAGAAAAACATATCACCCTATCAAAACAGTAAATGGAATTTATAGATTTTTTTTCCTTGCAATCTGCAAGAAGGTTTTTACTCAATTATTACTACAGTACAGAGTAAGAAATAAACAAAAATATTGGTAAAACAACAATCGAAAGAGAGAGGCTATTTTGGGGTTACATTTCTCCAACACTTCCCTATCTAGAATTAACTCCTCTCCCCAAACTTCCGAAATCTATGTGTCGCCACAACAAAAGACTGGAATAAACATCTTTTTATTACTTTTAGCATCCACGAGATATTGCGTCGATCTTTTGTTATTCATTTTAACTTTTTCAGACCTCTTTTACTAGTAACTATGGCAACGGCGACTTTGGTGGAGATGAGATATTTATTTCCTCCTTGGAATACGATCGAATACAGTTGTTTACCGCAAACGGACTGCATATGCATAGAGCTCCCCTTATTAGCTGAAACATCCAGATTTCGAAATGCAGCCTATAAAGGAAAACTTGAGAGCCATTGAATAATAGGCAATTAAAACTAATGATGCCACCACATTGCTACCCAATTTCAGTTTAAAAATCCCAAATTCGTAATATTAACGAAATATTTTTGGTTATGAAATAGCTTGTTGATATTTTTAGACTAATTTTCTTTTATTGAGAACAATTTTAGTAGTCATTTATCCTCATTTAATAAATCTCAAGAATAAATATAGTTTTTATATAATAATTAAAAAAAATATTCTAAATTTCTCTTTTACGTATTTATCACTCGTGTACTCCAAAATCAAACCAAACCTCTTTAAACAAGTATACATGTATTTTCTTAAAATTAAAGTAGTATTACTTTGAATGAAATAATTAGTATTTCCAAATTCGAAATATTTATGAAAAACGTATATTTTCGGTTATTAAATAGCTTGTTGATATTTTTAGACTCATTTTCTTTTATTGAGAACATGTTTAGTAATAATTTATCCTCATTTAGTAAATTCATTTACTGAAAGACAGAAACTACTCCATTATAGTACCTTATCTATGTAAACATTCAATAGGATGTTTGTGAAACGAAAAACAAACTTTAATAATAGGAGAAAAAAATATCGTCCTATCAAAACAGTAAATTTAATTTTTCAATTTTTTCCTTGCGATATGCAAGAAGCCCTTATTGAATTACTCAATCATTCCTACAGTTCAGAGTGGGAGATAAAAAAATATTGGTTAAACAACAATCGAAAGAGGGAGGCTAATTTGAGGTTACATTTCTCCAAGACTTCAATATCTAGAATTATCTTCTCTCCCCGAACTTCCAAAAAATATGTGTTTTACCACAACAAAAGACTGGAATAAACATCTTTTTTATTACTTTTAGCATCCACGAGATATTGCTTCCATCTTTTGTTATTCATTTTAACTTTTTCAGACCTCTTTTACTAGTAACTATGGCAACGACCACTTTGGTGGAGATGAGATATTTGTTTCCTCCTTGGAATACGATCGAATACAGTTGTTTACCGCAAACGGACTGCATTTGCATAGAGCTTGCCTTATTAGCTGAAACATCCAGATTTCGAAATGCAGCCAATAAAGGAAAACTTGATAGCCATTGGAGAATAGTCAATTAAAACTAATGATGCCACCGAATTGCTACCCAATTTCAGTTTAAAATTCCCAAATTCTTAATATTATCAAAAAAATGTATATTTTCGGTTAGTAAATAACTTGTTGATATTTTTAGACTCATTTTCATTTTCTTTTTTTAGTAGTAATTTATCCTCATTTAGTAAATATCATGAATAATTATTCCAGTTTTTGTGTAATAATTTTTTAAAAATGTATTCTAAATTCCTCTTTTACGTATTTATCAATCGTGTTGCAAAAAAGGTACTCCAAAGTCAAGTATACTTGTACAAGTATACAACCAAATCTCTTTAAACAAGTATAGTTGTATTTTCTTAAATTTAAAATAGCATTATTTTAAATGAAATAATTGTTATTCCCAATGTCGTAATATTTATGAAAAACGTTTATTTTCGGTTATCAAATAGCTTGTTGATATTTTTAGACTCAATTTCTTTTATTGACAAAATTTTTTAGTGGTAATTTATACGCATTTAATAAACATTATAGTTTTTGTACAAAAATTAAAAATTTATTTATTATAAATTCCTCTTTTACGTATTTATCACTAGTGTTGCAAAAAAAGTACTCCAAAATCAAACCAAACATCTTTAAACAAGTATACTTGTATTTTCTTAAAATTAAAATAGCATTATTTTGAATTAGATAATTATTATTCCCAAATTCGTAGTATTTATGAAAAACGTTTATTTTCGGTTATCAAATGGCTTGTTGATATTTTAGACTCATTTTCTTTTATTGATAACATTTTTAGTAGTAATTCATCCTCATTTAATAAATATAATGAAGAAATATTATAGTCTTTGAGTAATAATTTAAAGAAAATTATTTATTCTAAATTCCTCTTTTACGTATTTATCCCTCGTGTTGCAAAAAAGTACTCCAAAATGAAACCAAACCTCTTTAAACAAGTATACTTGTATTATCTCAAAATTAAAATAGCATTATTTTGAATGAAAAGAGTTATTATTCCCAAATTCGTAATATTTATGAAAAACGTTTATTTTCGGTTATCAAATAGCTTGTTGATATTTTAGACTCATTTTCTTTTATTGAGAACATTTTTAGTAGTAATTTACCCTCATTTAGTAAATGTCAGAAATAAATATTATAGTCTTTGAGTAATAATTTAAAGAAAATTATTTATTCTAAATTCCTCTTTTACGTATTTATCACTCGTGTTGCAAAAAAGTACTCCAAAATGAAACCAAACCTCTTTAAACAAGTATACTTGTATTATCTCAAAATTAAAATAGCATTATTTTGAATGAAATAGTTATTATTCCCAAATTCGTAATATTTATGAAAAACGTTTATTTTCGGTTATCAAATAGCTTGTTGATATTTTAGACTCATTTTCTTTTATTGAGAACATTTTTAGTAGTAATTCATCCTCATTTAATAAATATAATGAAGAAATATTATAGTCTTTGAGTAATAATTTAAAGAAAATTATTTATTCTAAACTCCTCTTTTACGTATTTATCCCTCGTGTTGCAAAAAAGTACTCCAAAATGAAACCAAACCTCTTTAAACAAGTATACTTGTATTATCTCAAAATTAAAATAGCATTATTTTGAATGAAATAGTTATTATTCCCAAATTCGTAATATTTATGAAAAACGTTTATTTTCGGTAATTAAATAGCTTGTTGATATTTTACACTAATTTTGTTTTATTGAGAACATTTTTGTAGCAATTTATCCTTATTTAGTAAATGTCATGAATAAATATTATAGTTTTTGTGTAGTAATTAAAAAAAATTATTTATTCTAAACTCCTCTTTTACGTATTTATCCCTCGTGTTGCAAAAAAGTACTCCAAAATGAAACCAAACCTCTTTAAACAAGTATACTTGTATTATCTCAAAATTAAAATAGCATTATTTTGAATGAAATAGTTATTATTCCCAAATTCGTAATATTTATGAAAAACGTTTATTTTCGGTTATCAAATAGCTTGTTGATATTTTAGACTCATTTTCTTTTATTGAGAACATTTTTATCAGTAATTTATTTCCATTTAATAAATATCACAGTTTTTGTTCAATAATTAAAAAATTATTTTTTCTAAATTCCTCTTTTACGCATTTATCAAATGTGTTGCGAAAAAGCACTCCAAAATCAAACCAAACCTCTTTAGATGTGTATACTTGTATTTTTTAAAAATTAAAATAGCATTAATAGAAATAATTATTATACCTAAATTCATAATATTTACGAAAAAAGTTTCTTTTCTGTTATCAAATAGCTTGTTAATATTTTTGTTGTCATTTTCTTTTATTGAGGCCAATTTTTGTAATAATTTACCCATATTTAACAAATTGCATAAATAAATATTATATTTTTGTAAATTCATTTACTTTTTTCATTTTTTCTAAATTTATTTTATGGGACATAGACAAGTATTTTATTGTGTACTCACAACTAAAATAGCATTATTTTGTGTGAAATAATTAGTATTCCCAAATGCGCATTATTTACGAAAAACGTTTACTATCGGTTATTAATAGATTGTTGATATTTTTGGTCTCATTTTCTTTTATTGGGGCTAATTTTTGAAGTAATTTACACACTTTTAACAAATGCATGAAAACATTTTATAGTTTTTTATAATAATTTAATTTTTATATGTTCTAAATTCATTTTTGATACATAGACATGTATATTTTTAATTACTCAAAATTAAAACAGAATTATTTTCAGTGAAATAATTATTATTCCCAAATTCGTAATATTTGTGAAAAAAGTTTATTTTCGGTTATCAAATAGCTTGTTGATATTTTAGACTCATTTTCTTTTATTGAGAACAGTTTTAGTAGTAATCCATCCTCATTTAATAAATATAATGAAGAAATATTATAGTCTTTGAGTAATAATTTAAAGAAAATTATTTATTCTAAATTCCTCTTTTACGTATTTATTCCTCGTGTTGAAAAAAGTACTCCAAAATCAAACCAAACCTCTTTAAACAAGTATACTTGTAATTTCTTAAAATTAAAATAGCATTATTTTGAATGAAATAGTTATTATTCCCAAATTCGTAATATTTATGAAAAACGTTTATTTTCGGTAATTAAATTGCTTGTTGATATTTTAAACTCATTTTCTTTTATTGAGAACACTTTTAAACATTTCAAACTTTTAAAAACTTAAATTTTTACAAGTAATCTGGATCAAAGAATTTCACCTTTTAGAAAAATTAAATTTTTATAAGTAAACTGACTCATAGAATTCAACCTTATAGAAAAATTATATTTTTATAAGTTGCTCAAAGAATTCAACCTTTGAGAAAAATTAAATACATACAAATAAATTGGCTCAAAGAATTCAAACTTTTAGAAAAATTAAATTTTTACAAGTAAATTGTCTCAAAGAATTTCATCTTATAGAAAATTAAATTTTTATAAGTAAACTATCTCAAAGAATTTAACCATTTAGAAAAACCAGATATTTACTAGTAAACTGGCTCAAAGAATTCACGCTTTTATAAAAATTAAGTTTTTAAAAGTAAATTGGCTTTAAGAAATAGACATTTTAAGAAAATTAAACTTTTACTGTAAACTCCCTTTAAGAATTCGATCTCTAGTAAATATCAAATTTTCAATTTTTACAAGTGAACGGGATTTTAAAATTCGGCCTTTTATAAAGCTTAAATTTTTACAAATGTAACTGGTAATAAACTGGATTGAATAATTTGATCTTTTGTTAAAATTAAGTTTTTAAAAGTACATTGCCTTTAAGAAATTTACCTTTTAGAAAAATTAAATTTTTACAAGTAAACTGGCTCAAAGAATTCAACCTTTTAGAAAAATTAAGGTTTTAAAAGTAAACTGACTCAAAGAATTCAAACTATTAAAAAAATTAATATTTTACAAGTAAATTGGCTCAAAGAATTACACCTTTTAGAAATTTTTATAAGTAAACTGGCTCATAGATTTCAACCTTATAGAAAAATTATATTTTTATAACTAGCTTAAGGAATTCAACCTTTGAGAAAAATTAAATATATACAAATAAAACGGCTCAAAGAATTCAACCATTTAGAAAAATTAAATTTTTATAAGTAAATTGGCTCATTGAATTTAACCTTTTAGAAAAATTAAACTTTTACAAGTAAATTTTCTCAAAGAATTCAGCCTGTTAAAAAATTAAATATTTACAAATAAATTGCCTCAAAGAATTCAAACTTTACTTAAGTACACTGGCTTTAAGAATTTGCCTTTTTAGAAAAATTAAATTTTTTCAGGTAAACTGTCTCAAAAGATTTCATCTTTTATAAAAAATTAAAGTTTTACAAGTAAACGGGCCCAAAGAATTCAACCTTTTATAAAAATTAAGCTTTTAAGAATTTGCCTTTTTAGAAATATTAAATTTTTACACCTAAACTGTCCCAAAGTATTTCATCTTTTAGAAAAATTAAGTTTTTACAAGTAAACGGGCCCAAAGAATTCAACCTTTTATAGAAATTAAGCTTTTAAAAATTTGCCTTTTTAGAAAAATTAATTAAAGTTTTACAAGTAAACTACCTCAGAAGATTTCACTGGCTGTAAGAATTTGCCTTTTTAGAAAAATTAATTTTTTACTAAAATTTTGGTGCTTTAGCAAAGCATATATATATTTGAGGAACTCCTGTCAAAGTTTCAATGGTTCCGCAGATGCCAGAATGAAAATCTCTGAAATAGACAACATAAATATTTATCGAAATATATCTCAAACTAAAATGTCTATCGTCAAAATAACATGAATATCTCTCCCACAAATACTTCTACCACTATCATCATCTTTAAAAAATATTTTCAAATCTCGAAGATAATTTTGCCAGTTGAGAAATGCCGACGGACTACGAGTAAATTATGAAATCCGACGTTAATGTCTGAAAAGAGACAACGAAATTTCCTCTTTGATAAATTATTCCCCCGATGACATGTTATAATTTATGTTCTTCATTATTTTCGCGCGAGCTTATTTTAAAAAGCAATATTTTGCCTCGGGAATAATCTGACGTCGTATGACGTCACTCGGAACTGGATCTATTAATGAAAATCGATAAACAAACGGGAACAATGTGTAGCCGAGAAAGTGGCAAAAAACTGTTTATATAAAGACGGGCATCGAAAACGGATTATAATCGATATATAGTCAATAAAGAGTTATTTGTGGTTAGAGATTTATCTGAGTATTGTAATGTACTTACTACAATCAAATAGATTATTTTAAACACAAGATTTTTATGCAATTTAGGTTTGTAACTACAATATACATCGTCTAAAAAATGTGTGAACAGCCTCTATAAAAGCCATGTCTAGATTTCACCATAAGCTGTCATTAAAATTCAAATAAATACTTTAAAATTATATTCTAGTTTATATATCCGAAATTATATGTTCAATCTCAATATAAATTTCTAGAAAATCATACCATTTTTGAAAATATAGATGAGGTACTGAACACTTAAATTTATGAATATCTTTTCAATGTTTGCTAGTTCACATAAGATAAAGCCTTTTTCTAAAAAACCTAAAATGTAACAATTTTTATAATAATTCAAATTAATTTAAACTTAAACTTTCGGTTATTTAAATGCACTTCGTTTTGTTGATCAATAACACAACTTGTCAAAACTTCTGTTTTATAAATCGTACAGACAAAACATAAACTGTTTTAAAAAGGTAATACTAATTTTCAAATAAGTTAATAAAAACCATGTATACACTTTCATTATAAACCGTCATTTAAACTCAAATGAATACTTCAAAATTATGTTCTAGTTTGCATATCCGAAATTATATGTTCAATCTGAACACAATTTCCTAGAAAATCATGCCAGTTTTGAAAATATAGGTGAGATACTGAAAACTTGAATTTTTGAATATCATTTCAATGTTTACAAGTTCACATGTGATACAGCTTTTTAAAAAAATACCTAATATTTAACCATTTTTATAATAAATAAAATTAATTTAAACTTAAACTTTCGGTTATTTAAATGATATTCGTTTTATTGACCAATAACACAACTTGTCAAAACTTCTGTTTTATAAATCGTACAGACAAAACATAAACTGTTTTAAAAAGGTAATACTAATTTTCAAATAGGTTAATAAAAAGAATGTCTACACTAAAAAACGTCATTTAAACTCAAATGAATACTTTAAAATTATATTCTAGTTTATGTATCCGAAATTATATGTTCAATCTGAACACAATTTCCTAGAAAATCATACCAGTTTTGAAAATATAGGTGAGATACTCAAAACTTGAACTTTTTGAATATCTTTTCAATGCTTACATGTTCACATGTAATAGAGGCTTTAGAGTTTGTATATGACAAATTTCTCAACGTTGTTCTAATCAGTCAATAAATATTAAAAATTACAATAAAAATACAAAAGTAAAGCCTGAAAGTGATTAAGACATCAACTCAAGTAAAAATTAATGGCAAACATCTGTTTCATAGTAGAACAAATCCAAAGACTTAGCACTGCTCCGCCTGCTAATTCATACTTGTCTCCGCACTGAATATATATATGGTTAAGTTCATGGTTATGAAACAGCTGTTTGCTGTTACATTTCTTCATTAATAATTATCTTTCGTATTTTTCTGCATTTTGGTGCAAAGGCTTTATCGTGTCTAACATCTAGGATTAATTGCTATATGATTAAAAGGTATTTAATCATTAGTTCTGTATTACCAACTACATTTTCGTCGCAGGTGCAACGCATGATATTAAATAGTTTTCATAATTTTATCCAAATTTTTATTTAGATTTCATAGATTTCTATATTATTCTCTTAATTATTAAATGTGTATACTTATTTCTATGTTATATTTCTTTGAAGGAAAACGGTCATAAAAAACATTTTTTATTTAAGAAAATTATATAAAATTATGTGTATGTATAATAGGTGAATTCGTTTTTAACTTTGGTGTTCATTTTGAGAGTGAAATTAATAAAATTAAGATATTAGGTAAAGCCAACTTTCAGGATATTATGACTCAATCTTGGTTTTCCTGCAAATAGAAAAAAAAATTAAAAGTATATGTTTAAAACATTGAAAGAAAATTTTATTATACATACGTATAATATAAATAAATATCAGTAATTTTTTTGTGTGATAAATTTCAAATCACGAGACACAAATTACAACATTGCACTCTGGACAGTAGACTCGAGTTTCCTTGATTCATCTCTTATTGTTTTCATCTCTTCTGTAACAACAAACCTTGAATTCCATTGCATCTTTTATTGTTACCATCTCTTCTGGAACACCAAACGTTGAATTCTCTAGCATCTCTTGTTGTTTTCATCTCTTCTGGAACAACAAACCTTGAATTCTCTTGCATGTTTTATTGTTTTTATCTCTTCTGGAAGAACAAACCTTGAATTCTCTTGATGGTTGCTCTTTCCTATAAGTTGGAGGTATATGTCTAATTAAAGTCCTTTCAATCAAATGGTTGGGGTTGTTATCTAATCTTAGCTTAGCCACACACACACACGCATATATATATATATATATATATATATATATATATATATATATATATATATATATATGTGTGTGTGTGTGTGTGTGTGTTTATTTATGCACATGTATATATCGTTGACATGTTTCACAAAAGCCGTCAGTAGTTGTCGTACACCAAAATATTAATTGTTGCATACTAAACGAAAGTACAGCAAAGCAGGACCAAATAGCTATAGAACATGTTTGTACGTCTAAGGTATGATTATTTTTGACGTTGTAGAATTAAAGATAACCCCTACTTAAGTTCCACAGAGATTTTACAGGCTAATAGCTTATGATTTGTGTGTATATGGTGGACCATAATCAAAAATGCTGATAAGAGCTCTGACTGTAAAGAAGAAAAAATCCATATAAAAAGCTTTTAAGTCTACAAAAATTTCGAAATCGCAAAGAAAAGTAGTAAAACAAAAAAAAAAGCAATTCGTGACCCGAATTGGTCGATTCCGAGCCCGATGCTGAGTTAGCATCTCACTTCGGTTGCCATGGTGACTGGGCGGTGGATGAAGGGAGTTGGCGTAAAAGCTCATTAGAGCTGTCTTTGTGTGAGTCCAGTTATGCGCCTTAATTGGAATTCAAAGAGTCTGCAGAGATAACCGCTGGGAGGATAATTTACCCGACGAAGTAACGGATCGAAACGAAGAGGTGTGTGGGTTACGGAACTGTTTAAATGACTGTCTAATGCAGTGCATTTTCTCGATTCGCAGACAGTGACGATACAGATGAAGCTCGTTATAGCAAACCTGGCACATAATGAACTCCCGGATAAAACAAACGAAACTTTTGATCTCTTTATTTTTCTATTATTTTTTTTTTAATTTTCACGATGGTTGGTTGTGCCATTCAACCACCAATTTTCGAGTTTTTTTTCCAGCGAACGATGTCCCATTGGTTAAGGTGCTGGCCTTCGGTCCCACTGTGGCAGGGATGTTCGTAACCATTCGGAATCGGCTTTAAGCTGTAGGTCTCGGTTTCATTATCCCTCGTATTGCAAAAACTAGACCGTAGCACTCCAAACCAAACCAAACCAAACCAAAATCGAGTTTTCTCCATCTTTTCTCTATCGAACGATGAACGAATACTAGGGGGCTGCTCTTTGGCACCAGAGTACACGGGTTCGAATCCCACTGTGACATGGATATTCTTAGTCGTTCGGAATCGGCTTTAAGCTGTAGGTCCCGGTGTCATTATCCCTCGCGTTGCAAAAGCTAGATCGTAGCACTCTAAACCAAACCAAACCAAACCAAAATCGAGATTTTTCCATCTTTTCTGTATCAAAAGATGCACGAATACTAGGAGGCTGCACTTCGGCTCCAGAGTACGTGGGTTCAAATCCCAGTGTGGCATGGATGTTCATAACCATTCGGAATTCGCATTAAGCTGTAGGTCCCGGTCTCATTAGTCATCGTGTTGCAAAAGCTAGACCGTAGCACTCCAAACCAAACCAAAATCGAGTTTTATCCTTCTGTATCGAACGATGAACGAATACTAGGGGGCTGCTCTTCGGCACCATAGTACGCGGGTTTGAATCCCACTGGAGCATGGATGTTTGTAGACATTCGGAATCGGCTTTAAGCTGTAGGTCCCCGTCTCATTAGCCCTCGTGTTGCAAAAAGTAGACCGTAACACTCCAAACCAAACCAAACCAAAATAGTTTTTTCCATCTTTTCTCTATCGAAGGATGAACGAATACTAGAGGGCTGCTCTTCGGCACCAGAGTACGCGGGTTCTAATCCCACTGTGGTATGGGTGATCGTAGCCGTTCGGAATCGGCTTTAAGTTGTATTTCCCGGTCTCATTAGCCCTCTTGTTCCAAAGCTAGATCGTAGCACTCCAAACCAAACCAAAAAAAATCGAGTTTTTTCCATCTTTTCTGTATCGAACGATGGACGAAAACTAAGGGGCTGGACATTGGCGCAAGAGTACGCGGGTTCGTATCCCACTGGGTCATGGATGTTGGTAGCCGTTCGGAATCGGCTTTAAACTGTAAGTCCCGGTTTCATTAGTCCTCGTGCTACAAAAAGTAGACCGTACCACTCCAAACCAAACCAAACGAAAATCGAGTTTTTTTCCATCTTTTCTGTATTGAACGATGGACGAATACTAGGAGTCTGCTCTTCGGCACCAGAGTACGCGGGTTCGAATCCCACTGTTACATGGATGTTCGTAGCCATTCGGAATCGACTTTAAGCTGTAGGTTTCGGTATCATTAGCCCGCGTGCTGCAAAAAGTAGACCGTAGAACTCCAAACCAAAATCGAATTTTTTCCATCTTTTCTGTATCGAATGATGGACGAATAGTAAGGGGCTGTTCTTCGGCGCCAGAGTAAGCGGGTTCGAATCCCACTGTGTCATGGATGTTCGAAGCCGTTCGGAATCTGCTTTAAGTTGTAGGTCCTGGTCTCATTAGCCCTCTTATTCCAAAACTAGACCGTAGCACTCCAAACCAAACCAAACCAAACCAAAATAGAGTTTTTTCCATCTTTTCTCTATCGAACGATGAACAAAACTAGGAGGCTGCTCTTTGGCACCAGAGTACACGGGTTCGAATCCCACTGTGACATGGATGTTCGTAGTCATTCGAAATCGGCTTTAAACTGTAGGTACTGGTCTCATTAGCCCTCGTGTTGCAAAAAGTAAACCGTAGCACTCCAAACCAAACCAAACGAAAATCGAGTTTTTTCCATCTTTTTTGTATTGAACGATGGACGAATACTAGTGGCTGCTCTTCGGAGCCAGAGTACGCGTGTTTGAATCCCACAGTGGCATGGATGTTCGTAGCCGTTCGGAATCGGCTTTAAGCTGTAGGTCCCGGTCTCATTAGTCATCGTGGTGAAAAAGTAGATCTTAGCACTCGAAATCAAACCAAACCAAAATCAAGTTTTTTCCATCTTTTCTGTATCGAACGATGGACGAGTACTAAAGGCCGGCTCTACAGCGCCAGAGTACACGGGTTCGAATTCCGCTGTTTGCATGGGAGATAACATCCTTTCGTAATCAGCTTTAAGCAGTAGATCCAGATCTCATCAACATCGTGTAGCAAAATAATCGACTGTAGTGCTCCAAACTACTCCATCACTTTTGTTTCAGTGTAGCAAAAAAGTAAACCGTATCACTCAAAATCTTACTTCTTTCCAATGCAACTAGGAATACAGATGGAATTAATTATGCCATACATGGCTGCGAAGCTGTTGTTCATTTAGAACTACCCGAAGAGCACGTGTAGCTTATGCTACATGCGGAGTAAAATTACCGCGTTAAGCCCTCATATTTTATATGCAGGACCCAAGCAAACGACTCCTAAACTTCTTATACGACCACAAGATGTATCGTTGAATTTGGAGGACATTTCGACCACGAACCTATTTTTTGTGCTACAACCACCATTAATGAGTACGGTGCATCATTAACTGACACAATTCAAACCAACCCCTCTGTTCTTTCCGAAATTTTTGAGTGAAATTCGGTTGATTACTTATAGCCCTAAAAGATCACCTATTCAATAATTCTGGTTATTTCAATACTTGAAATTAGATGTCGATTAAAGCACGTTTTCAATAAGACAAAATAACTTCAATTCTTTCGATATAAACAACTCTAAAATTAACACTAAAAGATCAATAGGTCAATAATTTTGGGGAT
>CM063507.1:46870662-46913162 GCA_032207245.1 Pardosa pseudoannulata | reverse complement strand
CTTATTTATGATGTGATAACCTTAATAGCCTTCTCTTAGCCGGGGAAAATACAGCTTGAAATAATGGTATTAAACGCTCGAAAAGGTAGGGGGGAGAAATGGATTTAGAACGTTTTTAAGACTTGCTTTGCAGTTTCCTAACACTAACTCATCAAGAATCCCATATGGATGGCTGTATCCATTCCAGGTCCAACCGCTTTATAAATTCGAGGACAGACAGACAAATAAATTAGACTATTATTATATAATGAATGGTTCAATATCGTTTCTTGCATTTTTTCTGAATTTCACTTGAAAGAAATAATTATTATGCTAACTTATTTCAGTTGGGAATAATAATCTTCAATAATGATTGTATAATTCCCTTAACAAATCTGTGCCGGTGATATAACTTCCGACTATTTAATAAAATAATCATTACTCAATTTAATAAAATAACAAAATGTCTACAATTTTCCTACCAAATGTTTTCAGACTTACATATCCCATATAATAATTAACCATGCTATTACTTCGTAAAAAAGAACCGTACAATAATAAAATGGTACAATACAGATGATTTAAAATTTAATTTTTATATAAGTAGCGACATTCTTCTCTCTATCACCCTACAGCATTCGTACTCTTCTTTCAAATAAATACTTAACCTGATTATCATTTCATAATATCTGTAATGATAATGATGTGTAATTTTTGAGATACATTTTCTTCGATTCTCTAGAATTGCTATTTAAATTTTGCCGTATATTCATTTATTGATGAGCGCATTAATAATTCATCAGAAAGAGATTAAAAATAAATTCTTATGAAATGTATAAGAACGTTTTAATCATCCTCGAATCTTGAATTATGTGAGCCCTATCAACTCCAGAGTTCAAATTCCCAAATCAGCAGAGTGGAAACTAAAGAATGAATGATAATTCAGTCAATCAATCTGAATATAATTAGTTTTAATAACAATAATAGTAATGTGTTAAAGAGGCATTATGCAATAATATTTAATAATCATTTCTTTATCCTGTCTTTATTAATCGAATTATATTTGTGACTTTGATATTGTTTTTTATTCCCGTTATTGATTGATTATTCTTTTTCTTTTCACTAAAAGAGTTTTACAGATCTTTTCACTAATTCATTTTTTAGGAAAGAAATTCACATTATATTTTGTAGGTAACATCTCATTTGTAAAGGTAAAAACAACTATTTATGCTAATTTATCTCTCGTTATCAAAATAAAATTAATATGTAATTAGAATAGGACCAGTAATGCATTTCTAATATGAAAAAACTTTAACGGAAATTGACACTTTCTTAATGCAATACTCTTTCTTGATGGCATAACCACATCTGGCATAAATTTCTTAAACTAATTTTATATTATAATAATAATATATAATATATCTTAATAACGTCAAGGAGTATATTATTATTATTATTATTCTTATCATCATCATTATTATTAGTATCATGATTACCCTTCTTCTTATAAAAAGTGTGAAAATAATGCAGACGATATTAAAATAATTTAAAATAAGATATGATTAAATGACACGATTAAAGAAATGACGTCATAATTTTACCTATTTTATCTAGAATTTTAATTTTACTTATTTATGATGTGATAACCTTAATAGCCTTCTCTTAGCCGGGGAAAATACAGCTTGAAATAATGGTATTAAACGCTCGAAAAGGTAGGGGGGAGAAATGGATTTAGAACGTTTTTAAGACTTGCTTTGCAGTTTCCTAACACTAACTCATCAAGAATCCCATATGGATGGCTGTATCCATTCCAGGTCCAACCGCTTTATAAATTCGAGGACAGACAGACAAATAAATTAGACTATTATTATATAATGAATGGTTCAATATCGTTTCTTGCATTTTTTCTGAATTTCACTTGAAAGAAATAATTATTATGCTAACTTATTTCAGTTGGGAATAATAATCTTCAATAATGATTGTATAATTTCCTTAACAAATCTGTCCCGGTAATATAACTCCCGACTATTTAATAAAACAATCATTACTCAGTTTAACAAAATAACAAAATGTCTAAAATTTTCCTATCAAATTCTTTCAAACTTAAATATCCTATTTAATAATTAACCATGCTATTACCTCGTAAAAAGGAATCGTACAGTACATCGTAAAATGGTACAATACAGATGATTTAAAATTTAATTTTTATATAAGTAGTTACATTCTTCTGTCTATCACCGTACAGCAATCGTACTTTTCTTTCAAATAAATACTTAACCTGATTAATATTTCATAATATCTGTAATGATAATGATATGTAATTATTGAGGTACATTTTCTTGGATTCTCTAGAATTGCCATTTAAATTTTGCCGTATATTCATTTACTGTTGAGAGTATTAACAATTCATCAGAAAGAGGTTAAAAATAAATTTATCTGAAATTTATAAGAACGTTTTAATCAGCCTCGAATCTTGAATTATGTGAGCCCTATCAACTCCAGAGTTCAAATTCCCAAATCAGCAGAGTGGAAACTAAAGAATGAATGATAATTCAGTCAATCAATCTGAATATAATTAGTTTTAATAACAATAATAGTAATGTGTTAAAGAGGCATTATGCAATAATATTTAATAATCATTTCTTTATCCTGTCTTTATTAATCGAATTATATTTGTGACTTTGATATTGTTTTTTATTCCCGTTATTGATTGATTATTCTTTTTCTTTTCACTAAAAGAGTTTTACAGATCTTTTCACTAATTCATTTTTTAGGAAAGAAATTCACATTATATTTTGTAGGTAACATCTCATTTGTAAAGGTAAAAACAACTATTTATGCTAATTTATCTCTCGTTATCAAAATAAAATTAATATGTAATTAGAATAGGACCAGTAATGCATTTCTAATATGAAAAAACTTTAACGGAAATTGACACTTTCTTAATGCAATACTCTTTCTTGATGGCATAACCACATCTGGCATAAATTTCTTAAACTAATTTTATATTATAATAATAATATATAATATATCTTAATAACGTCAAGGAGTATATTATTATTATTATTATTCTTATCATCATCATTATTATTAGTATCATGATTACCCTTCTTCTTCTTATTATTATTATAATTATTATTTCTATTATTACTATTAATATTACTATCATCGCCATTGCCATACCCACCAGCATCATAATTATCATTATAATTATTATTATTATTATTGCTCTTATTATTACTATTATTACTATTATTATCATCATCATCATGCTCATCACCACCAGCATCAAAATCATTATTATTATTATTATTATTATTATTATCATCATCATCATCATCATGGTCATCACCACCAGCATCATAATCATCATCATCATCATCATTATTATTATTATTATTATCACCATCATCGCATTATTATTAATACTATTGTGATTATCATCATAATAATTGCCATTATTATTATTATTATTATTAGATGACTGATATATATCGTTGTTAGTATTTTTTCTGAATTATATCAGGAAAATATAATGATTATGTTAACTTATTTCAGCTGGAAATAATAATCCTCAATAATGATTGTATAATTTAATTAACAAATCTGTTCCGGTGATATAACTTCCAACTATTTGGTAAAATTATCATTACTCAGTTTAACAAAATAACAAAATGTCTGCTAATTTCCTACCAAATTGTTTCAAACTTAAATATTCCCTATAATAATTAACCATCCTATTTCCTCATAAAAATGAATCATACAATAATAAAATGGTATATTACAGATGATTTAAAATTTAATTTTTATATAAGTAGCTACATTCTTCTCTCTATCACGTAGAGCATTCCTACTTTTCTTTCAAATACATACTTAACCTGATTAATATTTCATAATATCTGTAATGACAATGATGTGTAATTTTTGAGGCATATTTTCTTCGTTTTCTAGAATTGCCATTTAAATATTGCCGTATAATTATTTACTGGTGAGCACACTAATATTCCATCAGAAAGAGATTAAAAATAAATTCATCTGAAAATGTATAAGAATGTTTTTAATCAGCCTCAAATCTTGAATTGTGTGAGGCCCATCAACTCCAGAGTTCAAATTCTAAAATCAACAGCTTAGAAACTGAAGAATTAATGGTAATTCAGTCAATCAGTCTGAATATAATTAGTTTTAATAATAATAGTAATGTGTTAAAGAGGCATTATGCAAAAATATATAATTATCATTTCTTTATCCTGTCTTTATTAATCGATTAATATTTGTAACTTTGTTATCGTTTTTTATTAGCGTTATTTATTCATTATTCTTTTTCTTTTCACTAAAAGAATTTTACCGATCTTTTCACTCATTCATTATTTTTAGAAACCGATTCGCATTATATTTTGCATGTAACACCTGATTTCTAAAGGTAAAAATAACTATTTATGCTAATTTATCTTTCATTATCAAAATAAAATTATTATAAAATTACAACAGGACAACTAATGTATTTCTAATATGAAAAACCTTTAACGAAAAATGCGTCGAGCAATATTTTTCGCCTGATAATGATTCAAGATATCATTCACGACATTCGAATTTTTTAAAACGTAAATTAAAATATTTTAATGGTTATTCATTCCATTTAATAGTAACGTAATGATAATAATAATTATTATTATTATTATATTAATAGGAATGAAAGACACTATTAATTTCAACGAATTTTTTTTATAAATTTTGGAAAATGTTGTCAGACATGGATGTATTATTTATAAAACACAGCAGTACACCTTCTGTATCACATAATCACATGTGGCATTAATTCCTGTAAACTAATTTTATATTTTAATAATGATATCTAATGTATCTTAATAACGTCAATGAGTTTATTATTATTATTATAATCATCATCATTATTATTAGTATCATGATTCTTCTTCTTCTTCTTCTTCTTGTTATTATTATTATTATCATCATCATCATCATCACTATTATTATTATTATTATTATTATTATTATTATTATTATTATTATTGTCATGATCATCATCACCAGCAGCATAAACATCATCATTATAATTATAATTTTATTATTATTATTATTATTATTATTATCACTATCATCACATTATTATTAGTACTATTGTCATTATCATCATTATCATGGCCATTATTATTATTATTATTATTAGACGACTATTGAATATCGTTTTTAGTATTTTTTCTGAATTATACTAGAAAGAAATAATGATTGTGTTAACTTATTTCAGCTGGAAATAATAATCCTCAATAATGATTGTATAATTTCCTTAACAAATTTGTCCCTGTGATATAACTTCCGACTATTTCATAAAATAATCATTATTCAGTTTAACAAAATAATAAAATGTCTAAAATTTTTCCTATTAATTTTTTTCAAATTTAAATATACCATATAATAATTAACCATTCTATTACCTCATAAAAAGGAATTGTACAATAATAAAATGGTACAATACAGATGATTTAAACTTTTATTCTCATAAGAAATGCATAATTCTTCTGTCTATCACCGTACAGCATTCGTACTTTTCTTTCAAATAAATATTTAACCAGATTAATATTTCATAATATCTGTAATAATAATTATCTATAATTTTTGAGGTACATTTTCTTCGATTCTCTAGAATTGCCGTTTAAATTTTGTCGTATATTCATTTATTGTTGAGATCATTAATAATTCACTAGAGAGAGATTAAAAATAAATTCTTAGGAAATGTATAAGAATGTTTAAATCATCCTCGAATCTTGAATTGTGGAACCCCGTCAACTCCAGATCAAATTCCAAAATCAACAGCGTGGAAACTGAAGAATTAACGGTAATTCAATCAATCAATCTGAATATAATTAGTTTTAATAATAATAATAATAATAATGTGTTACAGAGCCATTATGCAATAATATGTAATAATCATTTCTTAATCGTGTCTTTATTAATCGATTGATATTTTAAACTTTGTTATCGCTATTCATTTAAGCTATTTATTAAATGTTCTTTTTCTTTAAATTAAAATTATTTTACAGATCTTTTCACTATATCATTACATTTAGGAAATAAATTTACATTTTGTTTTGTATTTAACATCTCATTTTTAAAGGTAACAACAATTAGTTTACCTTTCGTTATTAAAATAATATTAATAAAAAACTAGGATGGTGCCAACAATATGTTTCTATTATAACAAAAAACGTTAATGGAAAAATGCTTCATGCAATATTTTCCACCCAATAATAATTCAGCATATTATATCCAAATTTTGAAATTTTGAAAACGTAAATTAAAATATCTCAGTGATTATTCACTCCATTAAATAGTAACGTATTCTACTGTAATATTATTATATTAAGAGACTTAGAATACGAAAGATGTTATCTATTTGAAAGAAATTTTTTCTCATAATTTTTGCTTAATGTTGGCAGACTTGAATGTATTATAAAACACCGCACTAAACCTTTTTGATGATTACTTTACGTAAGCATATATGTGGCATAATTCCCTGTAAAATATTTTTTATATTATAACGATATTAAATTTTAACTTTCAAAAACTTTATTGATTTTGTCAGAATATTATTTTCACCATTATTATCATTACCATTATAATTTTCATTATCATTATCATCATCATCATCATCATCATTATAATAATAATAATAATAATAATAATAATAATAATAATAATAATTATTATTATTATTATTATTATTAATATTATTATTATCATCATCATTACCATTACCAACAACAACAACAACCACCATTATAATAATAATAATAATAATAATTATTATTATTATTATTATTATTATTATTATTATTATAATCATCATTACCATTACCACCAACAACAACAACCACCATTATCGTAATAATAATAATAATAATTATTATTATTATTATTATTATTATTATTATTATTATTATTATAATCATCATTACCATTACCACCAACAACAACAACCACCATTATCGTAATAATAATAATAATAATAATAATAATTATTATTATTATTATTATTATTATTATTATTATTATTATCATTACTACCACACCACCACCATCATCATCATCATTATTATCATCATCATCATCACCATCATCACCACCATTATTATTATTATTATTATTATTATTGCTATTATTATTATCATCATCATCATTACCATTACCACCACCTCCATCATCATCATCATCTCATCATCATTATCATTCCCATTATTATTATAATTATTATTATTATTATTATTATTATTATTATTATTATTATAATTATTATGATTATTATTATTATTAGATAGTTATGTATCGTTTCTAGCATCTTTTTTTCTCAATTTCGCTCGGAAGAAATAATGACCATTTTAACTTATTTCAGTTGATAATAACAATCCTCAATAACGATTGGGTAATTTTCCTAACAAATCTGTCTAAACTCACGTTGCTTTAACATTTGACCATTAGATAAAAATAATCATCCCTCTGTTTTAAAAAATTACGAAAAGTCTGCAATTTTCCTACCGAATTGTTTCTAATTTCTCCTAAATATCCCATATAATAATTAACCGCTTCCTTACGTATAATAACGTATAATAACAAAATGATACATTACGACGGACCTAAAATATTACCATCTCAAATGTAATACATTTTTTATCTATCACCGAACAACATTCGTTCCCATGTAAATTTCTTTCAACATAACTATTTAATCCGATTAATATTGCATATTATCTTGATATGATCTGTAATTTTTTTGTGTTACGTTAAATTTTTTTGTTTTAGAATTGAAGTATAATTTGTAGTATATTTATTTAATATAAAAAATTGACGATGAATGTATTAGTAATTTAGAAGCAAAAAATAAAAAACAAATCCAACAGGAATGAATTTAATGAGCCTCTAATTTTTAATTGCGGCACTCTAAAACTTGAATTTCCAATTCAACGGCGTGGTAACTGAAGTATAAATGGTAATTCAGATTTATCGTAGTAATTATGATTATCATAATATGATTAGTTTTAACAGTAATAATTATAACATTTTAACGAGGCATTTCACAAAACTTTTAACATCTAATTTCCAAATCCTCTCTTTATTATTTGATTTTTAAAATTTTTATTTTATTATTTTTATTTATTCAATATTATTTTTCTTTTCACTAAAACTCTTTTACAGAACTTTTGCACAAATTAATTGCTTTTCGGAAAGAAAATTTACATTTTCCCTTGTGGCATCACAATTAAAAAAATAATAATTTTTATTAGTTAGCATACCTTTTCTTTTAAAGAAATGACTATGAATTAACTTTGTGGCCAAATCTGATCTAAGAAGAAATAAACTTAAGCGGAAGACTTTAGATCAACATTTTCTATCAAATTTATCCCGATATTGACTAAATTTTAGAATAATTATATAAAATATTTTCTCATTTAAATGCCTTCTCTGATAACTAAACATTATCTTAAACAAACAGTGGTGAGACGCAGTTCTCCATTTAAACATCGCACTAAACCTTCTTGATGAGTACTTTAATATATGTGGCATAATTTCCTGTAAATTATTTTTTATATTATAACAATGATAAATATTAACTCTTAACAACTTGAGTTTATTGTCCGAATTATTACTATCACCATCATCATCGGCAGCATTATAATTATTATTGTTATTATTATTATTATCATCATCATCATCATCACTGTTATTATTTATATAATAATAATAATAATCCGTTTAAACATCGCACTAAACCTATTACAAATAGTAAATATGTGGCAAAATTAAAATTATTTTTTATATTATAACAATGATAAATATTAACTCTTAACAATTATTGTCCGAAATTACTAAATCATCAGCAAAGCAAAATTATTGTTATTATTATTAATATCATCATCACTGTTATTATTTTTATTATCATAATAATAATACGATAATAATAATATTAATAATATATAATAATAAAATAAATAAAATCAACATCAAAAAAATCAATGATAAAATCATCATCATTATTATTATTATCATTATTATAATGATGATGATGATCATTATTATTATTAGACAGTTCTGTATCGTTTATAGCATTTTTTTTTCTGAATTTCCCTAAACAGAAATAATGACCTAAAATGGTCATTATTATATAGAGAATTTAACATATTTCAAATAATCAAAAAAATAATAAAAAATAAAAAAATTTAAAAAAAAAATAAAAAATAAAAAATATAAAAAATAATTTTTTAAAAAAAAATAAAAAAAAAAAATATAAATAATAAAAAATTATAATAAAATAAATAATCAAAAAAAAAAATTACAAATAACTAAATTTTTTCTACTATTTAATAATAAAAAAAAAATTAAAACAAAAAATATAATAAAAACAAAAAATTAAATAAAGTATAATTTGTAGTATATTTATTTAACAAGTAAAAAAATGACGATGAATGTATTAGTAATTAAATTTTAAATCTAATCTAAAACTCAATTAATCAACATTTAAATTAATATGGTAATTCAGATTTATCGTAGTAATTATGATTATCATAATATGATTAGTTTTAACAGTAATAATGATAATGCTTTAAAGAGGCATTTCACAAAACTCTTTAACATCTAATTTCCCAATCCTCTCTTTATTATTTTTTTTTACTTTATTAATGTTATTTATTCAATATTATTTTTCTATTCACTAAGACTGTTTCACAGAACTTTTCCACAAATTAATTGCTTTTCGGAAAGGAAATTTACATTTTCCCTTGTGTCATCACAATTACAAAAATAATAATTTATATTAGTTACCTTTTCTGTTAAAGAAATTACTATGAATTAACTTTGTGGCCAAATTATTTTCTGATCTAAGAAGAAATAAACTTAAACGGAAGATTTTATAATAACACTTTCTATCAAATTTATCCCGATATAGACAAAAATTTCAGATTAATTATCCCATATATAATAATAGCCTAAGTTATCTGTCCGCCTGTCTTCAAATTTATGAAGCGGTTGAACCTGGAAGGGATAGAGGCATCCATATTAGATTCTTGATGAGTTAGGGTTAGCAACGTTCGAAATCCACCCCTTCCACTCTATCCTAGCATCTAATGTCATTATTTCAAGCCTTATTTTCCAGGGTTAAGAACATGTGATTAAGTATATCAATTTATCATATAATGAATAGGTAAAAATAATATTTTTTCTAGCATTATGACGTCATTCCTTTAACCATCTCATTGAATCATTTCTTATTTTAAATTATTTAAATATCGTCTGCATTATTTTCATCCGTTTTATCACTGAACTTAGTTATTACGTAAATAATTTTCTTTTATATTTGGCTTAAATAATAGATTAGGTACATATGTAATAGTTTCAAATTTAATCATCGATTATACTTTGTTGCAATGAAAATTTTATTAACAACAAATCTTATCTACCTCCAGGGTGTAGTGGAAATGACAGTTTCATTCCATTACTTCCATTAATACTGTGGTAAAAAAATTCAACAATAATTTCTACGTAGCTAAGAAAACTTTGAATTATTTATCTAAATGAATTCAACGTGATTCTAAACTGCATCCACAATATGAGTAGATTTTAGAGGAGTATGAAGATAAACAAACTATTGAGCATGTACCAGATAATTCTCCGAAAAAAAAATAATTTTTTTACCTACCTCATAGGGTACTTTACAATTCTGGAAAATTAAAAATTTTACTGATGCCGTCATACGATGGGCTATATGCTAGTTTAAAATATTTTCTTATTTAAATGTTTTGTCTGATAAATAAACATTCTCTTACCATCGTTAAATGGAATCGTAATACAACAAAATGATATATTAAAGTAGATTTAAAGTATTCCTCTCCAAAATGTAAAAATGTTTTTTGTCTATCAGCATACAACATTCCTTTTCAGGACTTTTTCTTTCAAAATAGCTAATACTTTACTTAATTTTGTTAACATTTAAAGTCATCATTTATTATGTAATAAGATAGGAATAATCTGGTAGGATTGGTATATCTGATAATATTTTAATTCTTTTCCCTCGAGCTTCACTTTGGAATTAGCTGTTTTAGTCTTCTAAAAAACTTCGAATCTGCAATTGCGTCATTAAAAACTCATTTAAATTAAGCCATGTGAAATGCATTGATATGTTTTAGTGAATACGAACATTTATCTGTAGGAGCTTTTTTGATAGCAATATCCGAATTACCATCGTTAATGAATGTAATTAGATATCTGTTGATATTCAGCCATAAAACATTTATTTTAAAGTAATATTTTCCAGTGATTTCTGTAGTGCTTTAATATAATTACTGTAATATAATTATAATACAAGAAACAGTACTAATCTTTTAATATAAAACAGGATGGTAAAAATGTTATAAATCACACAATTTTATTGATTTATATTCTATTAATTTTGATGAAACACTTTTTAATAACGTCTTAATTTTGATTTATTTTAATTTGCAAAATATATTCGTATTTTTGATTGTTCTGTATAATTTTATAGCATAAGTCTCTGTTCTACCACTACTTTTTATAATTATGAAATAAAAGACTACTCTAAACACGATTTTATGACAATTCGACTGATGAATTTTGATTCTTATAAAATTACCTTTCTTAATTATTACTTATATCCAAACTTTATTCTAAAAATAATAATTAGCACACTAATTATTTTGAATTAATGACTGCGCGTTAATTCTAAGTGTTCTATCCTTCTCAATTCTATCATGTCATATATATCATTTTTCATAAAAAAGCCATGAGAAATGCATTAAAATGTTTCAATGAATCCGACCATTTATCTGTAGGTGCTCCACTGATAGCAATATCTCAATTACCATGTTTTATGAATTTAATTAGATATCTGGTAATATTCAGCCATAAAACATTTATTTTAACGTTATATTTTCTAGTGATTTCGGTAGTGCTAACAAAATCTATATACTTTAATATTCGAAGTAGATAAATTCTTTTGGATTATTCTGTGTAGACTTAGAAGTTATACTCATATTCTATTACTTCAATATAATTATAATACAAGAGACAGTTTACTCTTTTAATATAAACTACGATGGTTAAAATATTATAAATAATCCAATTTTACTGATTTCTTTTCTAATAATTTTGAGGACACTTTTTAAAATTTTGTCTTAATTATTACTTATTTTAAGGTGCAAATATAATTTTATTTTGAGGGGTCTATAGAACTATATAGCCTACATCTCTGTTCTTCTACTACTTTTAAAAATTATGATATAAAAGACTAGTGTAAATATCAATTTTATTATAATAATAATACTGTTGAATTTCATTCATCACGAAATTATCTTTCTGAATTATCCTCTACCACTAAATCTTATTCCGAAAGGAATAATTACCAGATTAACTTAATTTTTAATCATGACGTCAAGCTATTCCTAAGGGCCGATATCACTAAATTCGTTTAACGGCTAACCGTGATTAACCCATGGTGCCAACCAATGGTGGGACGCAATTCTCCGTTTAAACAGAGATTAATCGCTTTTCCGGTTAAACGACTTTGGAGAGATTAGCCCTAAGAGTTACAGTGTACTCCGCTTAATGTGATATCGGTTAATGTTATCAATCGCTTGTTATCCAAATCACTTGGTCTCGATTTCCTCTATTTATTTGTTTGTTAAAATTATCGTTTTACGTGGTCGTTACATCGGTTAATGTTATCAGTTTTCGAACCTCATTTTAACCGGCAAGGAATATTCACAATCAATTCTGAAGGAACCCACCCTTTCTTTTCCTTCTCTGTTGTTTGAATTTTTGACTAGAGAAATGGGAAATGAACAAAGGAATGGGGTTTTAACGCTCCTTAATTTTTTCAGAAATACGCACACCCTGCTGATAGTCAGTAGTTGTCAGATAAGCAGAAGGCAGCACATTCTTATTCGAACTGAGAAGGAGCGTATTCCCATTTCATGCCTTGCTCGCTTACATGCAATTTGTCAATATTGAAGCCAGAAAGAGAAATGATTTAACTTTAAAACAAAAGATCGAAATTTTCAATCGATATGACAGGTTGATTATGATTACGAACGATTTATGAAAGAGTTCATAGAAAAAAATTGTAGACAGTCAACAACTGATCAATTTTTTAATTATGCATACAATTCTTATATTTTAAAGGATAATATACATAAATGCAAGATAATATATTTTTTCATTTTGATTTGAAATTGAGTACGTGTGAATTAAAAGCGGGGGTAAATTTATCTATTTTTCCATATCGTTTATTGTTATCAAAATCATGGTGTCCCAAACTGATCAGATTAATTCCACTGTATATCTTTAATTTTGATTTAACTGGCAATCTTTGATGGAATCATCAACTAAGTCGAAGTAAAAATATCAAATCATCAAAATTCCTTCCATAGAAAAAAATATTTTCTCATTTAAATGCCTTATCTGATAATAAAACATTTTGTTACTTCGTTTAAAGAAATCGTAATATAACAAAATGGTGCATTAAAGTATATATAAAGTATTTCTCTATCAAAAGTAATAACCTTTTTGTCTATCGACATACATGATTCTTTCCCATGCAATTTTCTTTCAAAATAACTAATACTTTACTTAAAAGAATTAATATTTGATTTATATCTTTTATGATTGGGTAGGATTTGCATGTCTTCAATTATTTGTATTCGTTTTTACGAGTGGTATTTTAGATTTAGCTGTGATTTTCTTTTCTGAAAAATAACTGACTCTGAATCTGTTATTGCGTCATCAGAAAGTGATTTAAATAAAGCCATGTGCAATGTATTAAAATTGATGAACTTTAATATTTAAATGTGGGGGATCCACTGTCTGCAATATCTAAATTCCCATAGTTAATGAATATCATTAGATATTCATTGATATTCCCGTATAAAACTTTATTTTGAGATAATGTTTTCCAGTGATTTCTGCAGCGTTAACAAAATCTATATATTTTAAAATTCGAAATAGATTATTCTTGTGGATTACTGCTTATGCATTTTGAATATTACACCCTACTTATGATGTGTAAATTATTATAAATAACCCAATTTTATTGATTTATATTCTATTGATTTTGATGAAACAGTTCTTTTTAATTAAGTCTTAATTTTTATTTATTTTAATGTGAAAAATAGATCCATATTGAATGCTTTATATATGTTTATATCATATGCCTCTGTTCTACTTCTAATTTTTATAATTTTTTAGTTATTTTAAGGTGTAAAAACAGATACCTACCTTCGAATATTCTTTTTGTTCTACATTTATTTTTTCATAATTATAAAAAGAATACACTAAATGCCACTTCTGCTATTCTATCCTAATCTTGCTTTTTATAATTATATAAAAAAGACTACTCTAAATAAAATTTTATCATAACAGTAATACTGTTTTAATTTCATCCTGTAAAAATTAACGTCTGAATTATTCCTTACATTTGGATCTGATTCTGGAAAGGAATACAGCATTCCCTCTCCACTTTTTTTCTTTCGATGAAAGCATCATAGAACAAAATGGTGCATTAAAGCTTTATAGAGGCTAAATATAAAATATATAGGATAAATAAAATGATATAAAAATTATGCTTTCTCTAATATGTTTTCTATTTATTTTGACAAAACAACATTATGCAAATTTTGAATTATTTTTAAACGCCAAATAAAACTTCCTTTATTATGTTCTACATAATCTAGCGTTCTTCTTCCCTGAAATAATATTATTTTCTTTATTTCTGAATTAAAAGTCTAATCTATGTATAAACTGTATTCAATCCATAATACTGTTTTATTTTTCTAAAAAAACTGTTATTCCAAATTATTTCGAATTATAGTCTGAAAGAAAACAATTGACCTCCCTGATCTTGAATCATGATTGTAAGCTTTCTGTAAAAGCTCTATCTATAATCATGGTAATTTAACTTCATCCTTTGATTGTATTATCTTCTTATTCGAAGAAAAAATGTCCAATAGTCGAATGCCATTTTGCAACTACAAAAAAATTCTCATTTAAACCTCCTGTCCTACTATGAAACATTCTGTTACCTAGTTAAAAGATTTATATAACAAAATGGTGCATTAAGGCTAAATATAGAGGTTAAATATAGAAAATATAAGATAAATAAAATGACAAATAATCTGCTTTCACTAATATGTATTCTATTTCTTTTGACAAAACAGTTTATATTAATTTAGAATTATTTTTAAACACCAAATAGAACATCCTTCATTATAAACTACATAACCATGCGTTCTTTTTCCCTGAAATAATATTATTTTTTTAATTTTTGAAATAAAAGCTTAAAATTAAATCTATGTATAAACTTTAATTAAATTCATACTACTGACTTCTCTTTCTGACAAAACTGTTATTCCAAATTATTTCGAATTATAGTCTGAAAGACAAAAAATGACCCTATTGATCATGAATCATGTTTATGAGCTTTATGCAAGAGCTCTATTGATAATCATGGTAATTTAACTTCATCGTTTGATTGTATCATCTTTTCTAAGAAAAAAAATATCCAATCGTCGAATACCATTTTCAAGAAACAAAATATTTCTCATTTAAATGTCCTGTCCTACAATTAAACATTCTGTTACCTCGTTAAAAATGTCATATTAAAAAAATGGTGCATTAAAGCTTAATATAGAAGCTAAATACAGAAGATACAGGAAAAGTAAAATAATATGTATAATCTGCTTTCACTAATATGTACTCTATTTAATTTGACAAAGCAACTTTATGCAAATTTTGAATTATTTTTCAAATAAAACTTCCTTTATTATGTTCTACATAATCTTCCGTTCTATTTCCTTGAAATAATCTTTTTTTTTAATTTTTCAATTAAAAGTGTAATCTATGCATAAACTGTATTCAATCCATAATACAAATTTCTCTTTCTGACAAAACTGTTATTCAAATTTTTCTGAATTATAGTCTGAAAGAAAAAAAATGACCCCATCGATCTTGAATCATGTTTGTGAGCTTTCTGTAAGAGCTCTATTTATAATCATGATAATTTAATTCCATAGTTTGATTGTATCATCTTCTCGTTAAAAAAAATATCCAATCTTCGAATATCATTTTCAAGAAACGAAACATTTCTCATTTAAATGTCCTGTCCTACGATTAAACATTCTTTTACCTCGTTAAAAAAGTCATATAAGAAAATGGTACATTAAAGCTTAATATAGAGGCTGTATACAGAAGATATGGGAAAAGTAAAATGATATGAACAATCTGCTTCGACTAATATGTATTCTTCTTATTTTAATAAAACAAATGTATGCTAATTTTTAATAATTTTTAAACACCAAATAAAACTTCCTTCATTATGTTCTACATAATTTTGAGCTCTTTTTTTCTGAAGTACGATTATTTCTTTTAATTTTTGAAATAAAAGTCTAATGAATTTATAATGTCTATTAAATCCACAATTCTGACTTCTTTTTCTGACAAAACTATTATTCCAAATTATTCCGAATTATAGTTCATTAGAAAATATGACCCTATTGATCTTGAATCAGGATTGTAAGCTTTCGGTAAGAGCTCTATTTATAATCATGGTAATTTAACTTCATCGCTTGGGTGTATCATCTTCTTATTCTAAGAAAAAAATTTAATAGTCGAATATCATTTTGCAGCTACAAAAACTTTCTCATTTAAACGTCCAGTCCTACTATTAAATCATTCTGTTACCTAGTTAAAAAGAGTCATATAGCAAAATGATGATTAAAACTTAATATAAAGGTTAAATATAAAATATTAAGGATAAATGAAATTATATAATCTACTTCCACTAATATGTATTCTATTTATTTTGACAAAACATGTTTATTTTAATTTAGAATTATTTTTAAACGCCAAATAAAACTTCCTTCATTATGTTCTACATAATCTAGCGTTCATTTTCCCTAAAATAATATTATTTTTTAATATATGAAAAGTCTAATCTACATATAAACTGTATTCAATCCATAATACTGATTTCTCTCTAAACTGTTATTCCAAATTATTTCGAATTATAGTCTGAAAGAAAAAAAATGACCCCACCTTTCTTGAATCATGTTTGTGAGCTTTCTGTAAGAGCTCTATTTATAATCATAGTAATTTAACTTCATCGTTTGATTGCATCATCTTCTTATTCTAAGAAAAAATATCCAATCGTCGAATACCATTTTACGAAAAAAAACATTTTCTCATTTAAACGTCCTGTCCTACAATTAAACATTCCGTTACCTCGTTATAAAAAGTCATATAACAAAATGGTACATTAAAGCGGATTAAAAATATTACCATCCCAAAAGTAATGACTTTTTTTGTCTATCGACATACAACATTCATTCCGAAGTAATTTTCTTCCATAACTACAAATACTTTACTTAACCCAATTAATATTTGATGTTAACTTTTCAAGATCGCTCGGATTTGCATCTCGTAGATAATTTTTTTTCTCGAATTGCAGTTAGAATTTATCCGTGTATTTCTTTTCCGAAAAAAGGAATTGTCGATGGATGTATAACTACGTCATTAAAAAGAGATTAAATATAACATCATTTGTAACGCATTAAATGATTTTAATTAACACTGATTCTTCGACTGCGAAAACCACAGTAATGGCGTTCGAATATTTCCCAATTCAGCGACGCGTTAAATCAAGTATGAATAGAGATTCAGTTCGTCTATTGATAATTATGACAAACTTAATAATTATTATTTTATTCCCAATAATAAAAATGAATTAACGAGATATTTTTAGAATATATTTGATGGTTATTCGTTGTCCACATATTATTACTTGCTTCTTTGCATTTCTTGGTATAGTTATTTATTCGTTATTTTTATACTTTTAAAGTGACAGATCGTATTGAAGGTAAAAAAAAATTGTTTTTATCCAGATAGAGATAAGGGGATATAGTACCTTTAGAGCTGAAATACCCATTGATCAGAAAGTCCATATAAACTTCAAAAATTCATAATAACCGGAAAAATAACCTAAATAAAAAAAGGTTTGCAGGTTTA
Organism: Pardosa pseudoannulata; assembly: GCA_032207245.1. Lineage (NCBI taxonomy): Eukaryota > Metazoa > Arthropoda > Arachnida > Araneae > Lycosidae > Pardosa > Pardosa pseudoannulata. The sequence continues at coordinate 46,895,108 of CM063507.1, read as the reverse complement.
CTATCGGTAGAGCGTGGGATTTTTAAAACAGAAAAAACAGTAACTCAAAAGAAGCCGAGAGGTGGAGCTGGTAAGAGCGACTTTGGTGGAAATATGCAAATGAGACTGTTATAAGAACTATTAATACACAATACTCCTATAAATACATCGTAACGTTTGCCTCCCCCCTAACGGCTAACTCTTGACTTTTCCCCTGCAGCAACTAGTGCTGCGGCCACACTTTGGTGGGTCAATTTCTAAGACTGCCATTGGTCGATACTCTTAAATTCTATTGGATTAGAGCTATCCCATTTGGATCTTGTCGTAATCTCCTCTCAAAGCTCTGCTTTGAGAGAATCAGCTTTCGTGATCCTGTAGCTCTAGTATCTCCTTTTTATTTCTCATTTTAAGGGAAAAAATACTTGTACTTGCTACCCAACTGTATTAACTATTCTGTAAAATTAAACCCTAGTTACGACTAGATTGTACTCGTATAGAATTTGTGATTTTTAAGCTTCTAAATTTAATTGTTTTACTTTGTCATTACTTTCTCTTGCCAAATCTCAAGCATCCATTGCCTATTTTATTCCTTTGCCTCAGTCGTAGTCAAGTTTTAACCTTTAGTTGTTTGTGTAATTTCCTATGTAGGTCAGAACTAGAGGGTTAGGAACAGGAAGTTCTGTGCACCACTTTCACTGAGTCACTGAGTCATACACAACCAGTTAGTTCACCGCTGTAAACCATGTATGGGAACAAGGACGCTGAGTGCGAAGGATAAAGCTTTGATGGTGAAGTTGTTTTACGTCAACCAGGAATCAGCTACCGCTGCCTTGCGTAAGCTCCGAATTCAGAAGGATATCAGGAATTGAAAAGGGCCTTTAACAGTGACAGGCCTCATAAATCTTGTTCAGCGGTTTGAGAAAACTGGGAAGTTGGAGGATCGTGTAAGAACCGTGTGAGAGTGCAGCTATGTTTGACATAAGGTTTGCGAAACTAATTTGCTCGCCGTGCTCGCCCGTTGCGGGTTGCATGCCCAAGTATTTTTTCGAGACTCCAGGAACCGTGTGGAGTGAAAACGAATACACTAAAACTTCACCAAGTTTTGGAGAGTTGTGGTTGGTCTCCACGAGGCGATTCAGGACCATCCTTAAAGTCCCGGTTCAACGAACGCATCAGCACAGAAGAATGGAAAAAGTCTAGGGTTGCTGGAGTAGTTCTGAATTAAGTAAAAGAGTGGACTTGGGCAATTTTTTTCTTTTCAGGTGCTTCTTTTACTTTTTAATTTTTTTATAGATTTTTTTAGCTTATTTCCTTGTATTTTGTTCTACATTTGAATATTTTAATATAGTTCAGTGGCATTTTACTATAATTAAAGACGATATAAAGCAAATTTTGGTTACTAATGCTTTAAAATAACAACAGCAATGTACTACACCACAGCAAACCGGACGATCATGTTTAAATGAGGCGCGTTCGCTGAATGTTGCAGCTGAAATTGAAGCATTAGCGTCCGAATCAGCTGCAGGAACAAGGAGTGCTCGTAACGCTGTCATACGGTTTGGCTTACCACCATCCTCGGTACTCAATATTCTTCATGGAATCCTTGATCTGTATCCATATAGACTGCAGTCGTGTATCAACTTTTACCAGCGGATACCGTACAGTGGGAAGCATTTGAGAGGTGGGCTTTCTCCAAAATCGAACAGAATGCCACCTGGGTCTTTAATATCTTGTGGACAGATGAAGCTCATTTTTTCGCTTCATGGCGACGTTAATATCCATAAATGTCGCATCTGGGCAACGTCTAATCCACTTGAATACAAGCAGAATTCTTTGCATTCTCCAAAAGTGACAGTGGGATGTGGATTCAAAGCTTCGTTCATCATAGAACCTTTCTTCTTTGAAACGAATTGCCCAGTAAATGAGTGGAAACCAGATACGGTGAATGCGTAGCGTTATTTAACACTTCCAAGCGATAATGTCGTGCCAGCTTTGCGTGAAAGAGATGCACTATTTTCGGTCACGTTTATGCATGATGGAGCAACTAGTCACACTGCTAATTCAATCAAGGATTTCCTGATCCAAATAAAATTCTTAGCAGGCGTTTCAAGTTCCCATGGCCTCCTCGGTCTCCAGATTTGACACTGGCAGACTTTTGGTTGTGGGGATATTTGAAATCTCGGGTGTATCGATCCAATCCATCCAATCTTTCTGAACGGAAAAATGCAATCCGACGAGAGGTGCCTTGCATACAACTGGACCTCCTGCCCTCTACCGTTGCTGGATTTTTGCCTGCAGTGTGTTATTCCCTGTGGTGGTGGTCATGTAGAACACATACTGTTGTAATAAATGATTTGGAGGTATTCTGTTTGTTACTTGCGTTTCTTTTTCTTTGACTTGTGTACATCAGCGCCCTCTATCGACTCTTTTTGAGTTTTTTTTTTCTGTTTTAAAAAATTCACATGCATTAAAGGCATCAAAGGTGATGTGGCAACTGGACCATATGGGCCGAGCCCTGCAATTCAGAGGCTTCTGTCAGTAAGCACAAAAATGACAACGAGCGAAAAATAAACACATAAAAGAGCAAAGAGATAGAAGGGTGGATTCGTGAGTTCATAACACAAAACTAGAGAGTAGAGAGTTTAGGGATAGAAAAACATAAAATATTTTTGTGGCCAGTGACATCCGTACGAAAAAAAAGCCGAAAAAGTAGAATAATAGGGATCAAGATCGAAAAAATTAAAAATTTTGAAAAAAATAAAAATATATGTTTTAAAAATAAATAAATTGAATTAAAAATCCAAAAAGGGCCTAAATAATAATATTTAAACATAAAAATAATTTTTATTAATTTAAATTAGGTTTTATAAATTTTTGTTTATTGAATAATAATGATCAGAAACGATAAAGTTACAAATTTTGAAAAAATAAAAATATATGTTTTAAAAATAAATAAATTGCACTAAAAATCCGAAAAGGGCCTATATAATGATAAATAAACGTAAAAAACAATTTTTATTAATTTTTGTCTTCGCCGGGGACAGAACCGTACACCCACCGAAAGCGATGAAATAACGGTAGAGGCGGGCTAAAATTCACATGCCCTAGAGATACTAACCTTTCAAACCCTCTTTTTTTTTTGTTATTTTTCCGGTAGTTAAGAATTTTTAAAGTTTATACGGACTTTTTGATTACCCAGTATCTTTATTATAACAGCCTTTTCTTTCAACATGTAGAGACAGAAATAAATTATTAATTCAAGAAATGTAAGTAAAAAAAGGAGATCTTAACTTAAAGAGAGTGAAAAAACAAGTTAGCAAGTTTCTTGGGTAAAAATTAATCTCCTAAACTGTATCGTTTTTAAAGAAAAATGCTCCAAATCGGATCAAATTATTTATATTAAATATCTACTATAAAATTATAGTAGAACAAATTTTACAATACACATTGTAGAAGGATAGTTAAACAGTGTACATCTCTTTAACATTAGCCCGTTTTGCTATAAACATTTACGAATACAACCGATTATGTAAACAAAGTAATTTACAGCATCATACGTTGATACACACAAAAGTGCAGTTTCTCTTCCGTTCATTGGAAGACTTTTATATTCTAAACAGGATTTCTAGAGATTTAGATTGCATAGACCTTTTAAAACCTATTAACGAATGGAATATGAAAGTAAGCTATGCTAAACATTAAGCATTAAATTGTAAAACATGCAGAGGTAGAAATAAATTGTAAACTCAAGAAATGTAGGTAAAAAAAGAAATCTTAATCTAAACAAGGTAAAGAAACGATTTACGTAGATTCCTGGGTGAAAATTAATTTCATAATTTCTATCGTTTTTTAAAGAAAAATGTTCCAAATCAGACAAGATTAATTGCAATCACCTAATTATAAACATATTGTGCTATACAATTCATAGTAGAATAAATTTTACAATACACATTGTAGAAAGATAGATGGTGTACATCTTTTTAGCATTAGCCCGTTTTGCTATTAACATCTAAGAATACAACCGGTTATGTAAACAAAGTAATTTACAGCATCATACGTTCCGATGCGATAAACAAAATTGCAGATTTACATCCATTCATTGAAAGACTTTTATATTCTAAGCAGGATTTCTGTAGATTTAGATTGCATAGATATTTAAAAACCCCTTAACGAATTGAATATGAAAGTAAGCTATGTTCAATATTAAGTATTAAAGTATAAAACATATAGGTTGGTTGAAGCTTAATGGCGCTAATTCCTCTAGGGACAAACTGCGCCAAACAAGATGAGGAAATAAACCAAAGACGAAATTTAGAAAAAATTTTGACAAAAGATAAAAAGACAGGTTTTAAAACAGATTAAAGTAACAAGAAAAAAAATTACATTCAACAGAAAACACGAATACAAATTGAGTTATATACAGATTAACAAGAATTGAAAATTGAGTGAATTGAAAATTGAAAGATTCAAAATTGAAAATTAGAAAATTGAAACACAAACAAAAATCATATTTCGGTATAAAAACCAGTTTGACGAAGAAAGGGGAACAAGTTTGGATGTGGAGTTTCCCCAATGATTAAATTAAGATTAGGAGATGGATTACCAAAAAATTTTATATACATTAATTTACAACAAACACAGGATGTTAAAATATGTGCGACTGTGTAAGGAGTCTTGCAATACGCACACTGTGAAGGAGCTTCACCCAGCAAGAGATGGGCATGGGTGAGCCTGCAATGACCCACTCGTAGACGAGTGAGTATTACATCATGTCTCCTAGAAGGGAGTTGAGGCCATTTAGTTATTTTTGTTTTAATTTTACGCAGCTTATTTGAAGGAATGTTATCCCAGGAGATCTGCCATTTATTATGTAAAAGATCTTTAATGTAATTTTTCAAGTCAGGATAAGGTAGACCAGTGTTGAGAAAGTCGCTTGCAGACCTGGTAGCCATGTCCACAAGTTCATTGCCTTTAATGCCGACGTGAGAGGGAACCCAGCTAAAAACTAGCGAGATTCCCATGGAAGTAAGGTTAGTTATTGTTGTAAGAATTTTGAAAATAATAGGATTATTACAGTTATTTGATTGCAATGAATTAAGAACACTTTGGGAGTCTGTATAGATAATAAAGTTTTTACTATTGTGATTCATCAATTCTTCTAAAGCTTTCAAGATAGCAAAGGCTTCAGCAGAAAGATGGAGAGTTTAGGATGGAGTCTGTAGCTATTGATTTGATCTTTAATAAGGTATGCACAGCTGACATAGTTAGTGGATTTTGAACCATCTGTGAAGACAGAGGTGTAATTTTTATAATATTGCTTGTGATAAAACATATATTGAGATAGAAATAAATTGTAAATTCAAGAAATGTAGGTAAAGATGTTAATCTAAACAAGGTAAAGAAACGAGGTACTTAGCTTCCTGGGTGAAAATTAATTTCATAATTTCTATCGCTTTTTAAAGAAAAATGTTGCAAATCAGACACGATTAATTTGCAATCACCTAATTATAAACATATTGTGCTATACAATTCATAGTAGAATAAATTTTACAATACACATTGTAGAAAGATAGATGGTGTACATCTTTTTAGCATTAGCCCGTTTTGCTATTAACATCTAAGAATACAACCGGTTATGTAAACAAAGTAATTTACAGCATCAGACGTTCCATTGCGACACACAAAAATGCAGTTTTTCTTCCGTTCATTGGAAGACATTTATATTCTAAGCAGGATTTCTAGAGATTTAGATTGCATAGACCTTTTAAAACCCCTGAACGAATGGAATATGAAAGTAAGCTATGCTAAATATTAAGCATTAATTTATAAAACATGCAGAGGTAGAAATAAATTATAAACTCGAGAAATGTAGGTAAAAAAAGAAATCTTAATCTAAACAAGGTAAAGAAACGATTTACGTAGATTCCTGGGTGAAAATTAATTTCATAATTTCTATCGTTTTTTAAAGAAAAATGTTCCAAATCAGACAAGATTAATTGCAATCACCTAATTATAAACATATTGTGCTATACAATTCATAGTAGAATAAATTTTACAATACACATTGTAGAAACATAGATGGTGTACATCTTTTTAGCCCCGTTTTGCTATTAACATCTAAGAATACAACCGGTTATGTAAACAAAGTAATTTACAGCATCATACGTTCCGATGCGATATACAAAATTGCAGATTTACATCCATTCATTGAAAGACTTTTATATTCTAAGCAGGATTTCTGTAGATTTAGATTGCATAGATATTTAAAAACCCCTTAACGAATTGAATATGAAAGTAAGCTATGTTCAATATTAAGTATTAAAGTATAAAACATATATTGAGATAGAAATAAATTGTAAATTCAAGAAATGTAGGTAAAGATGTTAATCTAAACAAGGTAAAGAAACGAGGTACTTAGCTTCCTGGGTGAAAATTAATTTTCTAAACTATACCGTTATATAAAGAAAAGTGTTCCAAATCGGACAAGATTAATTACAATCACCTAGTACATTTTTAATTATAAAATTATCATGGTTTACAATTTATAGCAGAATAAATTTTATAATACACATTGTAGAAACATAGATGGTGTACATCTTTTTAGGAATACAACCGGTTATGTAAACAAAGTAATTTACAGCATCATACGTTCAATTGAATGCAAGATATATATTAAGCATTAAATTTTAAAGCATGCAGAGATAAAAATAAATTGTAAATTCAAGAAATGTAGGTAAAAAAGGAGATCTTAATTTAAACAGAGTAAAAAAACTTGGTACTTATTTTCCTGGTTGAAAATTAATTTCATAAACTGTAACGTTATTTAAAGAAAATTGTATCAAATTGTACGAAAAGATTAATTGAAATCCCCTAGTACCATTTTTAATTATAAAAATATTATGGTATACAATTTATAGTAGTATGAATATCACAATACACGCTGTAGAAATATAACGGTTACTATACACCAAACTATATTAAAAGAATATTATACAATGCTTTATTATCTGTAACTGTTTTGTGTGAGCAGATCAAAATGAAATTTCAAATGTTTTACGAAATTCATAACTTTAATTATTTTCTCGAAAGCAGTAACGCATGTATCATGAGTTTCCCTTTTCACATTTCTCTGTAAGCAAAAGAAAAGTAGAAAATTTCAACTAGCAGATTTTTATTAAATCCTTTTTTCTTCATGATTCTAAGAGAGATAAGAATCTTTAAAGTTTCGTTTCGAACGAAAAAGAAAGAATCACAAAGAAAGATAAAGGGTGTACATCCTTTTAGCATTAGCTGTCGTCTTGCTCATAAGCCTTTAAGCCGTATTAAACCTTTTATATAAACAAAGTAAGTTGGAGTATCATAAGTTGAATTGCATCACATTTTCCATTTCTTTATTTGAAGGGTTTAAAATCTAATCAAGCTTTTGTGTGGATTTATGAAAATTTAAAAACCTGTCACAGAATACAGTAAAAAAATGTGCTGCCCTGAAAATTATGTCAGAACGTATACTATATTGCAAATGGTGTCCAGTCAATTGTGATTTTAGATATTTTTCTGAATATCTAGAAAAATACACGAGAAGTTATCCTGAAACCTCAGGCGTGTAAACAGTATAGTAGATGTCATAAATTTCAGCTAAGAAATTTTACAGAAACTAGATGGGGGACAGTCAACAAATTAAAGAAAAACTAATACGTTTTGGATAACCTTGTCAAAAGTAATGTATGAAAAGCGTTGAAACTTTAGCACATGATTAGTATGCTCTTGTAATAATCTGTGTTCATTGTTATGAGGATAGCACGTATACTTGTGGAGAAATTAAGATTTTCATAATTACAACGAATAAAATAAACTTAAAGTTAGTAAAATTTTCACTTTAAGTACCTGACATTACATCTAATATATTCTAATGTATATTATAAAGTTTAAAAAATATGAATTAATAAGTATATAACAAAATAAATAAATGTTTAAAATTAAAAATAAAGGTCTGCATATACGATGTAAATAAATTTAAGTAATTCATATATATGAATAGCCCCCTATAAATTTAATATTAGTCACACTGTATTCAATTCAGTAACAATGATACCACGTTCTGTGAAAATAATCACTAGTTAGCTGTCTTGATATTTTACTGGCAACAGGCAAATAAATGAACCCATTAAAAGCTGTAATTGTGCTGAATACGCTATTTCATTAGCTCCTACACAATTTTTCCGATTGTCCCAATTTAGAAGCGATAGAAACTTAACGACTGTTTCCATTCGACACATAATATAAAAGAGAATAACACACCGAAATTACCAGTACATTTTAGGCACACGTGCATGTTGGTTCCCTCAAAATAACCCCTTAGAGACTCATAATTAGGTGTTCCAAAACTCTCGTAAAAATGAACGATGTCTCCGTGGAATGTTAAACGGCGGTCGTAAACACTCCTTTACCGAAAAGTTAATGACGCTTCTGCACTCAAAATTTTAGTCGGTTGTCTTTTCTCTGGACAAAAGTTAGTTCCTTTTTACCTGATAGTTGTTTATGAAGATTATGCTGGTTATGAAAAATGTATCCACTTTTCTACTATGATGAATATATTCGTTTTGTGTTATGATGAATCCCATATATAATAATATTCTAAGTTATCTGTCTATATGTCCTCGAATTTATGAAGCAGTTGGACCTGGAATGGAAAGAGGCATCCATATTGAATTTTCCATGAGTTAAAGTTAACAAATTCAGAGCGAGTAAAGTTTATTTTCTCCAAAACTATCGATCCGATTCTAAAATAAATTGGTATAAATATCCTTCATATCACAGCAAAAGATACTGTCGTCCTTAAAACGTTCGAAATCCACTCTTTTCTCCCTTTTCAAACGTTTAATGCCATTATTTCAAGTCATATAGTTAAGAGAAGCCGATTAAATTTATCACATAATAAATACGTAAAAATAAAATTTTTTCTAGCAGTATGACGTTATTCCTTTAAACATCTCATTTTATCAAATTACGGAGCGGAAGATAAACAAATTACGGAGCGTGTACCAGATAATTATCAGTCAAAAAAAAAAAACATATATTTAACCTGAATCAGAAGTTAATTTACAATTCTGGACAATTAAAATTTTTACTGATACCGTCATATGACAGGCTTTATACTAGTAAATTAATGTGTTTAAAATTAAAAGCAAATCTCTTCATATACGATGTAAATACATTTAAGTAATTCAAACGTATAAATAGGCACTATAAATTTAGTAATAGTCACATTGTATTCAATTCAATAACAGTGATACTATACTCCGTGAAAATAATCACTAGTTCGCTGTCTAGGTATTTTACTGACAAAAGGGAAATAAATAAACCCTTTATAAGCTGTAATGATGCTGAATAACGCTATTTTATTAGCTCCTACCCAATTTCTCCGATTGTCCCAATTTGGAAGCGATAGAAACTTAACGACTGTTGCCATTCGACGCATAAGATAAAAGATACTAACACACCGGAATTCCCAGTAAATTTCCGGCAAACGTGCATATTAGGTCCCTCAAAATAACCCCTCAGAGACTCATAATTAGGTGTTCCAAAAGTATCTTAAAAATGAATCATAATGTCGCCGTAGAATGTTAAACAGTGATCGTAAACACTCCTTTACCGAAAAGTTAATGACGCTTCTGCACTCAAAATTTTAGTCGGTTGTCTTTTCTCTGGAAAAAAGCTAGTTCCTTTTTGCCAGTTAATTCTTTATGAAGAATAGGCTGGTTATCCAAAATGTACCAATTTTTGTGCTATGATGAATCTCCTATGTAATAATAGCTTATGTTATCTGTCCGTCTGTTTTCGATTTTATGAAGCGGTTGCACCTGGAATGGATAGAGTCATCCATGTTGAATTCTTCATGAGTTAGGGCAAGCAAAATTCAAACCGAGTAAAATTTATCTTTTCCTAAAGTATCGATCCAATTCTAAAATATATTGGTATAAATATGCCTCATATCACAGCAAAAAATACTGTCGTCTTTAAAATGTTCGAAATCCACTTCTTCCCCCATTTTAGAACTTTTAATGCATTGTTTGGAGCCCTATATTCCCCGGTTAAGAGAAGACCGATTAAATTTATCACATAATAAATAGGTAAAAATAACATTGTTTTCTACCATTATGACGTCATTCCTTTAACCATCTTTTAACTCTTTAAAGCCATTCTTTTAACCATCATTTAATCCTTTCTTATTTTAAATGATTTAAATATCGTCTGCATTATTTTCATACGTTTTATCACTAAATTTAGATATTACGTGAATAATTTTCTTTTACATTTGACTTAAAAAATAAATTAGTACATATTTGATAATTTTAAATTTAATCAGCTATTATGTTTGTTGCAATGAAAATTTTATCACAGGTATTAACAACAAATTCTATCTACCTCCAGGGTGTAGTGGAAATGATAGTTTCATTCCTTTACTTCCATTAATTACTGTGGCAAAAATATTGGGAAGAACTTAACAATAATTTCGACGTAGCTATGAAAACTTTGAATTATATTTCTAAATGAATTCAACGTGATTCTAACTGAATTCACAGTATCGGGAGACTTTAGAGGAGTATAAAGATAAACAAATTGCAGACCATGTACCAGATAATTTTCAGTTATAAAAACAAACCATTTTTTTTTATCTGCTGAGAAGGTTCTTATCAATTATGGAAAATTAAAAGTTTTACTGATACCGTCATATAACGGGCTGTATGCTAGTAAACTAATATAATTAAAATTAAAAATAAAGCTCTGCATATACGATGTAAATAAATTTAACTAATTCATACATATGAATAGGCCACTATAAATTTAATAATTCGTCACACTGTATTCAATTCACTAACAATGATACTATGTTCTGTGAAAATAACCACCAGCTCGCTATCTAGGTATTTTACTGGCAAAATAGGAAATAAATGAACCCTTTAAAAGCTGTAATGATGCTGAATAACGCTATTTTATTAGCTCCTACCCAATTTCTCCGATTGTCCCAATTTGGAAGCGATAGAAATTTAACGACTGTTGCCATTCGAAGCATAAGATAAAAGAGAATAACACACCAGAATTCCCTGTAAATTTCCTGCAAAAGAGCGTATTAGATCCCTCAAAATAACCCTTCAGAGACTCATAATTAGGTGTTCCAAAACTCTCGTAAAAATGAACGATAATGTCGCCGTGGAATGTTAAACGGGGGTCGTAAACACTCCTTTACCGAAACGTTAATGACGCTTCTGCACTCAAAATTTTAGTCGGGTGGTCTTTTCTCTGGACAAAAGGTAGTTCCTTTTTACAAGATACTTGTTTATGAAGACTATGTTGGCTATGAAAAATGTATCCATTTTTGTGCTATGATGAATTTATTCGTTTTTGTATTATGATGAATCCCCTATATATTAATAGCCTAAGTTATCTGTCCGTCTGTTTTCTTATTTATGAAGCGGTTAGATCTGGAATGAAAACCGACATTCATATTAGATTCTTGTTGAGTTAGTGTTATCGAAATTCAAAGCGAGTAAAATTTATCTTCTCCTAAACTATCGATGAGTTTAAAAAATAAATTAATATAAATATGCTTCACATCACAGCGAAAAATATTATCGTCGTTAAAACGTTTGAAATCCACATCCTTCCGACTTTTCGAGCGTTTGATGCAGGGATGGACAAACTTTTTCGTCCGCGGACCAAAAATCGAAAGAAAATAAATTTGCCGGGCCAAGATAAATTTTTATAAAATTTTAAAAACAATATGCAAGTACCTAGTGGTTTAAATACGTTAATGACATGAATGAAATTGCGATTTCATTTTAAAATGTTCCTTATACTGAGATTCGAAATGCACTGATTTTAAGTAACGATGCTAAATACTCATCTGTCAGTCTCCTTCTGAAATTATTCTTTCTAAGGTTCAAAGTTAAAAACACTCGTTCACATATAAGAAGAAAATATACCGCTGATCTTGCATGAGATAATAAATTTGGGATACATTATTTAAGGAAAGTAGAAAAGGGGGTGGATATATAATGTATAAATATATATTTCTTTTAATTTGCCTCGGACTGGCAACTTAAAATTCTATCCGCAGGCCGGATAAAACCTTCTGGCTGGCTGTAATTCGCCCATCCCTGGTTTAATGCATTATTTGGAGCCCTATTTTCCCCGATTAAGAGCAGGCGATTAAATTTATCAATTTATCACATAATAAATAGATAAAAATAACATTTTTTTACCATTATGACACCATTCCTCTAACCATCTCATTTAATCATTTCTTAATTTAAATTGTTTAGATATCGTTTGCATCATTTTCATACTTTTTATCACTGAGCATAGATATTACGTAAATAATTTTCTTTTATATTTGGCTTAAATAATAGATAAGGTACATAGGTGATAATTTTAAATTGAATCATCGATCATTTTTTGTTGCTAGATAGTTTTCAGCCAAAACACAAACCATTTTTCTTACCTGCCTCATAGGGTTTTAAAATTCTTAAATACTAGTTTTTTAAAAATTTCACTGATTTCCCGTCAAAAGTATAAATTTTAAATGGAATTGTAAAATAATCGCGATTAGCTGTCTGACTAGTCTGCTTTTAAAAAAATGACTTTTTTCTGTGATTTCTTACAAAAAGAAAAAAATGTCCTTTTTTATGGAATTTTGTACAACGAAATAATCGCGAATTGCTGTCTTTGTCTCGTCGGTTTTCTACAGTAAAAAAGGCAGAAAATGGCTGCCATTTCTGTTTGCCTCTTCAGTTTTGTACTAAAAAGAAAAAAACTGGCATTTTCTGTTTGTTTCGTCAGTTTTGTGTTAATAAAAGTACGAAACGACGAATATTTCACGTCTGTCTCGTCAGTTTTGTACAAAAGAAAAGAAAATGACCTCCAATTTCTGTTTGTTTCGTCAGTTTTGTACTAATAAAAATACGAAATGAAGGATATTTTCTGTTTGTTTCGTCGTTTGTTTTCTACAGAAAAAAAGGAATAAAATGTCTGCCATTTCTGTCTGTCTCGTCAAGTTTGTACAAAAAAGAAGACAATGACCTCCATTTTTTGTTTGTTTTGTCAGTTTTGTACAAAAAAAGTACGAAATGACGGACATTTTCTGTCTGTCTCGTCAGTTTTCTACAATAAAAAAGGAAGAAAATGACTGCCATTTCTGTCTATCTCGTCAGGTTTGTGCAAAAAAGAAGACAACGACCGCCATTTTTTGTTTGTTTAGTCAGTTTTGTACAAAAAAGTACGAAATGAAGGACATTTTCTGTCTATCTCGTCAGTTTTCTACAAAAAAAAAGGAAGAAAATGACTACCATTTCTTTCTGTCTCATCAGTTTTTTCAAAAAAAATTAAGAAAATGATCGCCTATTTCTGTTTGTGTAATCAGTTTTGTACAAACAAAAGTACGAAATAAAGGGCATTTCATGTCTGTCTCGTTTTCTACAAATATGGGGAAGAAAATGACTGGCATTTCTGTCTGTCTCGTTAAAATGACTGCCATTTCTGTCTGTCTCATCCGTTTTATACAAACTAAAGTACGAAATGAAGGACATTTTCTGTCTGTCTCATCAGTTTTCTACAGAAAAAAAAGAAAAAAATGACTACCATTTTCTGTCGGTTTCCTCACTTTTATACAAAAAAAAAGAAGTAATAATAATAATAATAATAGTTTTCATTTCTATAATTTTTGTGACTTCATTCTTAATGTTCAGCTTAGATCATTTTTTGTTTTCATTTTCTATTTTTAGCTGTTTCTAAATCTCCATACAATTTAAAATCTACACAAAAGCCTGCTTAGAATGCTAAAGTTTTCTAATGAACAGATGGAAAAAGTGAATTCGTTTCTCGTAATTTAATGTCTGATCCTGCCACTTACTTTGTTTACATAAGAAGCTTAATTCAGCTTAAAAGCTTATAAGCAAAATAAAGACTAATGCTAAAAGGATGTATACCCTCTAACTTCTTTCTTGGGCTTCTTTTTTTCTATTCAAGTGAAACTTAAAACATTCTTATCTTTTTAAAAAAGGAAGAAAAAAGAATCTAAAAGCTGATATTTTCTGATTTTCTATTGACTACAGAAAAATAGAAAATATGCTTTGTTAAAAAAAAAATCATTATATCACTATATATATGACTAGCTGTATGGAAGAAAATATTTACAGGTTTAAAGTTGTCAATGTCATAAAATATTTTAAACAGCATTCATGAAAACGAAAACCGATTCTTAACATAAAATAATATTTGACAATATTGAATAAGGATCAACTCAAGATTTGTGCTATATATATATATATATATATATATATATATATATATATATATATAGTATATATATATAATATATATATATATATATATATATATATATATATATATATATATTATATATATTTATATATGTTATCTATTTATATGTATATATATATATATATATATATATATATGTATATATATGTATGTATATATATATATATATATATATATATATATATATAATATATATAAATATCTATATATATATATATATATATATATATATATATATATATATTATAATATATATATTTATATATATATATGTATATATATATATGTATGTATATATATATATATGTATATATAATTATATATATGTATATATATGTATATGTATATATATATATATATATATTATATATATATATATATATATATATATAAATATATATATTATATAATATATATAATATATGAATATGTATCTATATGTATATATATTATGTATGTATATATATATATATATATATATATATATACATATTTATATTTATACACATATACATATACATGTCTGTGTGTAATTGTTTTCAAGAAAGTTTTTGTATGTAGTATATTATTATCATACATATTTCGTACTTTTTCCCAAGGTTTAAATATTTTAACAAACTTATCGTTATCTTTATTTAGAAGTTCACTCGAATTTCAAGGAGTTAGAGTCCACCCTGAAGCGAAGACATCTGCTGCACGATGGCCAGACCACCGAATCAGCACCAAGGAATACCCCGGATGTCCCCTGCGACCGCGACCATCATCATACCACTTCCGGAACAACCGACAAATCCAGTCCTGCGATGGAGAAAGAAAACTACACAGAGGCAGAAAAGGAAGAACAAGTAGAAACCACTACAGAGACAACTGTGGAAAAAATGTCCGACAACAGGGGTCCTCCGGAACACCAAGGATCTGGAGAAGTCTTGGAGGAGCCAACCACAACTAGGGAGATTATAGAATCATCAGAGGAGACCGACGAGAAAGTCCACAAATCTCTTAGGCAGCAGGATTCTTCAAACCAGGACGTGAGTCACAAAAAGCAAGAGACCAAAATGCACAAAGACCTGGTTGGCCACAATCGGACCAAATCCGCCAAATCTAGACTCATTAGGGATGTGGAATACTTCTCAGACGCAGTAAAAGAAGAACTGGAAGAATTCACCACAGAAAATACCTCAGAGGAACCGACGGATGACAACAAGAGTCCTTCTGAACACCAAGGATCTGGAGAAGTAGTGGAGCAGGAGACCACCCCCGGAGACATTTTAGAGGTTCCGATGCCAGAGGAGACAGGCGAGAAAGTCCAAGAGTCGACTGGCGAGCAGGAATCTCCGAACGAGGACTTAGGCCACAAGGAACAAGGAACCAAGAAAAAGCACAAGGATCTGATCGACCACAAAACCCAGCCAGAGAACGTGGGAGCGAGGGAACACCCACCGGCCTCGGCCACCACCAACAGGCCAAGGAAAGGTTCAATCGGGCCCAACCTGCTGCACAAAATGGGATCCAAGAATCAGGGACCTCCGAGGCCGGTCCAGCCGTCAACGAAGTCGTCGAACGAGAGTGGACCAACAGCGGTGCCCATAGAGAACGAATGCACCACTCCAGGTGGGTGAACATTATTTCTCTAATTTCTCGTGTAAGCATTGGGTATAATAAGATGCGTGGACCCTAATAACTCACACATTTCATTGAGCATTCAGTACACAATGTCCTTTGAAGGTCGACAAGGGGCTTAAGCATACAGTGGACTATCAAGATAAAATTCTTTCGTTTTAGGTAAAACTGCTTGGAAGTTTAATGTGCTTTAAGTAATATATTTATGCAAAATTCAATAATTTTGATGTATAGTGTTAACTGCTTTAAAATTTACTAATTTTTAGTTGGTTTGCAAGAACCTTCATTAAAAGTGTTCCATGCGCCTCCTTTTTACATTTACTATGGACATTAATATATTTCATAAAGTACCTCTTATATCTTAAAAAACAATTTGTGGTTATCGTAAGAATGCAACTGGAATTTGTGGGTTCGAATCCCACTGTGGGATGGATGTCCGTAGCTATTCAGAATCGGCTTTACGCAGTAGGTCCCTGATTAGTCCACGTGTTGCACAAAACACTAGACCATAGCGCTCCAAACCAAACCAAAACCTTGCTGATTTTAATATCAATCTCGAAAGTTTTATTAAATATTTAACATTCTTTTACCCATATCCAAACGTCTTCTATCTATACGATGGCTGAATCGGTAGGGCGTTCTTTTTCAGTATCAGAGTTTACGATTGTTTATTTTGCTGATAGCATGGATGCTCGTAGTCATTCGGAATCGACTTTAAGTAGTAGGTTCCGGTCCCATTAGCTCTCGTGTAACAGAAAAGTAGACAGCAGTTCAACCAAATGACTTTTACCAATAGAGTTGTAGTTTGTTTATGCTATAATAAAATTCTCAGCATAAATTTCTGCCAGATATAATTTAAAATAATCTTATCCTTGATAGAAATATATTTAACTGATATTTGTTTGTATTCATAATTAAATTTTTAATTTATTTAGATTAAACTATAAATTTTGAAAGATGTTTTTAATTATTTTAATTTTGTCAACGGACTCCTGGTTTATTTTGTATTAACTGTTATAAATATTCTTATTTTCTAGTTTAAATTTTCTCTTCCTTTATAGTAAAATATCCTTGATATTTGTTTATAGGCATAGCTGAATTTTTATGTAGTTAGATTATATTATAAATTTAGAAAGAAACTTTGAATAATTTTTATTTTGCCCCTAGATTTGTAGTTTGTGTATGTCATAAAAGTCTCAGCATAAATTTCTGCCAGATATAATTTAAATTAAATAGTCTTATCCTTGATAAAAAATAATGTATTTAACAGATATTTGTTTGTATTCATAATTAAACTTTTAATTTATTTAAATTAAACTATAAATTTTGAAAGAAGTTTTTAATTATTTTAATTTTGTCGACAGAGTCGTAGTTTATTTTGTATTAACTGTTATAAATATTCTTATTTCCGGGTTTTTCTTAGTTGCAAAATGTCCTTGACGGATATTTGTTTATATGCAAAACTGAATTTTTATTTGGTTAGATTATATTATAAATTTAGAAAGAAACTTTGAATAATTTTAATTTTACCACTAGAGTTGTAGTTTGTTTATGCCATAAAAGTCTTAGCATAAATTTCTGCCAGATATAATTTAAATTAAATAATCTTACCCTTGATAAAAAAAATATATTTAGCATATATTTGTTTGTATTCATAATTAAACTTTTAATTTATTTAGATTAAACTATAAATTTTGAAAGAACTTTTTAATTACTTTAATTTTGTCAACGGAGCCGTAGTTTATTTTGTATTAACTGTTATAAATATTCTTATTTTCCGGGTTTTTCTTTTCCTTCATAGCAAAATGTCCTTGACGGATATTTGTTTATATGCAAAACTGAAATTTTATGTGGTTAGATTATATTATAAATTTAGAAAGAAACTTTGAATAATTTTAATTTTGCCACTAGAATTGTAGTTTGTTTATGCTATAATAAAAGTCTCAACATAAATTTCTGCCAGATATGATTTAAATTAAATAATCTTACCCTTGATAAAATAAATATATTTAACAGATATTTGTTTGTATTCATAGTTAAACTTTTAATTTATTTAGATTAAACTATAAATTTTGAAAGAAGTTTTTAATTATTTTAATTTTTTCAACGGAGTCGTAGTTTATTTTGTATTAACTGTTATAAATATTTTTATTATCCGGGTTTAATTTTCTTTCATTGTAAAATACCCTTGACGGATATTTGTTTACATGCAAAACTGAATTTTTATGTGGTTAGATTATATTATAAATTTAGAAAGAAACTTTGAATAATTTTAATTTTGCCATTAGAGTTGTAGTTTGTTTATGCTATAATAAAAGTCTCAACATAAATTTCTGCCATATATGATTTAAATTAAATAATCTTACCCTTGATAAAAAAAATATATTTAGCATATATTTGTTTGTATTCATAATTAAACCTTTAATTTATTTAAATTAAACTATAAATTTTCAAAGAACTTTTTAATTATTTTAATTTTGTCAACGGAATTGTAGTTTATTTTGTATTAACTGTTATAAATATTCTTATTTTCTGGTTTAAATTTTCTTTTCCTTTATAGTAAAATATCCTTGATATTTGTTTACATGCAAAACTGAATTTTTATGTGGTTAGATTATATTATAAATTTAGAAAGAAACTTTGAATAATTTTAATTTTGCCACTAGAGTTGTAGTTTGTTTATGCTATAATAAAAGTCTCAGCATAAATTTCTGCCAGATATAATTTAAATTAAATAATCTTACCCTTGATAAAAAATAATGTATTTAACAGATATTTGTTTGTATTCATAATTAAACTTTTAATTTATTTAGATTAAACTATAAATTTTCAAAGAACTTTTTAATTATTTTAATTTTGTCAACGGAGTCGTAGTTTATTTTGTATTAACTGTTATAAATATTCTTATTTTCCGGTTTAAATTTTCTTTTCCTTTATAATAAAATATCCTTGACGTATATTTGTTTACGTGCAAAACTGATTTTTTTGTGGTTAGATTATATTATAAATCTAGAAACAAACTTTGAATAATTTTAATTTTGTCAGTAGATTTGTAGTTTGTTTATGCTATAATAAAAGTCTCAGCATAAATTTCTGCCAGATATAATTTAAATTAAATAATCTTATCCTTGATAGAAAAAATACATGTAACAGATATTTGTTTTTATTCATAATTAAACTTTTAATTTATTTAGTTTAAACTAGAAATTTTAAAAGAAATTTTTAATTATTTTAACTTTGTCAAAGGAGTAGTAGTTTATTTTGTATTAACTGTTATAAATATTCTTATTTTCTGATTTAAATTTTCTTTTCCTTTATAGTAAACTATTCTTGATGGATATTTGTTTACATAAAAAACTGAATTTTTATGTGGTTAAATTATATTATAAATGAAGAAAGAAACTTTGAATAATTTTAATTTTGCCACTAGAGTTGCATATGGTTTATGCTATAATAAAAGTCTCAGCATAAATTTCTGCCAGATATAATTTAAATTAAATAATCTTATCCTTGTTAAAAAATATATTTAACAGATATTTGTTTGTATTCATAATTAAACTTTTAATTTATTTAGATTAAACTTTATTTTTCAAAGAAGTTTTTAATTATTTTAATTTTGTCAACGAAGTCGTAGTTTATTTTGTATTAACTGTTATAAATATTCTTATTTTCCGGTTTAAATTTTCTTTTTCTTTACAGTAAAATATCTTTGACGGATATTTGTTTATATACAAAACTGAATTTCTATGTGGTTAGATTATATTATAAATTTAGAAAGAAACGTTGAATAATTTTAATCTTACCACTAGAGTTGTAGTTTGTTTATGGCCTAATAAAAATCTCAGCATAAATTTCTGCCTGATATAATTCAAATTTGCGAATTGTGTATCAAAATAATAAACTGTAGCGCTCACAGCAAACCAACCATCTGTATATATTACCAATTCCCGAGGTTGTTTTTATAAATATTAATTTTATGGAATCCAAAAATTATCTCTACAGAGAGCATCTATTAATTGCAACCAAATAAATGCAGCCAGGATCAGTTGAACTATTCCTTTGAGTGCGAAAACAGATGAAAAGATAAAAGGAAAACAAATTATGCCGCTTTCTCCCTGAAAATGAGTCGGGCGTCTGGTGTTAAAACGCTAAAAAAAGAGTTCTTATTAAGTTTTAAAATTTTAATAATGCATAGAACTTCAAAGCGAATACGAGACATCAAACGATGTTATTTTTGTACCCTTGTAAAATGAGAATTTAATTACTCGATGATCTCCTATTCCTTCAGATGCAAGAATAACGCCCATTTGTGCTGTGATAGTATCCTGTATCTCTCTATATATAAGTCTTTGGGTGTAAGTATTAACACGTTGACTGCCAGACGCATTTTCGATAGTTTGCCCTGTAATGTCGTGATTTAGCGGTGTGTCTACATCAAAGAACTTTGCTTTGAGAAATGAACTTCGCTTATGTGCATACAAAGGGATTGTTTTCCCCGGCACCACGATGTCTAGACTTTTGTGTCCTATAGTAGCGAAACATTAAACCAGACGACCCGGCACCCAGACTGGCAGCCAGAAATATAACCATCGGAACTACAAAGGAATACCGCGACATTGGATCTAGCCGACACGAATTCCAGACACTCCTGGATTTGCGGCCGATGATTGTCTAGTCCAGACCAATCCATTTGGTTGAAGGTGAGGTCATCGCTAGATGATCCAATTATGAAATTGTGCTTGAGGACCCTCTCTCTTAGAGGCCCCTCCCCTAGAAAAGAGACAAGAGAAGATTTTTTAAAGAAGTTAGTTAGCTAATAACTAGATAATTCGCAGGTCGCCTTGACCAGTCTCGCTATTGGAGAGTTTTTTTGGTATAATCCCACCTTGGGATCTTTTCTGTTGAGAGTAACCAGAGCTACCTCGGTGTTCATCTTGACCATTATCTTCATCGGATAGTTTTTTTAGCGAAAATCCCGCCTTCGGATATACCTCTTGCTGAGATTGAGAACCTTTTCCTTGGGTTTTCTTTTAATATAATCCTCTTCAGGATATAAATTTCTTCCCTCTTCAAACTATAAATTTTGAAAGATGTTTTTAATATTTTGACATTATTTTAGTTTTGTCAAAGGAGACTTAGTTTATTTTCTATCAACTGTTATAATTATTTTTATCATCCGATTGAAATTTTCTTTTCCTTCATAGTAAAATATCCCTGACGGATCGGATATTTGTTTACATGCATAACTGAATTTTTATTTGGTTGAATTATATTATAAGTTTAGAAAGAAGCTTTGAATTATTTAAATTTTGCAACTAGAGTTATAGTTTGTTTATGCCATAATACAAATCTCAGCATAAATTTCTGCCAGATATAATTTAAATTTGCCAATTGTGTAGCAAAATAATAAATTGTAGCGCTCACAGCAAAACAACCATCTGTATATATTACCAATTCCCGAGATTGTTTTTATAAATATTAATTTTATGGAATCCAAAAATTATCTCTACAGAGAGCATCTATTAATTGCAACCAAATAAATGCAGCACGGATCACTTGAACTATTCCTTTGAGTGCGAAAACAGATGAAAAGATAAAAGGAAAACAAATTAAGCCGCTTTCTTCCTGCAAATCAGTCGGGCGTCTGGCGTTAAAACGCTAAAAAAGAGTTCTTATTAAGTTTTAAAATTTTAATAATGCATAGAACTTCAAAGCGAATATGCGACATCAAACGATGTTATTTTTCCTCCCTTGTAAACACAGAATTTAATTACTCGATGATCTCCTATTCCTTCAGATGCAAGAATAACGTTCATTTGTGCTGTGCTGATATCCTGTATCTCTGTATAAGGCTTTGTCTGTAAGCTTTAACACGTTGACTGCCAGACGCATTTTCGATAGTTTGCCCTGTAATGTCGTGATTTAGCGGTGTGTCTACATCAAAGAACTTTGCTTTGAGAAATGAACTTCGCTTATGTAGATACAAAGGGATTGTTTTTCCTGGCACCACGATGTCTAGACTTTTGTGTCCTATAGTAGCGAAACAACGGACTAGACAACAGGGTGCCAGACTGACAGCCAGAATTATGACCCTCGAAACTACAAAGGAATGCCGCGACATTGGATCTTAGCCGACACGAATTTTACAGATTTCTGGGTTTGCGGCCGGTGATTGTCTAGCCCATACCAATCCAGTTGGTTGAATGTGAGGTCATCGCTAGATGATCCAATTATGAAATTGTGCGTGAGTCCCCCCCCTCTCTTAGAGGCCCCTCCCCTAGGAAAGAGACAGGAGAAGATTTTTTTAAAGAAGTTAGTTAGCTAGTAACTAAATAATTCGCAGGTCGCCTTGACCAGTCTCTCTATTGGAGAGTTTTTTGGTATAATCCCACCTTGGGATCTTTTCTGCTGAGAGTAGCCAGAGCTACCTCGGAGGTCGTCTTGACCATTCTCTCCATGGGAGAGTTTTTTTAGCGAAAATCCCGCCTTGGGATATATCTCTTGCTGAGATTGAGACCCTGTTCCTTGGGTTTTCTTTTAATTTAATTCTCTTTAGGATATAAATGTCTTCCCTCTTAAAACTATAAATTTTGAAAGATTTTTTAACATTTTGACATTATTTAAATTTTGTCAAAGGAAACTTAGTTTATTTTCTATCAACTGTTATAATTATTTTTATTATCCGAATTAAATTTTCTTTTCCTTCATAGAAAAATATCCTTGAAAGATCGGATATTTGTTTACATGCATAACTGAATTTTTATTTGGTTGAATTATATTATAAGTTTAGAAAGAAACTTTGAATTATTTTAATTTTGCAACTAGTGTTATAGTTTGTTTATGCCATAATAAAAGCCCCGGCATTCATTTCTGCCAAATATAATTTAAATTTGCCAATTGTGTAGCAAAATAATAAATTGTAGCGCTCGCAGAAAACCAACCATCTGTATATATTACCAATTCCCGAGATTGTTTTTATAAATATTAATTTTATGGAATCCAAAAATTATCCCTACAGAGAGCATCTATTAATTGCAACCAAATAAATGCAGCCGGGATCAGTTGAAGTATTCCTTTGAGTGCGAAAACAGATGAAAAGATAAAAGGAAAACAAATTAGGCCTCTTTCTTCCTGCAAATCCGTCGGGCGTCTGGCGTTAAAACGCAACAAAAAGAGTTCTTATTAATTTTAAAATTTTAATAATGCATAGAACTTCAAAGCGAATACGAGACATCAAACGATGTTATTTTTGATCCTTTGTAAACAGAGAATTTAATTACGCGATGATCTCCTATTCCTTCAGATGGCAAGAATACAGTTCATTCGTGGTGTGATAATATCCTGTATCTCTCTATGTATAATGTTTAGTCTGTAATATTTAACACGTTGACTTCCAGACGCATTTTCGATGGTTTGCCCAATTGTACAATTACTTGATTGTCTGTAACTCATTTATACTATAGAATATTTTCATTCTGGATGTTCAATTCATACATAATGGATATATGTCTACATCTATCCAAGTAAAAGCGATATGATTTGCGCATTTTTTTTAGTTATTCTGTCCAAAGTTAGTTACTCTATGACTTATCGGCTAGATTTGTATTAAAAAAACATAAAAATAAAAACTGTTCATAGTTGCAATTAAATATTGTATATAAAAATGCTATAATTTGCGTCACATAGAAATGAAAGTTAATTACTTTATATCTATATTTCCAGGTCAAATCGAATTGATACTATGGAGACGATGTTTAAATAACATAAAATAAGAAATGAATAAATGAAATACTTAAAGGAATGACGTCATAATGATAGAAAAATATCATTTTCTCCTATTTATTATGTGGTAAATTGAAAACTTTAATCTCCTGATTTTAACCGAGGAAAACAGCGTTTAACATAATTTGTTGGGATGACGTCACATTGCTAGAAATATTGCTTCTTTCACTTAGTTACCATGCGATAAATTAAAAAATTAATCGTTTGCGTTTAACCGGGGAAAATAATGTTTGAAATAATGACATGAAATTCTCGAAAAAAGGGGAAGGAATGGATTTCGAACGTTAAAAATTTACAAAACCCTTCCCAGGGATATACCTAAACATTTCCCAAATTTTCACGGCAATTGGATGCATGGTTTTTGAGTCTATAGAGTACAGACAGACAGACACAAATTCATTATATATATATATATATATATATATATATATATATATATATATATATATATATATATATATATATATGAGAGAGAGAGAGAGAGAGATTACTACAACAACTAAAAAAATATTTCCATAAAATCCTTATTTATAAAGGTCGGTTGCCTTAAATATGTTTATGTGTATCACAGCACGTGTCATGTCTTTAAACATTTTATTTATGTTAAATGCTTAACATTTCTATTTGTTCTTTGGTTTGCTTGTATTTATCTCGCAATAAACGTCTTTTCCATAAACTGAGTGCAAGGATAAAGCTCAAAATATCAAATATCATTTTAGATTTCC
>CM063507.1:46845662-46860662 GCA_032207245.1 Pardosa pseudoannulata | reverse complement strand
AATTGATACTTTGAAGATAAACTATTTTTCATGCTCTAATCTGCACGGGGGCGAAATTAAGTTCATGAAATTTCTTGAACATGATAGTAAAGTTAACATATTTGCACTTATTTGCTCTTTTCCTTTATTAAAACCCATAGGTTTACCCAAATTATACTGATACTTTAAATTAAAAAACTTTCTTGCTGTCAACTTCTGAACGAATGGAGAAATTTCCTCGATTAAAAAGGTATCTGACGCAGATGAGAGTATGAGATTAAAGTAGACAGTTTATTTTCAAATTATCAGTACAATTTCAACGAACCTATAGGCTTTGAAAAAGTAAAAAACAAAAATAAGTGCAATATCCTCACCTTACTATCATGCTTCAGAAATTTCATGAACTTAAAATGTCTCTGAGGTAGATGAGAGAATGAGAACGAGGTAAAGAGTTTATTTTAAAATTATCAGTACAATTTCAACGACTCTATCGGCTTTGAAAAAGTAAAAGACCAAAACAAGTACAATTTCCTCATCTTACTATCATGCTCGAGAAATTTCATGAACTTAAAATGAATCTGAGGAAGGTAGGTGCAGGGTAAAGAGTTTATTTTCAAATTAGAAGTAAAATTTCAACGAACCTACCGGCTTTGAAAAAGGAAAGGACCAAAACAAGTGCAAATATCCTCAACTTACTACTATGTTTGATAAATGTCCAGAACATAAAATTCTCTGAAGAAGATAGGAACAATATAATGAGTTTATTTTCTAATTATCAGTACAATTTCAACGAACCAATTGGGTTTGAAAAACGAAAAGACCAAAAGAAGTGGTCCTCACCTTACTATCACGTTTGAGAAATTTCATGAACTTTAAATGTCTCTGAAGAGGATAGAAGCAAGGTAAAAAGTTTATTTTCAAATTATCAGTACAATTTCAACGAACCTATCGGCTTTGAAAAAGGAAAAGACCAAAACAAATTATCCTAACTTTACTATCATGCTTGAGAAATTTAGTGAACTGAAAATGTCTCTGAAGAAAATATAAGGCAGGTAAAGAGTTTATTTTCAAATTATCAGTACTATTAGAATGAATCTATCGGCTTTGAAAAAGGAAAAGACCAAAACAAGTGCAAATACCCTCCCCTTACTATCATGTTTGAGAAATTTCATGAACTTAAAAGGCCTCTGAGACAGATGAGAGTTTTAGATTAAGGTAGAAAGTTTATTTTCAAATTATCAGTAAAATTTCAACGAACCTATCGGCTTTGAAAAAGTAAAAGAACAAAACAAGTGCAAATATCCTCATCTTACTATCATGTTCAAGAAATTTAATTTAACTAAAAATGTCTCTGAGGAAGATATTAGCAAGGAAAAAGGTTTATTTTCAAAGTAGCAGTAAAATTTAAACGAACCTAACGGCTTTGAAAAAGGAAAGGACCAAATCAAGTGCAAATATCCTCACCTTACTATCATGTTTGAGAAATTTCATGAACTTAAAATTCTCTGAAGAAGACAGATACAAGGTAAAGAGTTTATTTCCAAATTATCAGTACAATTTGAAAGAACCTGTCGACTTTGAAAACGAAAAGGACCAAAACAAGTGCGATATCCTTACCTTACTATCATGTTTGAGACATTTCATGAACTTAAAAGGTTTCTGAGATAGATGAGAGTATGATAGCATGGTAAAGAGTTTATTTTCGAAGTAGCAGTACAATTTCAACAAACCTATCGGCTTTGAAAAAGGAAAAGACCAAAACAAGCTCAAATATCCGCACCTTACTATCATATTTGAGAAATTTCATGAACTTAAATAATCTCTGAGGAAGACATTAGCAAAGTAAAGAGTTTATTTTCAAATTAGCAGTAAAATTTTAATGAACCTACCTTGAAATAGGAAAGGACCAAAACAAATTCAAATATCCTCCCATTACTACCATTCTTGATAAATTTCCTGAACTTCAAATTGTCTGAGGAAGATAGGAGCAAGTTAAAGAGTTTATTTTCAAATTATCATTACAACTTGAATGAACCTGTCAGCTTTGAAAAAGGAAAGGACCAAAAAAAGTACAATATCCTCACCTTACTATCATGTTTGAGAAATTTCATGAACTTAAAAGGTCTCTGTGGTAGATAGGAGTTAGGTAAAGAGTTTATTTTCAAAGTATCAGTAAAATATAAATTAACCTATTCTACCTTAAAATAAAAAAGGATTAAAACAAATGTAAACATTCAATTTTTACTACCAAGATCAAGATAATTCCTGATCTTAAAATTGTTTTCAAAGTATCAGTGTAATTTCGATGAACCTATCATTTTTGAAAAGAGTAAGGGATCATAAGAAGTAGAAATATACTCTTCTTACTATCTCGTTCAAGAAATTTCCACTCAAAAACGTCTCTGATGCAAATACATATATATTTGTATTAACATACATATATATTATATATATATATATATATATATATATATATATATATATATATATATATATACATATATATATATGTATTTCATATATATGTATATTATATTAAATATATATAGATAGATAGATAGATAGATAGATAGATTAAATATATATACATATATTTTTATATATATATATGTATATATAATTATATGTATATACATATTTATATGTGTATATATATATATTATAATATATATATATTATTTATATATAAATATATATATTATATGTATTATATATATACATATATATATATATATACAATATATACATATATTTGTATATACATATATATGTATATATATATTTATAGAGGAGAGAGAGAGAGAGATAGATAGATAGATAGTAAGATAGATAGATATGATATATAAAATATATATACTATTTATATATATATATTTGATATATAAATATGTATATACATATAATATATATATATATATATATATATATATATTTCATATATATATATTATATATATAATAAATATATATATATATATTTAATATATATATATATATATAAATATAAATATGTAATATATATAAATATATAATATATATATATAATATATATAAATATATATATATATATATACATATATATATATTATATATATATATATATATATATTTATATATATATATGTATATTTTATATATATGTTTATGTATATATATATATATATATATATATATATATATATATATATATATATATATATATTATATATATATATATATATATATAATTATGTATGAATATATCAAAATTATTTAACAAATTTTTCTTTTAAGAACCTCGTTTCTCCCATTCAATTCAATAAATATCTTTTTCCAAGCTATAAATAGTTAATCATCGCAGTATTTTCCACTTAAAATTCTTTATAGAGCTGTCTATCCTAAAAATATAAACTTTCTGTCTATGCAGCACGTTTCAGCTGTTGGCAAATGGTTTTGAGTTTTGCTGATATTGCATAATTCGCTTATAATTGTTTTATTAAAATATTTCTGTCATCGCTCTTGGGTGCACCTCTGTCGATCAGAGTGAACTCTGTGGCTTTTCTTTTTCTTGTATGAAGTAAAGATGATTGTACGTTCTGGCATAAAGTTTCAATTAGACTTGTGCCGTTCTGTTCAATGTCGGCCCTTATGCATTTTTATTACTGCTAGCTGTTCAGCTTTCTCCTTTGTCAAGGAGTTTTATAAAAATGGATTACATATATAACATATATATAATATATATATGTGTTGTGTTTTATATTATATATATATATATATATATATTTTATATATATATATATATATATATATATATATATATATATATATATATATATATACATATACAGTAAAACCTGTCTATCTCGAATCTCTTGGGAGGAAAAAAAAAAATTCGAGGTAAATAGGTTTCGAGATACGTAGGTATTATGAAAATAGACTAAGAAAATTTCTTTACACAATATTAATATTGAAAATTGAAATACCTTTAGTTATATTTACATGCACGGCTCTTTTTTATTATTTTGCAGCCGTTTTCGAAGTTTTTTTATACGATATCTTTGTTTTTCATGATAGTGGAAATAGTACTGGGTGGAATTCCAAATTTAGTGGCGACTATCGGTTTTCTTCATAGAATTTTCCTTCAAAAATGACAGAATTTCATTTTTTTTCCATGGTTAAAAAACATTTCTTTTCTTTTAACACCTGCCATTTTTTAGCTCTAAAATTGAGACAGCAAGATGCGAGATGATACTTTAGTTATTAGGCTATAGACATGGAACATCTATTTCCAAAAAGAAATTTCTGTCCCTATTCCCCATTCAACCCCTATCCCTCATTTCAGAGCAGAGAACTCGATTTTAGTACAATTCTCACCCAGTCCTCGACCACAACCTCTGAGAGGAAAACTAGAAATGTATTTCCTGTAAATTGAAATTGTGGATTCTTAACCCAATAAGTTCTAAACTGGAATGTTGTGTTTCTTTCTTCGAGATAGACAGGTGGAAAAAATAATTTGAGATAGGTTTGGAAAATACCTTAAATTTTTATTCAAATGTGGAAATTTTCGACATAGACAGGTTTCCGATAAGGTTTCGAGAAAAAGGTTTGACATATATAATTTATATGTATATATACATATATATATATATATATATATTATATATATATATATGTATATATATATATATATATATATATATTATATATATATATATGTATATATATATATATATATATATATATATTATATATATATATATATATATATAATATATATATAATATGATATATATATACATATTTAATATATATATATAAATATATATATTATATTATTATTATATATAACTTTTTATTATGAAATAGAAAAATTTTATTCTGTCTACACAATCCTTTATTTTATAACTGAAAAAATTATTACAATGATATTTTTCAGTAAAATGTACTATGTTCCATTAAAAAAAAATATTTAGTAACCATCTATATATTTTATATATGCTTAACATTAAGTTAATATGACATGTAGCCGGAACAACTATCTTATGGAAATGTCACGAGCTCGTTCCCAAACTTAATTTTTTTTTCTAAGATTCAAAACTAATTAACTAGAATCAATTTTCTTTTCATATTAAATGAAAATTTTCATTAGCTTCAAAAAAAGCATGGTTATTTAAAGTAATTCAGATTTCTTTATGGCTGTTAAAGATAGACGCCAACTATTACTAAAATATTTGCCAATTCAACCAATAGACACTGTTAGCTTCACTAATCAGAGCGGGTTAAATTTAGCAGATTTTCTAGCTTATGCTCCAAACCTCTAATGCAAAACGAATAGAACTCGATTTTAGTAAAATCTGTGATCTTAACACTGTTCTTAGTTTTTACCGTCTTGAACACTAAGCCGTATTGGAGGAAATTTTGTACTCGGCTGTAAAATAATTCTCTTATTTTTATAAATTTGAATAATAAAGAATAAATTAATACTGTCGCGATAGTTTGCGAGATAATATTTTATTGATAGACAGTTTAGGAAAATTATTTGTTGATAAGGTTTGAGAATACAGATAATTTTTAAATTTTTAAATTTGTAATATATAAGAACAATATTATATATATATATATATAACAACATTGTATTTTTAAATATATATTATTATATATATATATATATATATTTATATATATAATATATATATATACATATATATATATATATATTCATATATATATATATATATATATATATATATATAATATAATATATATCATTATTTTATATATAACTTTTTATTAGTGAAGGGAAAATTTATTCTCAAACTCTGAATCCTTTATTTTATACTGAATCAAACATAGATTATTACAATGCATATTTTTCAGTTCAAAATGTACTATGTTCCATTAAAAAACAATATTTAGTAGTCCATTATATATTTTCCTATATGCTTAACATTAAGTTAACACTGACCAATGTAGCCGGAACCCAACTATCTTAATGGAAATGTCACGTGCTCGAAGGTCCCAAACTTAATTCTAAGATTCGAAAACTAATTAACTAGAATTAATCTAACCTTCCGCTCATATTAACTCCCGAATAATTTTCGTATTAGCTCCAATTAAAAGCATGGTTATTTAAAGAATAATTCAGCCTACCTTCTCTTCTGGCCTCCGGCTGTTTAATCAGATAGACGCAGTAATTGAGTTAAGGAATATTTGTCAAGCCTTCAACCAATAGACAAGCTGTTAGCTTCACTAATGGCACAAGCGGGTTAAATTTAGCAGATATTCCGGTAGCTTATGCTTGGAGGGACGGCAGCTCTAATGCAATTTACGAATAGCAATGCTTTTAGTTTCAAAATTTTGATCTTAAATCACTGTCTACTGCCTTTTACCGTCTAGCTTAACACTAAGCCTCATAACGAGGAAATTTTGTACTCAGGCTGTAAAATTGTAAGTTATTTTCTCTTTATATTTAAGTTAAAGCCATTGAGTCAATAAAAGTAACTAAGACTGTCGCATAGGTTCTCTCCGAGATCTAAATATTTGTGTTGAGATAGCACAGTTTATGAAAATTATCTTGATTGCGTTGTGTTTATTAATTATTTGTTGATCTCTACCCAGGTTATGAGAGACTACAGACAAATGTTTAAAATTTTTAAAGCTTAGTAATTTGAGAGAACAAATATCTACTCATTAAAAACTAATACAAAACAAACATTGTTAGTTTTTTAAAAAAATATATATATATATATATATATATATATATATATATATATATATATATATATATATATATATATATATATATATATATATATATATATATATATATATATATATATATATATATATATATATATATATATATATATATATATATATATATATATATATATATATATAATATATATATATATATATATACATATACATATATATATATATATAATATATATATATGTATATATATATATATATATATATATATATATATATATATATATATATATTATATATATATATATATATATATATATATATATATATATATATATATATATATATATATATATATACATATATATATATATATATATATATATATTTATATATATATATATATATATTATATATGTATATATATATATATGTATATATATAAATATATATATATGTATATATATATATATATATATATTATATATATGTATATATATATATATATATATATGTATATATATATATATATATATATATATATATATAAGAATATTATTTATTTTAATAGATTTTTTAAAATATTTTATATATATATATATATATATATATAGCAGATAATATATATTTTAAAATATAATATATATATATATATATATATATTCAAATATATTATATATATATTATGTATTTTATTATGTATATATAATATTTTTAGAGAAATAATATTTATCTTATAGTGTAATATATTTGTAATATTTATATATATATATAATTATATTATATATATGTTACATATTCAAATATATATATACATAGTTTATATTGTTATAGTTCAATTTTATTTTATATATGCTTCTAATATTTAGAATTTTTATATCTTAGTTATAATTTAACAAGTTACAAAAGATCTTCATATTATATATATATATATTTTACATTATATATATATATATAATATTATATTAATATATATATATAATTTATATAAATATATAATATATCGTCTGTGTTGTATATACTTTAAATATATTCTATAATATTAATTATTATATATATATAATATATAAATTTATAAGTTACAAAAATTTTTATTTATTTTATAATTTATTTTTACATTGTTATATTGAGCCAATTATACCTTATTACTTAAATTATACAAATTACAAAGTGTGTTTATATTCAGTTCTGCAGTTCATTTTACATTTTCTATAATCAGATTTTTTTACCTATTCGAAATTCAAATTTTCATAAAAAATACGTTTGTGGATTTTTAAGAGCTGTGCAACCAGAACCGCTGGTCGGGTTTTAGAGAAATCCCAAGAGGTTTTCATAGTGTGGCAGTAGCATTCATAAAACGAATTTATTTCCTTAGTCTAATTCAAACAAATGACAAAGTTGTCTTCAGTGCTGCAGTTTATATTGCTTCTAAGAATCTTAGTACTAATTTAGACAAGTTATATCTTCATCATATTTTACAGATAAAGCCAGAATTTATTACCTTAGTATAATTTATACAAATGTCTTTATCGTCAGTGTTAGTTTACTTTAAATTACTTCTATAATTTAGAATTTCTTAGTTATATAATTTAGACAAGTTACAAAGGATCTTCATCTTTAGTGTGGCAGTATATTTTACATTGTTTCATAGAGAGAATTTATTACCTTAGTTACTTAAATTATACAAATTACAAAGTTTTTATATTCAGTTCTGCAGTTCATTTTACATTGTGTCTATAATCTAGGATTTATTACTTAATTACATAATTTGACAAGTAAAAAGGATCTTCATCTTTAAGTGTGGCAGTATATTTTACATTGTTTAAAAGCCAGAATTTATTACCTTAGTTATTATTTTATACAAATCACAAAGGGTCTTTATTTTTAGTGCTGCTGTTTATTTTACATTTCTTCTATAATCTAGAATTTTTTACCTTAGTTAGATAATTTTGCAAGTTACAAAGGCTTCAGTGTTGCAGTATATTTTACATTTTTTATAAAGCCAGAATTTCTTACCTTATTTACTTAATTTATACAAACCACAAAATATCTTCTGCTTTAGTGTGGCAGTATATTTTACATTATTTCATAAAACCAGAATTTATTACCTTAGTTACATAGTTTAGAAAAATCACAAAATGTCTTCATATTCAGTGTGGCAGTATGTTTTACATTTTCTATAAAGCCAGAATTTATTAGCTTATTTAGTTAATTTATACAAACCACAAAGGATCTTCCACTTTAGTGATGCAGTTTAGTTTACATTTCTTCTATAACATAGGATTTATTGTTTCAAAAAGTCTTCATCTTTAATGTGGCAGTATATTTTACATTATTTCAGAAAGGCAGAATTTATTACCTTAGTTACATAGTTTAGACAAATCCCAAAATTTCTTCATCTTCAGTACGGCAGTATATTTTTCATTTTTAATAAACCGAGAATTTATTACCTTAGTTACTTAATTTATACAAATCACAAAGAGTTTTTATTTTTAGTGCTGAATTTCATTTTACATTGCATCTATAATCTAGAATTTATTACCTTAAATTTTGACAAATTACAAACGGTCTCCGTCTTTCATGTGGAAGTATATTTTACACTGTCTCATGAAGTCAGAACCTTAATAATATAGTTTAGACAAATCTTAAAAAGTCTTTATCTTCAGTACGGCAGTATATTTTACATTATTTCATGAAACCAAAATTTATTACATTAGTTATTTAATTTACACAAATCAAAAGGGATCCTTATTTTCAGAGCTTCAGTTTAGTTTACATTGCTTCTATAATCTAGGATTTATTACCTTAATAACATACTTTTGACAAGTAACAAAGGATCTTTAGTTTTATTGTGGAAGTATATTTGACACTATCTCATGAAGCCAGAATTTATTACCTTAGTTATTAATTTATACAAATTACAAAGGGTCTTTAATTTTAGTGGAAGTTTATTTTACATTTCTTCTATAATCTAGAATTTTTTAACTTAGTTTAGACATAATTTTGACAACGGATCTTTATCATCTGTAATGTGGCAGTATATTTTACGCTATTTCATGAAACCCAGAATTTATTACCTTAGTTACTTAATTTATACAAATCAAAAAGGGATCTCTTTATCAGAGCTACTGCAGTTTATTTTTACATTGCTTCTATAATCTAGGATTTATTACCTTAATAACATACTTTTGACAAGTAACAAAGGATCTTTAGTTTTATTGTGGAAGTATATTTGACACTATCTCATGAAGCCAGAATTTATTACCTTAGTTATTAATTTATACAAATTACAAAGGGTCTTTAATTTTAGTGCTTCTGTTTATTTTACATTTCTTCTATAATCTAGAATTTTTTAATTTAGTTACATAATTTTGACAACGGATCATCATCTGTAATGTGGAAGTATATTTTACGCTATTTCATGAACCCAGAATTTACTACCTTAGTTACTTAATGTATATAAATCACAAAGTCTCTTTATCATCACTACTGCAGTTTATTTTACATTGCTTCTACAATCTAGGATTTATTACCTTAGTTACATAATTTAGACAATTTACAAAGGATCTTCTTCTTCAGTGTGGCAGTATATTTACATTGTTTCATAAAGATAGAATTTATATTACCTTAGTTGTACATTTTAAATACAAATTCCAAAAGGTTTTCATCTTTATTGTCTTAGTATTTTTGCATTTTTTCATAAAGCCAGAATTCATTACCTCAGTTTCTTAGTTTATATAAATCAAAATGGACTTTATTTTCAGTGCGGTAGTTTATTTTACACATCTTCTATAATTTAGGATATATTGTTCCAAAAGGTTACTTCATCTTTAATGTGGAAGTATATTTTAGATTATTTCATAAACTCAGAATTTATTAACTTAGTTACATAGTTTAGACAAATCCCAAAAGATCTTTAGTGTCACAGTATATTTTACATTTACCATTAAGCCGGAATTTATTACCTTAGTTACTTAATTTACACAAATCACAAAGATCTTTATCTTAAATGCTTCAGTTTATTTTACATTTCTTCTATAATCTAGAATTTTTTACCTTAGTTACATAATTTTGACAAGTAACAAAGGATCTTCATCTTTAATGTGAAGTATATTTTACACGTATCTCATGAAGCCTAGAATTTATTACCTTAGTTACATAATTTAAATAAAATCACAAAAGGTCATCATCTTCAGTGGAAGCATATTTTACATTTTTATAAAGCCAGAATTTATTACCTTAGTTACTTAATTTACACAAATCACAAAGTTCTTTATCTTCAGTGCTGCAGTTTATTTTACATTGCTTCTGTAATCTAGAATTTTTTTACCTTAGTTACATAATTTAGACAATTTACAAAGGATCTTCATCTTCAGTGTGAAAGTATATTTTACCGTTTCATAAAGATAGAATTTATTACCTTAGTTGCATAGTTTTAAACAAATCACAAAAGGTTTTCATCTTTATTGTCTTAGTATGTTTTACATTTTTCATAAAGCCAGAATTTATTACCTTAGTTACTTAATTTATACAAATCACAAATGGATCTTTATCTTTCAGTGCGGCAGTTTATTTTACACATCTTCTATAACCTAGAATTTTTTACTAGTTACATAATTTTGACAAAACAAAGGATTTACTTCATCTTTAATGTGGAAAGTATATTTTACATTATTTCATAAACCCAGAATTTATTACCTTAGTTACATAGTTTAAATAAATCCCAAAAGATCTTTAGTGTCACAGTATATTTTACATTTTTATAAAGCCGGAATTTATTACCTTAGTTACTTAATTTACACAAATCACAATAGATCTTTATCTTAAATGCTTCAGTTTATTTTACATTGCTTCTATAACCTAGAATTTTTTACCATAGTTACATAATTTTGACAAGTAACAAAGGATCTTCATCTTTAATGTGAAAGTATATTTTACCGTATCTCATGAAGCCAGAATTTATTACCTTAGTTGCATAGTTTAAACAAATCACAAAAGGTCTTCATCTTCAGTGCAGAAGTGTACTTTACATTTTTATAAAGCCAGAATTTATTACCTTAGTTACTTAATTTATACAAATCATAAAAGGTCTTTGTCCTCATTACTGCAGTTCATTATACATTTCTTCTATAATCTATAATTTATTAACTTAATTACATAATTTTGACAAGTAACAAAGGGTCTTCATATTTAACATGGAAATACATTTTACCTTGTTTTATAAAACCAGAATTTATTACTTTAGTTACATAGTTACACAAATCTTAAAAGGTCTTCATCTTCAGTGCGGCAGAATATATTTTGCATTTTTCATAAAATCAGAATTTATTTCCTTTCTTACATGATTTATACATGTCACAAAATTTTTTTTATCATCAGTGCTGCAGTTTATTTTACTTTGCTTCTATAATCTAGGATTTATTTCCTTAGTTACATAATTTAGACAAGTTACAAAGAATCTTCACCCTCAGTGTGGCAGTATATTTTACATTGTTTCATAAAGCCAGAATTTATTCTATTAGTTGTACAGTTTAAAAAATTACAAAAGGTCTTCATCTTTAGTGTCTCAGTATATTTTGCATTTACCATAAAGCTGGAATTTATTACATTAGTCATTTAATTTACACAAATCACAAAGGATCTTTGTCTTCAGTACTGAAGTTTATTTTACATTCCTTCTGTAATCTATGATTTATTAACTTAATTACATAATTTTAACAAGTAACAAAGCGTTTTCATGTTTAATGTGGAAGTACATTTTACACTGTTGCATAAAACTAGAATTTATTACCTTAGTTACATAATTTAGACAAATCTTAAAAGGTCTTCATCTTCGGTGAGGCAGTATATTTTGCATTTTTCATAAGGCCAGAATTTCTTAGCTTAGTTACTTAATTTACACAAATCACAAAGGATCTTTATCTTTAGTGCTGCAGTTCATTTTACATTGCTTCTATAATCTAGGATTTATTAATTTAATTACATAATTTTGGCAAGAAACAAAGGGTTTTCATGCTAAATTTGGAAGTACATATTATATTGTTTCTTAAAGCCAGAATTTATTACCTTAGTTACATATTTTAGACAAATCCTAAAAGGTCTTCATCTTCAGTTCGGTAGTTTATTTTGAATTTATCATAAACTTAGAATTTATTACCTTAGTTACTTAATTTATACCAATAACAAAGGGTTTTACTTTCAGTGCTGCAGTTCATTTTACATTGATTCTATAATCTAGGATTTATAACCTTAATTACATAATTTTGACAAGTAACAAAGGATCTTCAAGTTTAATGTGGAAGTACATTTTACATTGTTTCATAAAGCCAGAATTTATTACCTTAGTTACATAGTTTAGACAAATTTTAAAAGGTGTTCATCTTCGGTGCGTCAGTATATTTTGCATCTTTCATAAAGCCAGAATTTATGCCCTTAATTATTTCATTTATATAAATCACAAAGGGTCTTTATCTTCAGTGCTGCAGTTCATTTTACATTGCTTCTATAATCTAGGATTTATAACCTTAGTTACATAATTTTGACAAGCAACGAAGGATCTTCATGTTTAATGTGGAAGTGCATTTTACATTGTTTAATAAATCCAGAATTTATTACCTTAGTTACATAGTTTAGACAAAGACTGAAAGGTTTTCATCTTCAATTCTGCAGTTTATTTTTTATTTTTCATAAACCCAGAATTTATTACCTTAGTTACTTAATTTATACCAATCAGAAAAGGTCTTTATCCTCAGTACTGCAGTTCATTTTACATTTCTTCTTAAATCTATGATTTATTAACTTAATTACATAATTTTGACAAGTAACAAAGGATCTTCATGTTTCATAAAACCAGAATTTATTACCTTAGTTACATAATTTAGACAAATCTTAAGAGTTCTTCATCTTCGGTGCGGCAGTATATTTTGCATCTATCATAAGGCAAGAATTTATTAGCTTAGTTACTTAATTTACACAAATCTTAAAGGATCTTTATCTTTAGGACTACAGTTTAGTTTACATTGCTTCTATAATCTAGGATGATTTATTATCCTTTTGACATTATTAATACAAGTTACAAAGGATCTTCATCTTCAGTGTGGCAGTATATTTTACATTTTTATAAAGCCAGAATTTATTATCTTTGTTACTTAATGTATTCAAATCACAAAGGATCTTCTTCTATAGTGTGGCGGTATATTTTACATTATTTCATAAAACAAGAATTTATTACTTTAATTACATAGTTTAGACAAATGCTAAAAGGTCTTCAACTTCAGTGCGGCAGTATATTTTTTTCATTATTTCAAAAAACCAGATTTATTTCCTTACTTACGTAGTTTAGAGAAATCCCAAAAGGTCTTCATCTTCAGCACAGCAGTATATATTTCATTTTTGTAAAGCCAGAATTTATTACCTTAGTTACTTAATTTATGCAAATCAGAAAAGGTCTTTATCCTCAGTACTGCAGTTTTACATTTCTTCTATAATTTATGATTTATTAACCTCAATTACATAATTTTGACAAGTTACACCGGATCTTCATGTTTAATATGGATGTACATTTTACATTGTTTCATAAAACCATAATTTATTACCTTAGTTACATAGTTTAGACAAATCTTAAAAGGTCTTCATCTTCGGTGCGGCAGTATATTTTGTATTTTTCATAAAGCCAGAATTTATTATCTCAGTTATTTCATTTATATAAATCACAAAACTTCTTTATCTTCAGTACTGCAGTTCATTTTACATTGCTTGTATAATCTAGGATTTATAATCTTAGTTACATAATTTTGACAAGTAACAAAGCATTTTCATCTTTAGTGGGTAATATATTTTATAGTATCTCATGAAGTCAGAATTTATTACCTTAGTTGCATAGTTAACACAAATCCTTAAAGGTCTTCATCTTCAGTGCGGCAATATATTTTGCATTTTTCATAAAGCCAGAATTTATTACCTTAGTTACTTAATTTATACAAATAACAAAAGTTTTTATCTTCAGTGCTACAGTTTATTTTAAATTGCTTCTGTAATCTAGGATTTATTAAATTAGTTACATAATTTTGACAATTAACAAAGGATCTTCATGTTTAATGTGGAAGTACATTTTACATTGTTTCATATAGCCAGAATTTATTTCCTTAGATACATAATTTATACAAATCACAAAGTTTCTTTATCTTCAGTGCTGCAGTTTATTTTACATTGCTTCTGTAATCTAGGATTTATTAATTAAGTTATGTAAATTTGACAAGTAACAAAGGATTTTCATGTTTAATGTGGAAGAACATTTTACATTGTTTCATAAAGCCAGAATTTATTTCAT
>CM063507.1:46825662-46830662 GCA_032207245.1 Pardosa pseudoannulata | reverse complement strand
AACTAAATTTGTTTTCTTATGAGTTTCGTAACTCTTCTAATTTTTTTAGTATCATGAAATATTTTGAACACAACTCCTAGAAAATGAAATAGTAATTTCAAATGTATAGGAATTGAAGAGTAATTCTTGGCTGTATTTTTGTTGTTTTAACACTTGCCATGCGGGTTTACTTCACCACCAACTGACAGCGGGCGTTTTTTCGTGAATCGCGGGAAAGTTTAGTTATTCAGAAAAATCGCAGTAAATCGAAAACTACTTTGTTTCTATGAACGAAACTTTTTTTATTTTACACTTTAATATATACTGTATGATTATTTAACAAAAAAATGAAACAATATTTTTACGAAATCACAAAAATAAACGATTTTTAAAAATTAAACTCTGATAATCTGTCAGCGCATATTTCTTCATCACTATCTTTGTCACAACGGCTCATTTTATCAATTTTGTATTCAACAATGAAAAACCAAGCTTCAAATTGACAAAACACGACTTGTACGTTCTGGAGCTAGGAATTCGATTGAAGACGAAATAACGCAATAAAAGACCGAGTCACTCGACAATCATAACTTATGGAAAGTAAAAATGCAAAGCGTTGCATAGCAACGCAAACAACACTTATATAATGTCACACATACATATAATTATACGTATTTAGTAGATTTCTCTTGGTTAGTGGTATCCAACACAAATCTACTAAATACTTACATTTACGTGACTCGCGCTCCACTGACAGTCTGCAAAAATAGTAAAAATACGTTGCCCACGCTGTGTTAATAAGTCATAATTAGTCATTTTTTTAATTATGTCTAATTTTAGTATTGGACCACATACAGAATGACCTCATAATAAAATAAATAACAAACAGCTCTGTTTTAGGAGAGAATTCTGGTAAAAAGCAAATCCTTCGCATTAGGTAAAAACAAAACTCCCATAATAAACTATTATAGCGGTGGGACTGGGTTATTCATTAAAAGTATAAATTTGTACAATTTTATGTTCACAGATTATAGTTTGTGGCAACGATTATAATTTAGCTGTCAAAGAATAAAGTTAGAAAGAAAAGAAAATGAAGTTAAGGCTACAACCTATGAGTATTATTGTTTTCTACGATTTTTAGTAGGAGCTAAGCTAAGGAAAATGCTTCCAAAGTCTACAGTTAGCTTTTAAAAATGAAACTGCATGAAAAATAGCAGTAACAAGTACCTACACACACACACACACACACACATATATATATATATATATATATATATATATATATATATATATATATATATATATATATATATATATATATATATATATATATATATATATATATATATATATATATATATATATATATATATATATATATATATATATATATATATATATATATATATATATATATATATATATATATATAATATATATACATATATATATACATACATATATATATATATACATACATATATATATATATATATATATATATATATATATATATATATACATATATATATACATACATATATATATATATATATATATATATACATACATATATAAATATATATGTATATATGTATGTATATGTATATATATATATGTATGTGTATATATGTATATATATATATATATATATATATATATATATATATATATATATATATATATATATATATATATATATATATATATATATATATATATATATATATATATATATATATATATATATATATATATATACATATATATACATATATATATATATATATATATATATATATATATAATATATATATATATATATATATATATATATATATATATATATATATATAGAGAGAGAGAGAGAGAGAGAGAGAGAGAGAGGCTTATTTGGATAAATTTCCAGGTCGGAACACAAGATCTAAAGATTCATTCGCTTAGTACAGCCATACGCACAACAGCTTGTTACCATTTTCAGATAATTGACAAAATTAAAACCCCAATAAAAAGTACAATCTGTAGGAAATTCAAATGTTTTGCCAACGAGGAAGTTGAGCTGCAATTTTTGCTACACCTAGCGAGATGCGCACTTTCTCTATATTATGTCACACATTAAAAACTGCAAATTAAAAATTCTAACCTCAAATTGCAAATTTTGGCGAATATTTTTGGTTCATATTATTCTTTCCGTCTCAGTATGGAAAAATAGCTACTTCGCATAGATTAAACTATTTCCTGATTACTTTAGCACTTCTTATATCCCATAGTTCTTCACACGTCATCAAGTGACTCTCAATTAAAACTCTTATAGGCTGGCTCAGAGACCTGTATAATGTCAACGGTTGATAAAAAAAAGGATATTTTGCATTAAAATTAAGACAAATAAAAGCATAGTTATTAAACTAAAGCGTCATAAATTATAGTATGTAAAATATATGTTATAAATAAAACTAGCAACTTGCTTCGTTCAATTCGAGCAGAATGCAGATTGCTTTGAGCAGAATGCAATTTTCTTGTATTCTGCTCTAACTCAAGGTTGAATAACAAGAATTTCACTGTTTACCTGTAAAAAATTAAACTCTTTCAAAAAATTCGACTTGAATAATTTTGCTCCAAGTATACTCTGCTTTAATACAGTGGATTGTCCATGTGATTCGTTTTCGCCATTTATTTTCAATACATACTTTTAAATATTTTTGAAAGAAAATTCATAAACTGGTAAAGGTTGATCAAAAATGGAAGAAGCCATTACAATTTATGTACAGTGTAAAATATTAAGATAAAAAATTAAACCAAACGTTAAGCATACACACCTTTCTATGGGAAAGCGAGCAGGTAGTTGTACATAACCCTCATTAGAAATGAAACTCGAATTAACCTTCGATTAACGTGACTAATTCGTGATTTAATATTTAGTACTGGTAAATAATCAGGCAATATTTAAAATCAGCAGTCTATACTTTTTTTGAGCTACTTTTAACAAGAATCTGAATTTGTTGCCACAAGTGTTACACAAGTCATTAAGCATGCTATAAGTATTTCTCCTATGGCAATTAGAAATGAAACTCGAATTAACCGTCGATTAACGTGACTTCTTTATTTAGTACTGCTTAATAATTATGCAATCTTTAAAATTAGCAGTCGATACTTTTTTCAACTACTTCAAACACGAATCTGAATTTGTTGCCACAAGTCTTAAACAAGTCTTTAAGCATGCTATAAATATTTCTTCCATGGCAATTAAAAATGAAACTCGAATTAACCGTCGATTAACGTGACTAATTCTTTAAATATTCAGTCCTGCTAAATATTCATGCAATCTTTAAAATCAGCAGTTAATACTTTTTATCCTCTACATTAAACACGAATCAGAATTTCCTTCTACAAGTGTTAAGTAAGTCATTAAGCATGCTATAATCATTTCTCCTATGGCAATTAAGAATGAAACTCAAATTAACTGTCGATTAACTTGACAAATTCTTTTAATATTTAGTCCTTCTAGATAATCATGCAATCTTTAAAATCAGCAGCCGATACTTTTTTTTCAACTACTTTAAACAAGAATCTGAATTTGTTGCCACAAGTGTTAAACAAGTCATTAAGCATGCTATAAGTATTTATCCTGTGGCAGTTATAAATTAAACTTGAATTAACCGTCGATTAACGTGACAAATTCTTTTAATATTTAGTCCTGATAGATAATCATGCAATCTTTAAAATCCGCAGCCGATACTTTTTTTCAGCTACTTTAAACACGAATATGAACTTGCTGCCACAAGTGTTAAACAAGTCATTAACCAAATTCTTTTCA
Organism: Pardosa pseudoannulata; assembly: GCA_032207245.1. Lineage (NCBI taxonomy): Eukaryota > Metazoa > Arthropoda > Arachnida > Araneae > Lycosidae > Pardosa > Pardosa pseudoannulata. The sequence goes on along the minus strand of CM063507.1, from coordinate 46,826,869 downwards.
TTGTTGAATTTGCTCCCATTTTTAACCGACAGAAAAGACTCATTCGTTCCGGTAAGTGCAGACGATGAGAACGGCAGCTTCTGCTGAGCTATATTTAGAATGCAAACTCAGATATAGTGTGCACTGGTGATGAAATGAGCCACGCGAACTTTTAAGAAATGAATTATGGATTGGATTCGAAATTGCTTTCGCTAAGTGGATGAAAAACTACGTCACTGATTAAACATTACATGTTTAAGAAGATTTTAACGCGAGATAAGCGTTATATTTAGACAACTTTCTTTTACCAAGATTAGCGAGAGCATTCTAAATTTCAAAATCCTTCACACCGACGATTTTATGGATATCTACATTTTAATCTAAGTGTGGTAATATATTTCAGAAATTATACGTACATATTTGTTTGTATATTTGTGTGATTTATTTAGGAACAGTTAAAATTCTATTCGAAAAATAAATACGATTTTTCGGAACAAGTGTTCCTGTTTAGCAAAGATATATGGCATTTCTTAAAGAATGCCCCAAATTTTTGAATATCTATTAGCTTTCTTTACTAGCATATAGCCCGTCATATGACGGGATTAGTAAAATTTTGGAGTTTCCAGAATTGTAAAGTACTTTATGAGGCAGGTAAAAAATGGTTTGTTTTTCGACTGAGAATTATCTGGTACAAGATCAATAATTTGTTTATCTTCATACTCCTCTAAAGTCTCCCGATACTGTGAATGCAGTTTTGAATCACCTTGAATTCATTTAGTCAAACCGTGTGGTTATGTATAAAAAAGAAACACACAAACTAACAAACTTCTTAGTTTTTCAAACATATATAACTTAAACGCTAGATATTTATTAGTTTTTGAAATAGACTCCCACACTTTTATGAAAAGAATTTGTTGTTAATACCGGTGATAAAATCTTCATTGCAACAATAATAATCGATGATTCAATTTAAAATGATCACATATGTACCTAATCTATTATTTATGTCAAATATAAAAGAAAATTATTTACGAAATATCTAAGTTTAGCGATAAGACGTATGAAAATAATGTAGGCGATATATAAATAATTTAAAATATAAAATATATATATTAGATCAGATTGTAAAAAGGAATGACGTCATAATGTTAAAAAAATGTTATTTTTACCTATTTATTATGTGATAAACTTAATAGCCTGCTTTTAACCGGGGAAATACCATGCCGGC
>CM063507.1:46818162-46820662 GCA_032207245.1 Pardosa pseudoannulata | reverse complement strand
CCCATAAGCCTTTGATCACAAAGTCCAACCGTGATGCTCGGTTAATGTGGTGCAAAGCACAGCGAAATTGGACTGTAGATCAATGGAAACGGGTTCTTTGTAGCGACGGATCAAAGTTCACCCTTTACCGTTCGGATGGCAGGGTCTGGGACTGGCGTCTGCCTGGAGAACGTCTCCTGTCAGAATGCACTGTAGCAACAGTCAAGTTCGGTGGAGGTGGAATTGTGGTCTGTGGGTGTTTCTCCTGGTATGGACTGGGATACTTGATCCCCATTCATGGCAAACTCAACGCCGATGCCTACTCCACTGTTTTGGAGGACAATGTGCTTCCTACGTTGTGGTAGTTTTACGGGTTGGACCCCTGTTACTTTCAGGAGGACAATGACAGTTGTCATGTTTTAAGGTTAACCAAGGCTTGGTATGGTGTCAATTCATAGAATGGACTGGCCTGTCTAGAGCCTAGACCTGAACCCTGTCGAGAACCTGTAGGACGAGTGTAATCCGAATTAAAGGGTGCACTACCCGTCCAAAATCGGTGAAGGAACTTGTATGTCTACTCCAGGCCGAGTGGAAGACAATACCACAAGCTGTAATACAAAGACTTGTGGAAAGTCCCGGAGGGTTCACGCTGTAATTGACTATTGTGGAGGCTCTACCAACTATTGATTTTGAATAAAGTTAGTTTTTCTTTTCTATCACAGGTGTCCAAATATTTATTGGTAGACAGTGTATAATACCGTGTGGTTACAATTAAATTTCCCCTATAAACGACATTCAACAGGTGAACGAAATGCAACGAAATCTAGTAAATAGACTATACACTTAATGCACTCATGGATTTTTCGAAAAATATTAGTTCTGAAAGGTCCACCAGAGGGCGTCTTTTCTAGTAAAACATGAAATGTAACATAATAAACTACCAAAGCGGAATACAAAAACAATGACAGCATCTCATGTATATGCCCATGTAGAAATTATCGTGTATGCCCATGTAGAAATTATCGTTGTATTACGTTCACCCGTTTGCGCTGTAGGATGCCGTTTATAGGGAAAGTAATCCCTAAATATCATTTTTGACATTTCTCCGATATCTCTGAATATTATTTATATTTAGATTGTTGGTTCATATTCCCTGATATCTCTGAATATCATTTTTTGATATTTATCATTGTTGGTCAGTATTTCCCGATATCCCTCAATATCATTTTTTTTAATTGGCAATGTTAGTAAATTTCTCCAATATCCCCGAATAATATTTCTTTATACTTGGGAATGTTTATCAATATTACCTGATATCACTTAATGTCATTTTTTGATATTTCTCACTGTTCTTCAATATTCTCCGATATCTCTGAATATCATATTTTGATGTTTAGCATTGTTGGTCAATATTTCCCTATATCCCTAATACATTATTTTTTTTTTATAATTAGCAGTGTTGGTAAATTTCTCCAATCTCCTCGAATATCATTTTTTTATACTTAGCACTGTTTGTCAGTATTGCCTGATATACCTAAATATCATTTTTGATATTTCGCAAATTCTTCAATCTTCTTCGATATCTTTGAATACTATTTTTTATATTAAGTAATGTTGGGCAATATTACCTGATATCCATGAATATTATATTATGATATTTAGCATTGTTGGTCAATGTTTCCTTGTATCCCTGAATATCAATTTTTTATAAATTAGCAATGTGGTAAATTTCTCCAATTTCTCCGTATATTATTTCTTTATACTTAGCAATGTTTGTCAATATTACCTGATATCCCTGAATGTCATTTTTTTCATATTTCGCAATGTTCTCCAATAGTTTCCGATATCTCTGAATATCATATTTTAATATTTCGCATTTTTGGTCAATATATCCCGATATCCTTGAATATCATTTTTTACATAATTAGCAATATTGATAAATTTCTCCGATCTTCCCGAATATCATTTATTTATACTTAGAAATTTTTGTCAATATTACCTGAAATCTCGGATATCAATTTTGACAACCTCGCAAGTTCTTCAATATTCTGCGATATCTCTGAATAATATTTTTTTATAGTTAGCAATGTTTTTCAATATAACGTGATATCCCTGAATATCATATTATTATATATAGAATTTTTGGTCAATATTTCCTCGATATCCCTGAATATCATTTTTTTTACATAATTAGCAATATTGATAAATTTCTCCGATCTTCCCGAATATCATTTATTTATACTTAGAAATTTTTGTCAATATTACCTGAAATCTCGGAATATCAATTTTGACAACCTCGCAAGTTCTTCAATATTCTGCGATATCTCTGAATAATATTTTTTTATAGTTAGCAATGTTGGTCAATATTACCTGATATCCCTGAATAACATATTATTATATTTAGCATTGTTGGTCAATGTTTCCCTATAATCCTGAGTATCAATATTTTATAATTATCAATGTTGGTAAATTTCTCCAATCTCCCCGAATATCATTTCTTTATACTTAGCAATGTTTGTCA
>CM063507.1:46780662-46783162 GCA_032207245.1 Pardosa pseudoannulata | reverse complement strand
ATACATATATATATACACATATATATACATATATATAATAAAATATATATATATATATATATATAATATAATATATATATATATACATATACATACATATACATAAACATATATATACATATATATATATACAAATATATATATATATATATACATATACATACATAATACATATATATTTATATATATATATATATATATACATACATATATACATATATATATATATATAAATATATAAATATATATATATATATATATATATACAAACATACATATATATATAATTATATATATATAAATATATATATAAATATATATAATATATATAATAAATATATATATATAAATACATTCATATATCTACAATATATGTACATATATAAGACATACAAATTTATATATATATACTTATAAATATATCTTTTTTTAATACATTCATATATCTTTTTATAGATTTATAAATTTATTTATATATATATATAATATAAAAAAATACATATATATAATATTTTTTATATATATACATATATATATATATATATATATATATATATTATATATATATATATAAAATACATTATGTTTCATATATACATATATATATATATATAAAAAAAAACAAAATAAATATAAAATATATAAAAATTTAAATACATTCATATATCTAAAAATACATATATAATCATTTAAATGATATATATATATATATTATATATTTTATAAATTATATATATATATATATAGTTATATATATATATATATATATAATATATATATATTTAAATACATTCATTAACTACATATATACCATATATACATATACATATATATATACATATATACATAATAATATATATATATTATTTAATAAAAATATATATATATATATAATATGTTTACAAATAAAAAATCATAGATCATATAATAAAAAAATATGGTATACATAAATACGTTTATATAAATACAGTTTTATTAATTTATATACATGTATATATTAATAATATTAAATTTATATAGATACTCACACAACTCTTAAGGACGACAAGAGAGAGATATATTTATATACGTATATGAAAATTAATTCAGTGTACGCAATTGTTTTTAGTATGTACTTATATATGTGCTTTTTATATTTATAGTTTATGTACTTATAAATATATCTTTATATATAATATATATATATTTTATAATAGATTTATAAATATATTGTACAATATAATATATACATATATATAATATAATATATATATTATACATATTTATATTATATACATATATAAAATTTATAAATATATTTTCATTCACATATATATATATAAAACATATACATTAATATTCATATATATATATTTATTATATAAATAAAATACGACATATATAAATATTTAATTAAAAATATATATAGACCATATTTATAAATATATATATATATATATATATATATATATATATATTATATATTATATTATATAATATATATTATATATATATATATATATTTTTATTATAAATATATAATTAATATATATAATATATATATATCATATATATTATATATATAAATATAAATATATTATATTATATACATATATATAATATAATAAATTCATAATATTTTATATATATAATAAATTACATATATATATATATTTCTATATTGTACATATAAACATATATTTAATATATATATATATATATATAAAAATCTACATATTTAAATACCAGTGTAAATAAAAAAATTCATCTCATCATAAAGAAATATAATTTAAAAATATGTTTAATACCTGATATAAAACTAACGTAGAAATAATGCAGTTCTATTAATTTTGTAATTGTCATGTTGATTTTCTTGATCAAACCAAGCGGAGTACTCGTATTAAGGCAAAGGGGTTTCGTTTTAATGAACACCGCTAGGGTGAAAGTACGATTTTCGCTCAAGTGGATCCTCGTAATTTAGATGAGACCAAGCAGAAGACCCATAGGCTTGACCTGACACCCCCCTTGGTATTGATCAGAACTTGGAAGACATTGTGGTCACGAACTTATTTTACGTGCCCCAGTCACCTTTAAAGTACACGGTGGGTCTTAAGTGGGCGCAGGTTCCGAATCCGCAACCCTCCAGTAACCAGAGCATTTCTTTTGCCAACTGAACTACCAAAGCTCTCTAACTGTCGTAAGCTATAGGATTAAATATAAATGCTAGAGTTATTAATGCAATAAAATCACGGAGACCGACCGTTCTAGACTTGTGTACTGGATCACTCTATACCTTGTTGTTGTAGTTGCTTTATGCGACTTGGTCAAAGCAAGCACGATTAAGCCGGACGCTACTCGTATTAAGGCAAAGAGATGCGTACGTTTTAACGAACACCTCTGGGGTGAAATTACGACTTTCCCACAAATGGGTCCCCGCAATTTAGAAACAGGAACCAAATAGAAGACTGATAGGGTTGAACTGACACTCGCAGAGGTATTGATTGAGAACTTGGAGGACATT
>CM063507.1:46733162-46768162 GCA_032207245.1 Pardosa pseudoannulata | reverse complement strand
TTAATAAGTTATAAAAATTAAGATAGCATGAATACAGTTCTATTATTTTTGTAATTGCCATGTTGTTTTTAATGCCACTTAATCAAAGAAAGAACGATTGGGCTACTCGTTCTAAGGCAAAGGGGTAACACTTTTCGTTTTAACGAACATCGCTAGGGTGAAAGTACGACTTACGTTCAAGTGAGTCCTCGTAATTTTTAAGTAGGGGCTAAGCAAGAGACCCATATTCTTATCCTGCCACCCCCAGATGTAGGGATTGAGAACTTATTGTGACCACGAACTTATTTTACGTGCTCCAATCGCATTTAAGGTAGACAGTGGATCTTCCAAACCCGCAACCCTCCAGTAACGATTGAGCCGTACGCTACTCGTATTAAGGCAAAGGGATGAGTTCGTTTTAACGTACACCGCTAGGGTGAAATTACTACTTTCGCTCAAGTGAGTCCTCATAATTTTGAAACAGGGACCAAATAGAAGACTCATAGGATTCGTTTGGTTTGGAGCGCTACGGTCTACTGTTTTGCACACGAGGGCTAATGAGACCGGGACCTACGGTTTAAAGCCGATTCCGAACGGCTACGAACATCCATGCCAGCATCGGGATTCGAACCCGCGAACTCCGGTTCCGAAGAGCAGCGCTCTACCATTCGGCCATCGTTCGGCACTCATAGGGTTGAACTGCCACTCCCAGAGGTATTCAATGAGAACTTGGAGGACATTGTGACCACGAATCTACTTTACTTACCCCAGTCACCTTTAAAGTACTTGGTGGGTTTTAAACCGGCTCGGGAACCGAACCTGCAACCCTTCAGTAACGAGATCGTTGCCTTTGCCAACTGAACTACCGCGGCTCTCTAGACCTTGTACTAGAGTCTGTAGTGTCTCTGAACCTCGGTAGCTCAGTCTTCAATGTCAGCGATCTCGTAACTGAAAGACTGCAGGTTCGGGGCTCAAGCCGACCGAAGGTCTGCCTTGTTCGTTAAGGGTGACTGGGGCACTTGAACGAGGTTCGTGATCTCAATGTCCTCCAAGTTCCAGAACGATAAATCTGGTGGTAGCAGGTCAAGCCTGGGACTCTTCAGATTGGTCCCTGCTTCTAAATTACGAGGACCCACTTTGAGAAAAATCAATCTTTCACCCTAGATGTACTCTTCATAAAAAAACGAAAGGTTCACTCCTTAAGTTTATTCGAGTAGCTTATGGCTGATATCCTTGGCTTATCTAAGAATCGTAAACTTTATCATTTAAATTAAGTTCACATTTTAATTATTTCCCTCAATTAAGGAAGCACACAAAATGGATTTTAATCCTCGTATGCCACTGGTGATATAGCAATCAGCCAAGGATCTCCATACAACCTTCCTTTTTAGTTTTGGTAGGGCATAAGTAACAACAACAGAAGGACAATAGGTCTATAATAGCATGTCCTATAACCTTGTTTTTGAATGACACTCTAAATCTGACTTTTTTTTCAGGTGTCCTAGTCGCCAAGGGTGATGTTGGTACCGGAACTATAGTAGGATCAGCTGTTTTCAACGTCTTATTTGTCATTGGAATCTGCGGGATATTTGCTGGAAGAGTAAGCATTGATTTAAAAATATATAAAGAGTATTATGCTTCATGCACTGTGAATAAAGATAGATTCAAACCGTAACACTGTATTAACCTTAAGAGTGTCTTAGAGGGCTGAAAGACACAAAATGAAAAAAAGTCTCATGTGGGCACATTCCTTTTCATCACAGAAGGCTGGACAGCCCAGTTATAGGCTAGTGCCTTCTTTTGAATATTTCCCCATGGCGACTTTTCATTGATCTTTGATTTCCAGTTCTTTTCATTAATTTCAAGAAATATTATACAGCATCAGCCCATCTCAATGAAGCAAAGGAAGGCTCACTCGAAGGTAAAAACCCGAATGATCTCGAGCTGTTCAGTAAGGAAACCTTCTTAGAGGAATCACCGTCTGTGAGGTCCACACTTGCTAGATGAACACCTAATTCTATTTTAATTGTTATTGGGCTTAAGCCCAGTCTTAGCCAATTAGTAACTAAATGTAATTGAAAAGCAACGCTGATTCTCAAATAGCTCCAGGATGACGATATTTGGATCATTACACATTTCCGGATACATCTCTGGAATTGGTTCACATTCTGTCTGAATAAGACTTCCAGATTCATCAGAATTCTTGCCACTCGCTAATTATAAGGCTATCAAAGACTTATTGTTGTGGAAGTTTAACCTTTTAGCCTTCGTCACAAGTTATTCATCTATTAAAATACTTTTGTGATTCCGTAATATCAGATGGTTTGTCATAGACCTTTAAAAACCTCACGTACTGGTTTAAAACTATTTGTAGAATTTTAACGAAGAAGAAAGCAATACAAAACTTTTCTAAAAGAATTAAGAACCACTAAATAGAGGTATATGAGGACTAACGCTGATTCTGAGTTCTAGGATGACAGAATTTCGATTGTTACTCACTGCCCGATGCCACAGACTTAGTCGACACAGTGGGACAACTACAAATCAACATCTGCTCAAAAGAATGATATAGTCTCAGTCTCACTGTAGAACTTATGCTGAACGCCATTTGCAGTTATCCGTTTTACAGAAAATTTAATCTAAAACATAATACACAATTAACTCAAATTATGTGTACGTATTAGCATATACCTCAAGTCTTTAATTTACAAAGAATTTTTAAAAATCCATACCCAATATCTACAAAATCGATAATCCTCTATATAATAATAGCCTATGTTATCTGTCCGTCTGTCCTGGAATTTATGAAGCAGTTGGACCTGGAATGGAAAGTGACATCCATACTGCATTCTTGATGAGTTAGGGTTAGCAAAATTCAAAGCGAATAAAGTTTATCTTCTCCTAAACTATCACTCCTATTCTAAAATAAATTGGCATAAATAGACTTCATATCCCAGCAAAAAATACTGTCGTCTTTAAAAAGTTCAAAATCCTCCCCTTCTCCCCTTTTCGAGCGTTTAATGTAATTATTTCAGTATCCAATAAATTGCCAGTAAATGGCATCAAATGGCACGAAAGTGCTTCACTTTACGGGAGGAAGTATTTCTATTTATTGGGAAAATGGCAAATTAAATATTATGCATTGAAGAAACCGATTTTGGCATGACGGAATTGAAATACTGTTTTTTCTCATGACCAAACTCAGGTCGGGCATTCCAAAATTGGCGTATTTACGATGCCCAAACGAAAATGGGCGTCATTCACCGGAAGTTAAAGACAGGAACAAAATGGAATCTTAATGTAGAATCAAACGCTTAATCGTTCAAAATCTACCCCTTCCCCATTTTTCGACCGTTTAATATAATCATTTCAGTAGCCAAGAAATGGCATCAAATGGCACGAAAGCGCTGCAATTTTCGCGGGGATGTTACTCCATCTATTGGAAAAATGGTAAATTAAATATTATACATTGGACGAACCTACTTCGGGCTGCACGGAATTGAACTGCTTTTTTTTTCTCTTGTTCAAACTCAGGTCGGGCATTCCAAAATTGGCGTATTTACGATGCCCAAACGAAAATGGGCGTCATTCACCGGAAGTTAAAGACAGGAACAAAATGGAATCTTAATGTAGATTCAAATGTTTAATCGTAAAGACATACAATTAAACTATGTTAATCATCCGCTTATGTTTTGGTTACAATCATCTAATACATTTCCATACTTGAGTTTGACACTTAATATACAAATGAACAAATGACAATGTCATCTTTTTTATATTTTCTCTTTTCCATCTTTAAATAAGAGGTTTCAAAAGTGATGTATGTAAATCAAACGTCACTTTTGTTCTAGTCAGTCTCTTACAATACTAGCATATAACCCGTCATATGACGGGATTAATAAAATTTTTAATTTTCCAGAATTGTAATTTACTTTATGATTCAGGTAAAATATGGTTTGTTTTTTGGCTGAGAATTATCTGCTACAAGCTCAATAATTTGTTTGTCTTCATACTCCTCTAAAATCTTCCGATACTGTGATTGCAGTTTACGATCACGCTGAATTTATTTAGTCAAACCGTGTGGTTATTTATAAAAAACAAACACACAAAAGAACAAACTTCTTAATTTTCAAATATATATAACTTAAACGTTGGATATTTATTAGTCTTTGAAATAAACATATAGATTTTTATAAAAAGAATGTGTTGCTTATACCGGTGATAAAATTCTGTGTATTCATACCAGCTATAAAAGATAATTATAATAGATTAAAATATTAATGAATTAATAGAAATCATTTGAGTCGTATCAAGCTGTATATTCATACGAACTATAAAAGATTAATAGAATAAATTATAATATTAATTTATTAATAGAAGCCATTTGAGTCGTATCTAGCTGTGTATTCATACCAGCTATAAAAGATTAATAAAATTGATTAAAATACTAATAGATTAATAGAAGCCATTTGAGTCGTATCTAGCTGTATTTCATACAAGTTATAAAAGATTAATAAAATTGATTAAAATACTAATAGATTAATAGAAGCCATTTGAGTCGTATCTAGCTGTGTATTCATACCAGCTATAAAAGATTAATAAAATTGATTAAAATACTAATAGATTAATAGAAGCCATTTGAGTCGTATCTAGCTGTATATTCATACCAGCTATAAAAGATTAATAGATTAAAATATCAATAGATTAATAGAAGTCCTTTGAGTCGTATCTAGCTGTATATTCATACTAGCTATAAAGGATTAATAGATTAAAATACTAATAGATTAATAGAAGTCATTTAAGTCGTATCTAGCTGTGTATTCATACCAGCTATAAAAGATTAGTAAAATTGATTAAAATACTAATAGCTTAATAGAAGCCATTTGAGTCGTATCAAGCTGTATATTCATACAAGTTATAAAAGATTAATAAAATAGATAAAAATACTAATACATTAATAGAAGCCATTTGAGTCTTATCTAACTGTATATTAATTGTATTTTTTGCAATGAATCACAAAGAAACAATTCGAACTTGAAATATTTTAATCACTCCTTTCTTTTATGGTTACCTTTTCGTGATAAATTTCAAGATTTAAATGTAACACTTAGCTAATAAACGACGTTGTTTTCTTTTTTTTCTTTTCATTCCTTCTCTTCTTCGTCATTACATCGGAGGTTTCAAAAGTGGTGTATTCAAATTAGAAGGATCTTTTGTTCTGAACCGTTTCTGACAATGATACGTCCCTCAGGAATTTTTCATTTCAACAAGATTGTGATGTTTATGCAGAATAAAAGCGAGGAGCTGAATCTGTAAGCATTAGTCTCTCGAACATTGAATTACCATAAAGATCTCGAGAACGGGCAATATCAAATCTCGACCTTTGTCATTTTAAATGACTCCTTTGGGAACACATATTAGAGTTTGGTTAAAATGGCGTTTGTATAATTCGGCACAGGTAGATGAGGCGAAATTCTGTAAATGTTTCTGTTATTAATTTTGTTCTTTATTTTTGTAATCGAAAAAGTATTTTTTGTATATTTGTTTTGAAAAGAAGCTATTTAAATGTTATTTAAAAGACTATTGTTGATTAATCATATCTTTTGGATTAATGTTCTGAAAGACTGCATTGTTTGACTTAATTATTTTAAAATAAAACTGTTATTCTTCCAAATTAAACACAATTTCTCCTATTTTTTATAGGGAATGTTATTTTTTAGTAAGATTAGGTAAAAGGTGGAAAGGTATGTAGATGCAGATTGAGGGATAGATATTTTATTTAGATTCAAATGGCGCGTGTATAATTGGACACAGTAGATAAAAAGAAATTTCTGTAAATATTTCTTTATTTTTTTAATCAAGCAATAATTTAATTCTATTTGCTTTAAAAAGCGTCTATTTAAAAGTTATTTAAAAAACTATTGTTGATTAAACTTATCTTTTGGATTAAATGTCTTGAAAGATTGCAGTGCCTGTTATGACTTAATTATTTTAAAATAAAACTGTTATTCCAAATTAAACACAATTTCTCCCTATTTTTATAGCGAATATTATTTTTTAGTGAGATTGAGGGAGAGTGTGTAGATACAGAATGATAGATAGATATTTGTTTTTGATTTGTAAGACTGGTTAAAATGGCAAGTGCATAATTGAAAATGGATAGATGAGAAGAAATTTCTGTAAATATTTCTTTATTTTTTTAATCAAGCAGGTTTTTTTCCCATTTGCTTTAAAAAGAAGCTATTTAAAGTTATTTAAAAAACTATTGTTGATTATACATATTTTTTGGATTAATGTCCTGAAAGATTTTAGAGCTTGTTTGATGTAATTATTTTAAAATAAAACCGTTATCTCAAATTCAACACAATTTCACTTATTTTTTATAGTGAATGCTATTTTTTAGTAAGATTGGGTGAAAGGTGGGAGGGTATGTATATTCAAATTGATGGATAGATATTTGACTTTGATTCAAATGTCACGTGTATAATTGGACACAGGTAGGTGAAAAGAAATTTCTGTAAATATTTCTTTATGTTTTTAATCGAGCAGGTATTTTTATTCTATTTGCTTTATAAAGCAGATATTTAAAAGTTATTTAAAAAACTACTATTTAATTTCTGACTATTTTATTGATTATTTGATTAAACATAGAGCCTGTTTGACTTAATTATTTTAAAATAAAACTGTTATTCTTCCAAACTAAACACAATTTCTCCTATTTTTTATAGTGAATGTTATTTTTTAGTAAGATTTGGTGAAAAGTGGGAGGGTGTGTAGATACAGATTGAGGGATAGATATTTTAATTTAGATTCAAATGGCGCGTGTATAATTGGACACAGTTGGTAAAAAGAAATTTCTGTAAATATTTCTTTATTTTTTTTAATCGAGCAGGTATTTTTATTCTATTTGCTTTAAAAAGCAGCTATTTAAAATTTATTTAAAAAACTATTGTTAATTAAACATATCTATTGAATTAATGTCCTGAAAGACTTCAGTGCCTGTATGACTTAATTATTTTAAAATAAAACCCTATTATTCCAAATTAAACACAATTTCTCCTATTTTTTATAATAAATGTTATCTTTTAGTAACATTGAGTGAAAGGTGGGAGGGTGTATAGATATAGATTGATAGATAGATATTTGATTTTGGTTAAAACGGTTCGTGTATAATTGGACACAGGTCGATGAGAAGAAATTTCTGTACATATTTCTTTATTTTTTTAATGGAGCAGGTATTTTTATTCTATTTGGTTTAAAAAAACAGCTATTTAAAAGCTATTTTAAAATCTATTGTTGATTAAACACATGTATTGGATTAATGCCCTGAAAGAGTTTACAGCCTGTTAGACTTAATTATCTTAGAATAAAACCGTTATTAAAAATTAAACACAATTTCTCCTATCTTTTATAGTGAATGTTATTTTTAAGTAAGATTGGGTAAAATGTGGGAGGGTGTGTAGATATAGAGTGATAGATAGATATTTGATTTTGGTTAAAATGGCGCGTGTATAATTGGACACAGTATTGGTAGAGGAGAGAATAAATTTCTGTAAATATTTCTTTATTTTTTTAATCGAGCAGTATTTTTATTCTCTTTGCTTTAAAAAGCAGCTATTTAAAATTTATTTAAAAAACTATTGTTGATTAAACATATCTATTGAATTAATGTCCTGAAAGTCTTCAATGCCTGTTTGTCATAATTATTTTTAAATAAAACCGTTATTAAAAATTAAACACAATTTCACCTATTTTTTATAGTGAATGTTATTTTATAGAAAGATTGAGTGAACGGTGGGAGGGAGTGTAGATATGGATTGATAGATATATATTTGATTTTGGTTAAAATGACGTGTGTATAATTGGACACAGGTGAGAAGAAATTTCCTTAAATATTTCTTTATTTTTTTAATCGAGCGGGTTATTTATTGCTTATCAAAATATTCGTCTTTAATATTTATGCACAAGATGATTGAAGAAGATCGGCATGTCACGTATTGTAAGATAGAGGCCTCCCTTGGCATGTCATAGACTGCATCCGTTGAAACCAATTCTTGACATCATTGTTCCACTCTGAAGTTGATATCTCTGAAGCATGGTTTTCGAAGGCATCAACAGTGATGAAAATCGCTGCCCACGCATTTTTTTGCTCGACATAAGAAAAGAAGAAAAAGTCGTTAAGTGACAAATCAGGAGAATATGGGCAATGGGACATTTATTCGATGTTTTTAATCTCCAAATATTCAGTTGTTTCAACCTTTGTGTGGGAGTTAGCATTGTCGTGATGTAGAATGATCGCCAGTTTTTGTTGGGTTTTTTTTCCTGATATCATTGAGGAGTTTTGGCAAACAAATTTCTGTATACCATTTAGGGTTAACAGACTTTAGGTCCTCTTAAGAAGTGGTGCGATATGTTCTGTAATGTAGCATCCACACTCTGGGCCACTAAATGAGCCGAGATTTCCATAGGGTCTACTGCGCACTTTAGTTGCGCATCTGGCTGCCTTTGATCTTTGGAAAAAAAAAACACCTCCGAAGCCATCGTCAGCCAAGGCTATTTTATCGTCTGCCACCAACAACCACGATAAACCATACCCCCTACAGACGGTGGTGATGGCTTGGAGTGGACCATAGTGTGGAGGGGCCTTAAGGTTGAAGAAGCAAGCAATCATTTTCTTGGAAGTGCTTCGTGAACGAACAACTTTTGTGGGATTCAGTTCATCTTGAAACACTCTCAGTTCATCTTGAAATACTCAGACAGTGGACTGTTGTTTAATTTCCAGCTCATACAAATATATCCAAGTTCAGTCTCTGTAACGATGTTGTATATGGATTTTACTGCTTCTAGTTTGAAATTTTTTAGCGTTTGCTTTCACCAATTTGCACTAGCCTCATTTTGAGCTCCTGTCAAATTGTGCGGAATTCATCTGGAACAAATCTTTTAAGCAGCTAAATGTTCTTGTAAAATCGAATATATTGCAATCGAATATATGGCAAGAGAGGCCTCTATCTTGAGTACGCGACATGCCCATATCCATCTATCATCTTGTGCACAGCATCGATGTTCTTTGGAATCAATACCTATTTGGGTCCCCCTTCAAGAGATTCATCACTGGCTAACTCACGATCACGACGAAATTCTGAAAACCAATTATAAATTGTCTTTTCTGTTGGTGCTTCACTACCAAAAGTTTCACGAAGCGATTTTATACATTCTTGTGGAGTAAGAGCTTTTTTAAAATAAATAAAAATCATGCGTTTACAAGTTATCTCCATTTTTCGACTCATTTGCTTCTTTTAAACATTAACTGTAAACAAAATACGCAGACGATTTTTAAGATGACACTGATTCCAAGATTAAAAAAAATGCGAATTTTACAAATATCCTGAAAATAAATTTCATTAGCGTCTTCTATTAGTCGTTTGTAAAAACTTAAAAGTGGATCATGGTACTGTACAAAGAAACCATACGTTTGGTTTGGTTTGGAGATCTACGGACTAATGTTTTTTTTCACGATGGCTAATGAGACTGGGACCTACTGCTTAAAGCCACTTTCGAATGGCTACGAACAGCTATACCAGAAGAGAGATTTGGATCCGTAAACTCTGGTACTGAAACAAAATTAGTAAACACATTTCTGAAAAAATCTTATTTTTTAATTAGCTGATAATTTAGAATTAAACAGAACCTTCGTGATGGATGAAATACTAATTTTAATTCATTCCCCGTTGTACGGAATCCAAATTTGCAAAAATCTTTCCAAGATGGATTATGAAAAAATATATATAACAATATTTGCATTACGAGTAACAAATATTTAAGTGGAAAGTGTATAAATAGAAATAAAACATAAAACATGTATTAAATATAACCCTCAAATGTTATTGATTCAAAGTTTTAAAAAAAAATTAAAACTTAATTTTAATTTAACCATTAAAAAGCCGTATTTAAATAAGTAATCCGTAATAAAAATATGTATACAGTTAAAAACCGTATCTTAGTTTTATCTACTAAATCCAGAAAGCTTTTAGAACACACATTACTCTATTTATACATCGGTCGTAGACATTCATATCATTTTACCGAAACGTTTCTAGTAAATGGATGTGCAAAGAAAGAATCTTCATTTAATGGTTCTTTGGTGAAAATGTACATATAACTCTTTATTAGAGAGAGAAATTTATCACAAGTTTCCGATCTGCCAGTTTAAATCTTTAATTCATCGAAATGGCAGCAGAATAAAACCTGGAATTCTCGTTTGCTTAACAGTTTTATAGTTTATCCTAAAAGGAAAATAATTTTCATTTTGTAACTGATAGATAACTGATAGGCAATTAAATGTGAATTTTATTCGGGTTTATTCTAACTATCTAGAGAGATAAATTTTCAGACATAGTCAGCTGGGCTTTCCTAATTACGACTAGGAAGAAATTTCTAGAATGATATATAATACCAAAAGAAAATGGCTATAAAATAAATACTGGATAATCATAAGAAGGTTTTTAGTTTTCCAGTTCTGGCATTCTGTATTATTATTTTGGGATTTTTTCTAACTATTCAGAGATAAATTTCCAGATTTAGCAAGCTGTGTTTTCCAAATCTTCTCTAGGAAGAAATGTCTAGAATGATACATAATGCCAAAAGGATATGGCGATGTAATAAATACTGAATCACCATAAGAAGGTTCTTAGTTTTTCAGTTATGGCATTATGTATTATTAAATTCTGTACTATTATTTCGGCTTTTTCTAACTATCTATAGAGATAAATTTTCAGATTTAGCCAGCTGTATTTTCCTAATTTTGACTGGAAGAAATGTTTAGAATAATATATAATGCCAAAAGAAAATGGCGATGAAATAAATACTCGATAACCATAAGAAGGTTCTTAGTTAGTCAGTTATGGCGTTTGTATTATTAAATTCTGTACTATTATTTCGGCTTTTTTTTAACTATGTAGAGAGATAAATTTTCAGACTTAGCCAGCTGTTTTTTCCATATTTTGACTAGGAATAAATGTCTAGAATGATGCATAATACCAAAAAAATGAAGGGTCAATTAAATATTAGATAATCATAAGAAGGTTTTTAGTTTTTCAATTATGGCATTCTGTATTATTAAATGATGTATTACTATTTTGGCGTTTTCTAACTATCTAGAGAGATAAATTTTCAGATTTAGCCAGCTGTTTTTTCCATAATTTGACTAGGAAGAAATGTCTAGAATGATGCATAATACCAAAACAATGACATGTGAATTAAATATTAGATAATCATAAGAAGGTTTATAGCTTTCCATTTATGGCATTCTGTATTATTAAATTATGTATTACTATTTTGGCGTTTTCTAACTATATAGAGAGATAAATTTTCAAACTTAGCTAGCTGTGTTTTCCATATTTTGACTAGGAAGAAATGTCTAGAATGATGCATAAAAAAATCAAAAAAAATGACGTGCAAATTGAATACTGGATAATCATAAGAATGTTTTAGTTTCCAGTTATGGCATCCTGTATTATTAAATTATGTATTATTATTTGAGGTTTTTTTTCTAACTATCTAGAGAGGTATATTTTCAGATTTAGCCAGCTGTGTTTTTCCAAATTTTGACTGGGAAGAAATGTTTAGAATAATATATAATATCAAAAGAAAATGGCGATGAAATAAATACTGGATAACCATAAGAAGGTTTTTTAGGTTTCCAGTTATAACATTCTGTATTATTATTTCGGGTTTTTTCTAACTATCTAGAGAGATAAATTTTCAGTTTAGTCAGATGTGTTTTCCAAATTTTGATTAGGAAGAAATGCCTAGAATGATATATAATACCAAAAGAAATTGCCGATGAAATAAATACTGAATAACCATAAGAAGGTTTTTAGTTTTCCAGTTATGGCATTCTGTATTATTATTTCGGATTTTTTTCTATCTAGAGAGATAAATTTTCAGACTTAGCCAGCTGTGTTTTCCATATTTTGGCAAGGAAGAAATTTCTAGAATGATGCATAATACCTAAAAATTACGTGTGAATTAAATACTGGATAATCATAAGATGGTTTTAATTTTCCACTTATGGCATTCTGTATTATTATTTCGGGTATTTTTCTAACTATGTAGAGCGATAAATTTCCAGATTTAGCAAGCTGTGTTTTTCTAACTTTGACTAGGAAGAAATGTCTAGAATGCTATATAATACCAAAAGGAAATGGCGATGAAATATATACTGAATAATAAGAAAGTTCTTAGCTTTTCAGTTATGGCATTCTGTATTATTAAATTCTGTATATTAGTTCGGCTTTTTCTAACTATCTAGAGAGATAAATTTTCAGACTTAGCTGTGTTTTCCATATTTTGACTAGGAAGAAATGTCTAGAATGAAGAATAATACCAAAAAATTGACGTGTGATTAAATACTGGATAATCATAAGAAGGTTTTAGTTTTCCAGTTATAGCATTCTGTATTATTAAATTATGTATTACTATTTCGAGCTTTTTCTAACTATCTAGAGAGATAAATTTTCAGATTTAGCCAGCTGTGTTTTCCAAATTTTGATTAGGAAGAAATGTCTAGAATGATATATAATACCAACAGAAAATGGTGATGAAATATAACTATTTTAATATCAAGTATAAATGTTAGCATTCTTCTTTCAGTAGTACCGTAGCTTCGTTTGGCGAGGATCTGCACTGGTATTGGCTCGATTCTCTGAACACCATTATTGCGAAAGTTTACAGTAACTAACGAAACTTAATGAATTAATATTTGAAAAAACTGTTTTAATATCAAGTATTAATGGTAGAATTCTTCGTTCAGAAGTTCCGTAGCTTCGTTTGGCGAGGATCTGCACTGGTATCGGTTCGATTCTGTGAACACCATTATTACTAAAGTTTACAGTAACTAACGGAAATTAATGAATAATATTTGAAAAACTGTTTTAGCATCAAGTATTAATGGTAGCATTCTTCGTTCAGCAGTACCGTAGCTTCGTTTGGCAAGGATCTGCACAGGTATTGGCTAGATTCTGTGTATTATTAAAATTGTATTCGAAATATAAATGTTCTTTCACATATTTACTTCATAACAGGTTATTTTTAACAGTAAAATATGTAATTCAGTTATTTTTACTTCTTTATACCAAGTAAAAGGAAGTAATGTATACAAAAAAATCTTCAGTGTTTAAATTTCAACCACAATGCTCATTTAAACAATGCCTGAATGAGTTTTTAGAAGTTTTTAATGATATAAATTATATAAAAGCATTTTTATAAAATAAAGTTCATTCGTGTATCACATGCGATATGCAAGCAAATAAAAAATTAGATGTGTAAATACGAGGCTTACTCTTAAATTTTTGAGATACATTTTGACGAGAATTTACAAAATAAAAATAATGGTTTAATTTTAGAATACAAAGTATTTTAACACAGCAGACGATATTTTACTGACTTACTTCAACTTGTTTAGCTTAGAATAAATTTTAAACAGAAGAGAAAATGGAGTTGACGCGAGAACATTTTTGCGTTAGGATTTTTTATGATTTTAAAGAGGATTTAATTAAGGAGAATGCTTTCAACGGTTGTAATTGGCATTTGGTGATGAATCTCCAGCTCGTGCTACTTTATTCAGATGGTTTAAAGAATTTAGCAAGGTCGCAATTTTCTTCAGGATGAAAAACACACAGGAAGGCGGCCGTCGGCAAAGATTCGTCTACAAAAGTGCATTGATGCTAGAGGAGAATACTTTGAACACATCTAAAATTTTGTAAGTATAACTTTAAAAACCTAGTTGTATCTTAAAAATTTCAGAGTGACCCTCGTAACATGCGATGTACAGAACAAGTAAAGAGTTAAAAGATTTCAAATCCGTTTAAAGCTTTATTGTTTTACTTATCCTTAATAATATTTATGTATTAAAAATTCTGTATGTAATATAAAGATTAAAATCTAACCAAAAATTTATTTTCGGTGACCAAAAATGGTGCGCATTAGAAAAAGTGAGCTTCATTCACGATGTTCTTTGGTAAACTGCTTCAGGATATAAGGAAAAGAAAAGCATGTAGATTGCTTTTCTATAACTTCTAATTCTTCCTTTATAAATTTCAGGTCGTGGAATTGACTTGGTGGCCTCTGTTTCGCGACTCTGTGTTTTACTCTGGAACAGTCATCGTACTGATTGCGGTAAGTATGGAAATATTTGTTCTCTATTCTTGAAACATTACTCGACAATTGAGGGTGAAACTGCTGCCTTCATTGAATGTTCCTTAAGGCAATCAACTTAAAGATTAAGATTCAAACACACGTTATATGGATTAGATCAATGTAACTGAACTTTCTTTAGTTCCCATTGAGACCGGTAAAGTAATCAAAATGTTTTCACTCAATCATTTGACAACAGCATAATGTTCTGTATTAAGTTAACTTGTTTCATTTACCCACAACAGATCCTGATGATGACTGTAACTAAAGCTGCTAAAATATTGCTGTCGAGATATGTCACAGACGACTTGTACGTCAAAATGACGTCACAAGTTACCAGTGATGGGAATTTGGTTACCTAAATGTCACTCTATGACATCATTATGGAGCAGAAGTCTCATGTGACATAAGTCGACCGTAATATGGTAGTACCCTACCAGTATCTGATACACCAGCTCTTTTTATATCGTCTTCTGCTTAGTATTAGACGATATCAGAAACCTAATAGTCGAGACATGTCACAGATTATTTACACGTCAAAATGACGCCAAAAGTCACAAGAGATGGAAATTTGGTTACATAAATGTCACTCTCTGGCATCATTATGGCACAGAAGTCGCATGTGACATAAGTCGACTGCAATATGATAGCACCTTAACAGTATCTGATGAAGCAGCTCTTTTTATATCGTCTTCTGCTTAGCATTAGACGATATCATAAACCCAAAAGTCGAAATATGTCACAGGTGACTTATAAGTCAAAATTACGCCCAAAGTCGCCGAAGATGGGAATTTGGTTACATAAATGTCACTCTCTGGCATCATTATGGTACAGAAGTCGCATGTGACATAAGTCGCCCA
Organism: Pardosa pseudoannulata; assembly: GCA_032207245.1. Classification (NCBI taxonomy): domain Eukaryota; kingdom Metazoa; phylum Arthropoda; class Arachnida; order Araneae; family Lycosidae; genus Pardosa; species Pardosa pseudoannulata. The sequence goes on along the minus strand of CM063507.1, from coordinate 46,753,130 downwards.
CAATATGGTAACACCCTACCAGTATCTATTGGTTGCCAGAAGAACTACTTGTTCCCCATTTCTATGTTTATGTGTGTGTTTGTGTGCCAATCAAACCATTATTAACCATTTAATGCTCGAGTCATTTATGACGATTGCATATTGATGCATATATCTTAAATCTCATCTATTATGGTCTGCACAGAATAAAATAAATATGAAGTTTAAACAACTCTGAATACTACAGCATGTCACATTAGTAATCATCTATAGTTTTAAACATTATAAGATGCCATTTATGATAAAGAAAAAACTTCAAGAAAAAAGAATTATTTGATATTACATGTAAAAGACTTTTAAGAGTTGTATATTTAACACTTTTTACACTTTTAAGAGTTGTATGATCCCTTAAATATTAGAAAAATGCACATCGATTTCTATTCAATTGTTAACATTATACACTGCTGTGCAAAACTTAAGCAACAGGTGGGTTTTTTGCCATAACTCCATGATATATCATCTGAGAGACATGAAATTCAGAATTGAGGGAGAGTATTACCTGGCTACTGGAAAGCGAAGATATCACTTGAATGGATTGACCACCGTACTCCCCTGATTCGAACATGTGTGTGATGCTTTAGTGAGATGTACTGCAGCACGCTTACATCCTCCGGAGAACACCCCAAAACAGATGCCGATTGCGGAATGGGCACTACTACCGCAAGAAATGTTGGACCAGCTTATTCTGAGTGTGCGGAGACGGTGCGAAGCAACCATTGCAGTTAGGTTAGGGCATATCCCATTTTAAGGAACATCTGCTTGTTCTTATTTCTCTTGGATAGACAATCATTAGTCACGACACTATCCCTTCAATAAAGCTTGTTTTTGTTGGATTTCATACCGTATGCATTGTATTCCCTTTTCAGCGCCGATGCTTTCGTCATCCTGTTCGTACATAATACTCTCCTTCATTTTTGAATTTCATGTCTCTCAGATGATTTCTCGTGGAGTTAAGGCAAAAAACCTATATGTTGCTTAAGTTTTGCACACCAGTAGACAATGCTTTTTTGAGGGGAGTAATTTTGTCTAAAATTTAGCCTGTTTTAAAAGGCTTTCAATCAAATAAGCCCAATAATTGTTTGAATAGATGTAGTAATATATGAAATATAGATGTAAGAATTGCCTTGTGGTAGTTTTGAGGTAAATTTATAGAAAAGTTAAATTTTAATTAAAGAAAATAATTTTCATTTATGTTATTGCATTTTAAATTTGAAAGGAAAATATTTTTTAAATTATAAATTTGGAGTAATCTCTCATTTGAATAAGTCTATTAGATGAATATTTAAAACAGAGAAGCTCATAAAAACTGACAGAGAGAGAAATAATTAATAAATACTCTAAAAAAATATGAAATAAACGGAAAAATAACGAAACGAGAATAAATTTAATGATAAAGAATAAAGTATAAAATTAAATTTAAAAACTTTTAAACGGAGAGTAAAAAATTAAAATTACTGAATGCGTAATAAAATAAGAATTAATTTTTAATTCTTAGTTAAAATTCAAAAAACTTAATTAATTTTAAAAATAAAATATATGAACTGAATATAAAAGAGAGAAAAACTTTAAACAGTTATAATTATGATTAAGATAATAATTATGATCAATAAAAGTATGTTTTTTTTTCATTGATGTAATAATTCTTTCGGGTATTTATTAATGCTCTGAAAACTTTAAACAGTTATAATTATGATTAAGATAATAATTATGATCAATAAAAGTATGGTTTTTTTCATTGATGTAATAATTCTTTTGGGTGTTTATTAATAGTCTGAAAACTTTAAACAGTTAGAATTAAGATAATAATTATGATCAATAAAAGTATGTTTTTTTTATTGATGTAATAAGTCTTTTGGGTGTTTATTACTGCTCTGAAAACTTTAAACAGTTATAATTATGATTAAGATAATAATTATGATCAATAAAAGTATAGTTTTTTTCAATGATGTAATAATTCTTTTGGTTGTTTATTAATAGTCTAAAAACTTTAAACAGTTATGATTAAGATAATAATTATGATCAATAAAAGTATGTTTTTTTTATTGATGTAATAAGTCTTTTGGGTGTTTATTAATAGTCTAAAAACTTTAAACAGTTATGATTAAGATAATAATTATGATCAATAAAAGTATGGTTTTTTTTCATTGATGTAATAATTCTTTTGGGTGTTTATTACTGCTCTGAAAACTTTAAACAGTTATAATTATGATTAAGAGAATAATTATCATCAATAAAAATATGCTTTTTTTATTGATGTAATAATTCTTTTGGGTGTTTATTAATAGTCTAAAAATTTAAACAATTTATAATATTTTAACTGCTAATAAATATGTTTTGTGACTTATATATTCTTCTTTTAGATCATATTGATAGTGATCACGTGGTACGAATCCGTAATAATGAGTTTATATCTACATAATTCTCATGAAGTAATTGTAAATTTTTACATGATATTCTTGTATGAGTAATTCAGTGAGTTAATCAAGAATATACTAATAATATTCCTTATTAAAATTGTGTTGACATTTTGCAGCAGAATTGTACCGGGAGTGGGCGTTTTGCGCATAAATTTTGTTATTCAGTTCAATCTCAATTAATCGAAAATTATTTAAATTTTTAACCAACTTTATATTGAAATATATAAATAGAAATATATAAATAGAAATATATAAATAACAGCCTTACGATTTTTGTAAACAAAAAATATATTTTTTAGTGGATAAATTTATAATAGTATCTTAAATATGAAAAATCAAATAGAAATAGTAGTATATAGTTTTAATTTTTTCGAATTATGTTATACATAAATATTTTTACATTATAAAAAAATGAAAAGAGCAATAATAAACTAATAATGTATAAACTATTTTTTATTTGTCTAATTTTTTAGAATGTAGTAGACAAGAACATTCGGCTTCCTTTTCCTGTATATACCGTTATTTTCTTACCCACAAACAAACCTTGTTGTTACAGTAACCCGTACTAGTACGTGATCTGCGCTCAAGTATCAATCGTCAGAAAACGTACTAGTACGCGTCCCGCATACAATGTGTTAAAAAACCTTTATATTCCTTATAATGCCGGTGAAAATGCAGTTTAGAGTGCCCCATGTTGTTTTGGTGATATTTTTTTGGTGTCTATAGTACCAACATGTCATCTAAGATGGCGGTGATAAACATCCTTAAGGGCAATAAAATACAATAAAAAGCATAAGAAATAAATAAATAATAAAAAAAAAAATATAATAGATAAAATATACAATTATTACCAAATTTTTAATATATTTAAATAAAATTTAAATTTAAATTTAAAAAAAAAATAATAAAATAAAAATATTTTGTTATGTAAAAAAAATAAAATTTAAAAAAAAAAAAAATAAATAAAATTTAAAATAGTTTTAAAAATTTTGTTTTTTTATATATTCTTTTTTTTTTATATTTTTTTTTTTTTTTGTTATATTTTTTTTTTTTTTATATTTTTTTTTTTTTTTTTTTTTTTTTTTTTTGTAATACAAATTTACATTTTTTTTTTTTTTTTTTTTTAATTGAAATATAATTTTTTCTAGAAAAGATTTTTTATTGATTTTATGAGAAATGCTTTGAACATAGATTTTTAATATTTTTTTATAATAATTCATCTTAAAAAGTTAGTTTTTTTCTTTTTAACAAATATATATTTATTTAATATAATAAATTGTAAAATTCTATTTATATTTAAATGTTATATTTTATTTTTATTTTATTTTTTTATATGATGTGAAAATTTCTTTGAAATGGGGGGGGGAGTAAGGGATCAATGCTGATTTGATTCCATTGGTTGGGTTATACACAGATTGTACCAAATGTTTAAATTTGAAACGTATGGAGAACAATTTTTAAAATTTTCTAAATCACACAGAAACTTTACAGAAAATATAGGTATTTTCTTTATAAATGCAATGAAAATGCAAATAAAAGTATAAACTATAAGTATTAAAGTATTTAAAACAGTATCCAAAAATTTTACACACAGTTGCAGTTGTTATAGACTTAAATTCGCCATATGCGAGAAACTCTCTTGGCGATGGTAAATATAGATAAAGAGCCAAGTTCCGCGGTCACCCTATATTGCAGTGAAGCCTTAATAGCGATATGAAATGTGACCTACCCGCCTACTTAACTAAATCAGGGACGAAGCATTCTTTCTATGCTATTAGGATACCTTAAACACTCAGACTGCCTCCAGAGATAATGGATAACAAAAGTATTTATTTACAAAACATCCCCTATATAATAATAGCCAAAGTTATCTGCCCGCCTGTCCTCAAATTTATGAAGTGGTTGGACCTGGAATGGATAGAGGCATCCATATTGGATTCTTGATGAGTTAGGCTTAGCTAAATTCAAAGCCAGTAAAGTTTACCTTCTCCTAAGCTATAGATCCGATTCTAAAATAAATTGGTATAAATAGGCTTCATATCACAAAATAATGTCATCTTTAAAACGTTCGAAATCCACCACCTCCCCCCACCTTTTTCGAGCTTTTAATGCCCTTTTTTCAAGCCCAATTTTCCCCGGTTAACAGCAGGGGATTCAATTTATCAGTTTATCACATAATAAATAGGTAAAGATAACATTTTTTTCTAGTATTATGACGTCATTCCTTTAACCATCTCATTTAATCATTTCTTATTTTAAATTATTTAAGTATCCTCTGCATTATTTTCATATGTGTTATACTGAACTTAATTATTAAGTCAATAATTTTCTTTTGTATTTTGCTTAAATAACAGATTAATTACATATGTGATAATTTTATATTTAATCATTGATTACTTTTTGTTTCAAGGAAAATTTTATCACCGGTATTAGCAACAATTTTTTTCTTAAAAGTCTAGGAGTGTATTTCATGAATTAATAAATATCTAGCCTTTAAATTATATATCTTTGAAAATTAAAAAGTTTGTTCATTTGTGTGTTTGTTTTTATACACAATCACACGTTTCGACTAAATTCAACGTAATTCTAAACTGCATTCACAGTATCGGGAGATATTAGAGGAGTGTGAAGATAAACAAATAATTGAGCGTGTACCAGATAATTCTCAGCCAAAAAGCAAACCATTTTTTTTCCTGCCTCATTAGATACTTTACAATTCTGAAAAATTAAAAATTTTACTGATCCCGTCATATGATGGACTATATGCTAGTTGATAATAAAATGTTAGAAGAAAACATCATTCCACGAGTTTGAGAGCTAGATCATCAGCAACCAAAATTCATGAATGAGCTGTCCCAAAAATATCTAGCATCATTAAATGTTAGGTTTCCTTTCCTTTGCTATGTCGAAAAAGGAAGTCAACTCCTCAAAGAGAGATGTTACTCTGTCCAAAGCCCAGGGTGATCTTCAAGTTTCCACTGGGCTCCTATTCTATTAATTATTATTATTTTATTATTTATTATTTCCACTGGGCTCTATCTATTTTAATAACGAGGGGGCACTTGCCTGTTAAGAATTGCCCATATAACGTCGTAGAAATTATTGACCATTTTATTATGGGAGCTACGTACAGGGGGCCAACATTACTGCCTAGGACAACACAAACAGACCAAATTGGTCCTTGTAATTTAAAGGCAAAAACAAAGCAGAAGACCCTTTACGCTTCGCCTGCCAATTTCAGAGGTATAGTTTGGGAACGTTGCCGACATTGCGGCCAAAAGCCTATTTTACTAGCCCTAGTCACCATTCATCAACACTGGGGATCTTGGACTATCTCGAGCCTCCCTCCTTACCGTTATCTGATCGATGTTTTGCCAACTGAGTTACCGCGACTCGGCAAGAAAGATGGTCACTGCATCACAACAATGCTCCAGCCCACGTATGGGTTGGAGCGATAAATATATAGCTCGCTAAAAATAACTTTCCACTGCTCCACCACCCTGCCTTCTTACCAAATGTTGCCCCATCAAATTTCTGCCTCTTCCCCAAGATCGGAATGTACCAGAAATGTTATCGTTTTGACACCGTTGAAGAAATTACAACCAAGGAAAAGGCTGAATTGAGAACGATATCAATAGAGGACTTTCATCGTCGTTTCCAGCAATTGCAAAAGCGGTAGAACAATAGAGTGTATTCTGAAGTCCTAATAAACCTGTGCATATTGAAATAATTAAGAGTTGCATCAGTGTTCCAGGAAGTTTTTGACTACTCCTCATAAGACCACATGCCATTTCACCCTTTTTTTTCCCTTAGGTTCAATAACGATGTCCACTTCTGGTTCTCTCGAAGACTAGGTATAGAAGATGATATGTCCCAGAGCATCGGAATTCTGGCACAAGGAGACAAAAAGAATTACAGCTCGTATGGTGAGTACTGACTCTACAGACCTTTTAGGATAGGATTAGAACTGAATGATGTTGAAAATCCTACATCGTAGGATCCTACATCATTAGTAGGAGCAACACTGCTGTTAAAAAAAGCTACGCAACAAAACCAAAGAAAGTCGCGTACACCACAGGTAAGATATATACCTACCTTATTCCCCTCCACATTATGTTTCACTGCAAGCCATTACCACCGTCTGAAGAGAGTATGGCTTATTCTTTTATTAATTTCATATATATATATATATATATATATATATATATATATATATATATATATATATATATATATATATATATATATATGCTTTTCATTATCTTACAGTACTCCAATGTAATCAGAAAAAAAATTATTATTCTTTCTTTTCAAAAGTTGCCACACCAAAAAGAAAAATTAAGATAAAGCTAATGACAAACAATAATATTTTAAAACAAATATTAAAACCATTGATGTACGCAACAGATTGTAACATTCCAGGCTCCATCAATTGTTTTTAACACTAGAATTACGGAAGATGTCTTTTTGACACCTAGCGAACTTTTATCTCTGACAGCTCTTCTATTTTTTTTGCAAATATCTTAATCCTTTCTTGACTTTTCCTAAATCATTGTGATTTACAAAATAGTAAAGATTTCAAGAAAATCGTATTTTTATATTAGCACTAACAAATGATTATAGAAATACGCAGGCTATATACTGATGTTGAAGACTAGTGTAAACTTCATAATAACTCTTTCACTATTTTATTAGCAGAACTGAAAGCATTCATAGCATTGTTGTACGTAAGGGGACATTAGCCGCCAAGGGCTTACCAATTCTCAGTTTGTAGTCCAAGACTTGGGGACCAAAGTTTTTTCATGAAACTATGAGTAGAGATAGGTTTCCGGAAGTTATGAAATTTCTTCGTTTTGAAAATAAACTAACAAGGTCTTCACGTTTGCAGTGTGATAAATTTGCACTAATATCCGAGGTATGGAATACTTTTATAGAAAACTGTAAGCTTTGCTACAAACCAAATGAAAATGTTACGTTTGATGAACAGTTATTCCCTACAAAAATAAGATGCCGTTTTTTGAAGTATATACCTAACAAGCTCGATAAATTCGGAATAAAATTTTGGCTAGCAGTAGATGTTAGGACAAAGTACTTATTAAACGGATTTCCATATTTAGGAAAAGATGAAATGAGACCAAGTGATCAAAGCTTAGGAGAGAAAGTAGTAAATCGTTTAATTGATCCTACATACCTGCAAAGTCTGTATATTTTTAAAAACAAACTGTAGTTGTCATAATTTGAGTTATTTTAAATTATTTTTCACATATATATTATATTATATAGGGAAATATGCAGATATCTTATCCAGGGGTCAAAATGACACCCGCCGTAATTCTAGGTATACAAAGACCACCGTAATTCTTGTGTTAAATCTAAACACGTTTCGAAATACTATTGAATAATACCTGTAATTGTGTTGCCCATGAAAGCAAATTTGACTTCCATTCCTTGATCATCCTTTCCAGTCTACGATATTATTTTGCTATCCGAAAAATAAACGGGGAACATCTTGAAACGAAAATGCTTTAAAAGAGCAATAAAAAAACAACATTCTTTTTTCCAAGAAAGGAAAGAGAAAAAAATATTTACAGTGATTTCTTTCCGGGAAACTGCCAGGTAGATGCGTATCTCTCCACAATGGCAAAAAGATTTGTCAAAAAGAAACTACAAATATTGTTATCGGTATACGGTAGCAGAACAAATAGTTGGACGTTTTATTTAATTTATTTTGACTTTTTTCAAACCGAGTAAACCTTTATAGGAATAAACAAAATGGTTTGAAATTTCAGAGACAGCATTAATATTTTAATATTATTTTATTTGAATCCAAAGACAAGAGAAAATGACGGTTTGCATGTAGTGAAAGAGCTGAATTGAATTGGTGTTCATAAAGATGTAATAGATAGCGGTTTAATTAATTTATGAAAACCCAAAAGCTGATTGTGACTCTCTAAACCAACCGAAAACAATCAAAACTACATTTCTTCACAGCGCTATGTGATTCGAGTTTGTTTTCTGTATCGCGTTTGTTTCCCTGAAAGTTTTCTATACGCGAAATATCTAGACCTGAGCGGATCAATCTTCTGGGTGGAAACTCTAGACAGAGCTGTGTGATTCGCGTTTGTTTTCTGTAGCGTGTTTGTTTCCGGGAAAGTTTTCTATATACGAAATATCTCGATCTGGGCGGAAAAATCTAGACAGCACTCTGTGATTCACGTTTGTTTTCTGTAGCGTGTTTGTTTCCCGGAAAGTTTTCTATATGAGAAATATCTAGACCTGAGCGGATCAATCTTTTGGGTAGAAACTCTAGACAGAGCTGTGGGAATCACATTTGTTTCCTGTTTCACGTTTGTTTTCGGGAAAGTTTTCTACATGCGAAATATCTAGCCCTTTGAAGATCAATTTTCTGGGCCAAAAAATCTAGACAACACTGAGTGATTCGTGTTTGTTTTCTGTAGCGCGTTTGTTTTTGGGAAAGTTTTCTATATGCTTAATATCTAGACCTGAGCGCATCCATCTTCTGGGTAGAAACTCTAGACAGCTCTGGGTGATTCGCGTTTGTATTCTGTATCGCGTTTCTTTTCCGAAAAGTTTTCTGTATGCGAAAAACCTAGAGAATTTTTTCAACACTGTTTCTAGAATTTTTAAATTAAACATGACCTGGGTTTCCTAGCAGCGGTAAAAGTGTAAAACAGGGAAAAGTAAAGAATTAAAGAAGTAATATTCTCCTTCTTGTCTTGGTAGAAAAGGAATAGGAAAAAGTATTTATAGGGATTTTTTTCTGGGAGACTGCCAGGTAGATGCGTATATCTCCACAATGGCAAAAAGATTTGTCCAAAAACAAACAACAAATATTGTTCTAGATATACGGTCGCAGAACAAAGAGTTGGACGTCTTATTTAAATTTATTCTGACTTTTTTCAAACAGAATAAACCTTCATAGGAATAAACAAAATGGTTTGAGATTTGAGTGTTTTTCTTCTTTTATTAAGAAGCACATTCCTCCTTTTTACCGTTTAACCATTGGAATAAATTACATACTGTATTAGACATTTAATTAGGTGATAAATATAATTATATGACTAGAACTATAGTTAGATTAGATAATAGAATTATAGATAGTATGTTATAAATAAAAATTAACTGTATTTCAATTGCAATTTGTTAAAAAATAAATTTTTTATGTGTTAACATCTGAAATTAGTTTTTCTGAAACCTTAGTTTCTCATGATAAAAGACAATATAAAAAAAATCTTTTCTAGAAAAAAAATTAGTATTTCAATTCTCTAATTTATATATATACTTAAACTATGCAATAAAAAATATGCAATTTTTAAAGAGATCTCAGTTTTCAAATTGAGCAGTCAGAGGGTTAATATTATAGTATTAATTTATTTGAAACCAAAGACAGAAGGGTATGGTGATATGTATGTACGGAGAGAGCTAAATTCAGTAGGGCGTTCATAAAAATTTAACAGTACCTTTACCCTTTACTTAATTACCTTTATGAAAATCCAAAAACTAACTCTAACAAAGCTCTCTAAACCAAACCAAAAACGATCTAAACCACATTTCTTCACAGCGTTGTTTGATTTGCTTTCGTTTCGCCAGCAATTTTTACTATATCTGAAAAAATCTAGAACACTTTTCAATAATCTTTCTAGAATTTTTAGATAAAACATTACCTGGGTTTCGTAACGGCAGTAAAAGTGTAAAAATGGAAAATGTAAAGATTTAAGTAAAGAAAAGCAAATTAGTAGAATACTTCATGGTTCTTGTAGCAAAACAGTAAAGAGTAGAGCTTCAAACCAAACCAAACTATGTTAAAAATGTTAAGGTACCCCAGTTATTGCAACTTAGCTGCCTTTAATAACAATGATAAAAAATCGCAAGGACTAGAAATGGTTTAGTTTTGTTTGAAGCTCTATTTAGCTACACCAGCCATTAGAGATGAAGCATTATTTAAATGTAACATCCAGCGATTGTTTGCGATTATTATTCGAAGACAGTCAGATTTCAATTACCGGAGAAACTTTACATTTTTAATAGAAACGAAAGCAACGAACACTAAAATTTAACCTTCAACTTTATATCTCTTGTACTTATTATAGAAGTCCGCAATATCACTAAAAATCATAACAATGCCATCACTATATTCGTCTTTTCATCCACAAATATTACTAACATTATAACACCATAAATTTGTTCGTCTTTTCATCCACACATATTACTAAAATTATAACACCATAAGTTTGTTCGTCTTTTTGTCGACATATATTACTAACATTATAACACCATAAGTTTGTTCGTTTTTTCGTCCACATATATTACTAACATTATAACACCATAAGTTTGTTCGTCTTTTCATCCACAAATATTATTAACATTATAACACCATAAATTTGTTCTTCTTTTTGTACACAAATATTACTAACATTATAACACAATAAGTTTCTTCTTCTTTTTGTACACAAATATTACTAACATTATAACACCATAAATTTGTTCGTCTTTTCGTCCACAAATATTACTAACAATATAACATCATAACTTTGTTTGTCTTTTCGTACACAAATATTACTAACATTATAACACCATAAATTTGTTCTTCTTTTTGTACACAAATATTACTAACATTATAACACAATAAGTTTCTTCTTCTTTTTGTACACAAATATTACTAACATTATAACACCATAAATTTGTTCGTCTTTTCGTCCACAAGTATTACTAGCAATATACCATCATAACTTTGTTTGTCTTTTCGTACACAAATATTACTAACATTATAATACCATAAATTTGTTCTTCTTTTTGTACACAAATATTACTAACATTATAACACCATAAATTTGTTCTTCTTTTTGTACACAAATATTACTAACATTATAACACCATAAATTTGTTCGTCTTTTTGTCCACAAATATTACTAACATTATAACCCCATAAATTTGTTCTTCTTTTCGTCCACAAATATTACTAACATTATAACACCATAAATTAATTCTTCTTTTCGTACACAAATATTACCAACATAACAAATATTATAACACTATAAGTTTGTTCCTCTTTTCGTCCACAAATATTACAAGCATTATAACACCATAAATTTGTTCGTCTTTTCATCCGCAAATATTACTAACATTATAACATCATAAATTTGTTCTTCTTTTTATCCACAAATATTACTAGCATTATAATACCATAAATTTGTTCTTCTTTTCATCCACAAATATTACTAACATAATATCACCATAAATTTATTCTTGTTTGTGTACACAAATATTACTAACATTATGACACTATAAGTTTGTTCGTCTTTTCATCCACAAATATTACTAACATTATAACACCATAATTTTTTTCTTCTTTTTGTACACAAATATTACTGACATTATAACACCATAAATTTGTTCTTCTTTTTGTACACAAATATTACTGACATTATAACACCATAAATTTGTTCTTCTTTTTGTACACAAATATTACTATCATTATAACACCATAAATTTGTTCTTCATTTTGTACATAAATATTACTAACATTATAACACCATAAATTTGTTCGTCTTTTCATCCACAAATATTACTAACATTATATCACCATAAGTTTATTCTTCTTTTCATACACAAATATTACTAACATTATAACACCATAAATTTGTTTGTCTTTTCGTACACAAATATTACTAACATTATAACACCATAAAGTTTGTTCTTCTTTTGTAAACAAATATTACTAACATTATAACACCATAAATTTGTTCGTCTTTTCGTCACAAATATTACTAACATTATAACACCATAAATTTTGTTTTCTTTTCGTACACAAATATTACTAACATTATAATACCATAAATTTGTTCTTCTTTTGTCCAAATATTACTAACATTATAACACCATAAATTTCTTCTCTTTTTGTACACAAATATTACTAACATTATAACACATAAATTTGTTCGTCTTTTCGCACAAATATTACTAGAATATTATAAACATCATAATTTGTTTGTCTTTTCGTACACAAATATTACTAACATTATAAACATAAATTTGTTCTTCTTTTTGTACACAAATATTACTAACATTATAACACCATAAATTTTATTCGTCTTTTTGTACAAATATTACTAACATTATAACACCATAAATTTGTTCTCTTTTCGTCCACAAATATTACTAACATTAAAACACCATAAATTATTTTTCGTACACAAATATTACCACATATATTAAAACACTATAGTTTGTTCTTTTTTCACAAATATTACAAGCATTATAACACCATAAATTTGTTCGTCTTTCATCCGCAATATTACTAACATTATAACATCATAAATTGTTCTTCTTTTATCCACAAATATTACTAACATTATAAATACCATAAATTTGTTCTTTTTTCATCCACAAATTTACTAACATTATATCACCATAAATTTATCTTTTTGTACACAAATATTACTAAACATTATGACACTATAAGTTTGTTCGTCTTTTCATCCACAAATATTACTAACATTATAACACCATAATTTTTTTTCTTCTTTTTGTACACAAATATTACTGACATTTAACACCATAAATTTCTCTTTTTGTACACAAATATTACATTTATAACACCATAATTTGTTCTTCATTTTGTCATAAATATTACTAACATTATAACACCATAAATTTGTTCGTCTTTCGTCCATAAATATTACTAATTGTAACACCATAAATTTGTTCGTCTTTTAAAAAATTACTCATTATATCACCATAATTTTTTTTTTAAACAAATATTATTAACATTATAACACATAATTTGTTCGTCTTTTCATCCACAAATATTACTAACATTATAACACCATAAATTTGTTCTTCTTTTGTAAACAAATATTACTAACATTATAACACCATAAATTTTCGTCTTTTGTAATATTACTAGCATTATAACACCATAAATTTATTCTTTTTCGTACACAAATATTAAACATAACAAATATTATAACACTATGTTTATTCGTCTTTCGTCATAAATATTACTAACATTATAACACCATAACATTATAACATTTCTCTTTCTCGTTTCTCTAATCTCATTTTAAAACAGTGTTGAATAATACTAGTAATTTATTGTCATAAATACAAATTTATCCATTTAGATATTTATAATGAATTTATGATGTTTTGCTGCTAAAAGATAAAGGCACATCTTGAAATGAAAGCGTTTTTAAAAAACACAATTCTTCTTTTTATCGTGAAGAAAAGCAAATATAAAAAAAGATATCTTACCGAAAGACTCAGAATTAATCTCTGTAAAGAGATTTGTCAAAAATAAACAACAAATATTGTTATAGGGTAGCGGAACAAAGAGTTTGTTTTATTTAATTTTTACTGACTTTTTTTCAAAGAATAAAACTTTAAAGAATAAAAATTTGAGATTTCAAAAACGTCATGAATATTAGTATTATTTTATTTGAAGCCAAAGACGAAAAAAATGTTGAAGGTATCCGTCTACGTTAAAAAAGTCAGCCAAAAATCATAATTTTTTTTTATTTCTCTATTGTAAAATTTCACTTTTAGGCTTCTAAATCTGTTTTGTTTTGTCTCTATAGCATTTTAAAGAAAAGTTACAGCTCTTTAAATACCAGTGACAGCTGTAAACAAACCAATAGCGATTTTACCGGAAGATGTGAATAAAGTCTTAAAGAGCATTTTTTGGACAAAACTTTTAAATTTTCTTGAAGATGAGTTTAAACATTTTTCTATATTTTTAATAATTAGCAACTCGGCAATTAGAAAGTTTTGAAGCAAGAAAGTGTGAATTTTAAACATGTATTTTAATTTTAATAGTTAAATACTTTCATAAACTTCAAATGCATTTTTCTCAGAACGACATTAATAAAATGTTGAAACTTGAAATGTGATTTCTCAAAAAGTTCTTAAAAATTGTTGAAAATTATTATGAATGCTTTGGATAGTATTTACTAGTAAATGGAATAAAGGCTTTAAATTTGGATATTTTTATTGATGTTGCACTCATAGTTAGATATAAAGGTAATGAAAAATAGTTAAAAATTCAATGTGTATGATTTTGAAGGACCAAAATTTTTAAATGTAAATTAGCAAAGATTTTAGGTGATTCACTAGTCCAATATAAGAAATGTGTTGCATCCAAAAATATTGAAATATTTTTATTTATTAAAAAATTAGGCCTTTTAAAAAATCCGGTTTTTTTTACTAAATTTTCTTCATTTATTAAAAGTTTTATAAAAATTTCTCCAGGAATAACTTTTTAAATGCAATTCTGTATGATAATATAAAAAAAAAATCTAAAATGTAAAACATGAACTAGTTTCTAAGTTAAAGAAAAAAGTTCTTCGAATTAGACGGATACCTTAAAATACGGAGCGATCTAAATAAGATTCGACGTTCATTAAATGTAGTAAATAACGGTTTAATTACCTTATGAAAAACCAAAAACTGACCGTAGCTCTAAACCAAACCAAATCAAACCAAAAACTATCAAAACTACATTCTTTACATATCTGTATATTCGCGTTTGTTTCACAGCTCTGAGTCATTCGCGTTTGTTTTCCAAAAATTTTTCGCATGTGAATAATCTAGTACATTTTCAACATCGTTTCTAGAAGTTCTAGATTAAACATGACCTGAGTTTCGTAGCAGTGGTAAAATGTAAAAAAAGGGAAGGTAAAAATTAAAGAAAATCAAATTAGTAAAATGCTTTATGGCTCGTGTAGCAAAATAGTAAAGAGTAGCTTTTCAAACCAAACCAAATTAAAAATGTTAAGGTACTCCGGTTTGCAACCTAACTGTCCTCGAATTACAATTACAAAAAATCGCTCGGAATAGGATATTGAGTTTGGTTTGGAGCGCTACTATCTACTGTTTAGCTACACCAGTCATTATGATGAAATATTCTTTAAAAATAACATTCACAAATTGTTTGTGATAATATTTCGAGGACAGTCAAATTTAAATAACTGGAGTACCTTACATTTTTATTAAAACGAAAGCAACGAACTCCAGAATTTAACCTTGAGTTTCATTGTGCTTATAACAAAAGTCCGCAATATCACTAAAAATCATTATAGTACCATTAATATGTTCATCTTATCATCCCAAAATATCATTAACATAATAATACCATCAATATGCTCGTCATTTCATACACAAATATTATAAATATTATAATACAATCAAAGTGTTCGTCTTATCCTCCACAAATGAAGTTAACATTACAATGCTATCAATGTGTTCTTTTCATCCATTAATATTATGAACATTACAATACCATTTATATGTTCGTCTTTTCGTCCACAAATATTAGCATTATAATACCATTAATATATTCCTCTTATCGTCCTCAAATATTATTAACATTATAATGCTATCAATATGCACGTCATTTCGTCCACAAATATTATAAATATTATAATACAATTAAAATGTTCATCTTATCGTCCACAAATATTTTTAACGTTATAATGCTATCAATGTGTTTCTCTTATCGTCCATTAATATTATGAACATTACAATACCATTTATATGTTCGTCTTTTCGTCCACAAATATTAGCATTATAATACCACTAATATGTTAGTCTTATCGTCCCTAAATATTGTTAACATTATAATGCCATCAATATGCTCGTCATTTCGTCCACAAATGTTATAAATATTATAATACATTCGAAATGTTCGTCTTATTATCCACAAATGATGTTAACATTACAATTCTATCAATGCGTTTTTCTTTTCGTCCATTAATATTATGAACATTACAATACCATTTATATGTTTGTTTTTCCGTCCCCAAATATTAGCATTACACTACCATTAACATGTTCGTCTTATCTTCCCAAAATATCATTAACATTATAATACAATGAAATATGCTCGTCATTTCGTCCACAAATATTACAAATATCATGATACAATCAAATGTTCATCTTATCCTCCACAAATGAAGTTAACATTACAATGCTTTCAATGTGTTCTTCTTTTCGTCTCCATATATTATGAACATTACAATACCATTAATAAGTTCGTCATATCGTCCACAAATATTAACATTATAATACCATAATATGTTCGTTTATCGTCCACAAATGTTATTAACATTATAATACCATCAATATGTTATCATTTCATCCACAAATATTGTAAATATTATAATACAATCTATATGTTCGTCTTATCGTTCACAAATATTGTTAACATTACAATGCTATCATTGTGTTCTTCTTTCGTCCATTAATATAATGAACATTACAATACCATTA
Organism: Pardosa pseudoannulata; assembly: GCA_032207245.1. Taxonomy (NCBI): domain Eukaryota; kingdom Metazoa; phylum Arthropoda; class Arachnida; order Araneae; family Lycosidae; genus Pardosa; species Pardosa pseudoannulata. Next base: position 46,736,388 of record CM063507.1, on the reverse strand, counting down.
ATATGTTAGTCTTTTACTCCACTAACATTATTAACATTATTATACCACCAATATGTTCGCCTTTTCGTCCACAAATAATATTAATATTATGATCCCACCAATATGTTGCCTTTTTGTCCACAAATATTATTAACATTATGATACCACCAATATATTCGCTTTTTGTCCACAAATATATTAACTATTATACCATCAATGTTCGTCTTTTTGCCACAAAAATTATTATATGATACCACCAATATATTCGCTTTTCGTCCACAAATATTATTAACATTATACCATCAATATGTTCGTCTTTTGTCCACAAATATTATTAACATTGATACCACCAATATGTTCGTCTTTTCGTCCACAAAATATTAACATTATTATACCACCAATATATTCGCCTTTTTGTCCACATATTATTAACATTATGATACCACCAATATGTTCGTCTTTTCATCCACAAATATTATTAACATTATGATACCACCAATATGTTCACCTTTTCGTCCACAAATATTATAAAAGAGTCACCAATATGTTCCTTTTCGTCCACAAATATTATTAACTTTATGATACTACCAATATGTCGCCTTTTCGTCCACAAAAATTATCAACGTTACGATACCATCAATATGTCCGTCTTCGTTGACAAATATTGTTAACATTACAGTGCCGTTAATGTGTTTGTCTTTTTGTCCACTCATATTATTAAAACATTATGATACCACCAATATGTTCGTCTTTTCGTCCACATATAATATTAACATTATGATACCACCAATATATTCGTATTTATTTCACAAATATTATTAACGTTATGATACCATCAATATGTTCGTCTTTTCGTTCACAAAAATTATCAACCTTATACCACCAATATATTCACCTTTTCGTTCACAAATATTATTAACGTTAAGATACCATCAATATATTCGTCTTTTGGTCGACAAATATTGTTAACATTACAGTGCCGTCAATGTGTTCGTCTTTTCGTCCACACATATTATTAACATTTTAATACCATCAATATGTCCGCCTTTTCGTTCACAAATATTAACATTATGATACCACCAATATGTTCGTCTTTTCGTCCACAAATATTATTGGCATTATGACACCATCAATATGTTCGTCTTCGTCTTATTTTTCCCGTACTCGCCACTCTTTAAATCTATAAGCATTTCAGAACAGTGTTGAATAAATAATACCTGTAACTGTAGTCCCATGAAAGCAAATTTAGGTCCCATTCCTAAATCTTTCTTACGAGTCTGTAACATTTTTGCTATCTAAAAATAAACGGGACATGTCATGAATTGAAAACGTCTGAAAAAAGCAATAAAAAATAATATTCTTCTTTTTATCGAGGAGAAAATCAAATAGGAAAAAAATATTTATAGTGATTTCTTTCCGGGAGACTGACAGGTAGATGCGTATAGTTCCCACAATGGCAAAAAGATTCGTCAAAACGGAACAACAAATGTTATTCCAGATATAGTGTCCCGGAACAAAGAGTTGGATTTTATTTCATATTTTCTTCGCTTTTTCAAATTGAATAAGGCTACATAGAATATCCAAAAATGATTGTAATTTAAGAGTAGATATAAATATTTTACTATTATTATATTTCAATCTAAATCAAAATGTAATAGCGATGTATATGAACGGAGAGAACAAAAATTTGATTTTACGTTCATAAAAAAGATGACAGTATTTTCTGGTAACGTTACATGGACAGGTAAAACAATCATTGAATATCGTCTAAGGGAACATAGTACCTTTCGATGTGAAAAGTTAGTATAACACTATATATTTGATTCGACAGAAAATAAAATTTCTTTTCTGTTTATAATAAAACTTTTCCTACATTATTAATCAAGGTCTAACATAACAAAGATTATTTAGTTGGCTGCACCAACGAGGACCATCTACCTTAAAATAAAGGTTTAAGATGTTTTGGGTGTCCCCGGGTGTACAATCCACAGCAGCTCTTTAATATACAATGCATTATAAAAACAGTAAAAAATATCTCAAACTAACATACAAATACAGACAAAATCACTGAAAAATACAAAATTATATCAAAGTATAAATTTATTATAAAATAAATGAAAATATATAACAGGTAATTGTTATTTTCATAGAAACGAATTGTTAGTTAGAGTTTTCGACAATATTGTTAGCCTTCTGACCCATTCTCTGTTGGGCTTTAATGAGGGAGTTTTGGCAAAAGTGTAGTTGTCTCAAGAGAAAGTGGACACTCCTTGGTCTTCTGGGGCTTCAAGAATCGTGTATGCAGAGCTGAGTCAACCTCAGGGTGTAAGGTGGCAACGTTGTCTCGCCGAATGGGAAGAGGTGAAGTTTAGATTCTCCAGATGGGCCAATGCTCTAAGTGCGATGTAAGCTTGGTTTTCCTTTGTTTTTTTTTTACATTATATGCCTGAGTTCTTTTTGCCTGTCTATTATAGTCGTTTTTCCTATCTCGTAACACTGTCAAACCTTTCTTTTTGTTGTGATTCTACAAGTGCATTTTCTCGCAGTGAAGTTTTCAGAATCCGTGGGCCTGCAGATTCTCTGGCTTTCCTTTAACACAGTTGTTTTATTTTATGAGAGAGTTTTGTTACAAATTCTGCGAAATTCAGGTTGGTCTGGGGCGCTTGAAATGCAATCCTAGTGAGGGGAGTCAAATAGGTAATTGCAAAGGCCACCGTCTGTACTAGCCGAATCGAAAGGTAAGATAGGCCGGGAATGGGCCATGCTCGGTAAGGTCTGTAAGCTGCATTATTAGCGGTGGGGTTTTACTTGGTAGTACGCGTAGACAGGCCTATTCTCCGATTTAAGTGGCCTGCCAGTCAGTATTTTCTCGAAGTTTGCTTGATTAGATCTGGGAGAGGAACCAGATCATCTTGCAGCTGCGAACCACTGTTTGATTATTGCCGTCTATTGTGGCTTTCACCCAGTTGAGGGTTATTTTTCTGTTTTGGATATCAAATAAGGAGTTGGATTCGTTACTTGACTATTTTTTGGGGAGAATTTGGTAATTGCATTTTATGCTTGCCTGGCTGTCCGAGAAGATTGAAGATGGAGTTGTGCGGAGAGCGATAGCCACTTAGGGTTCTAATGCGGTGAGCCTTCTGAAGACTGTACAGTGTTTACTTAAAATTTTATATCTAGAAGTTTTTCTGTGCATTGCTATAAAGGCGGAACCAACATGTTTTCATTTTGACCTCTGTTAAATCTA
>CM063507.1:46710662-46723162 GCA_032207245.1 Pardosa pseudoannulata | reverse complement strand
AATGCATGTCTTAATGGAAACAAAACTAGTTTTTCTATATAGATTGCCCAACTATAGTTATTACTTCTAATAAACACTTTTTTTATCCCTTTAATGGCAGCACATCTATTTACGAAGCAGCTCTGGTGATCATGATCAGAAAAGACGTCCGGCGTATACGACCTGTCACCCGTTTCAGGATCGCAGCCCACATGATTATAGTAGAGGTAAGTAGATTCAAGTTCATTTACTTATAATTCTACCACTTCATAATGCAATCTGTTATTTAATTTTTGTAGTAAGTACTATATTTAAGTCATATTTAGTATAAAATTTCTCTTACTGTTCTTAGGAAGTAGTAATTTATCATTTTTAATATCACATAAAAGAAATCTTGTATAAAGTCTTTTAGTGGGATATATAGTCTCAATCGTATTTAACAATCGCAAATACAGAGACTGTTTAGACAGAGACTTTTTAGACGAATTTGGTTAGCGATATTAAAAAACGTTTGTTCCGGTGCATCCGGAACAAACAACTCAACTTTTCTGTGTTTTCGTTTTCGGCGTTTTTTCAGAACTTTCTCCAGTAGCAGTTCACAACACGTTCGCATCCGCACGGCAGCTGGCATGCTGTCCGTTTATCATTTTGTCGCACAACGCAACACGTTTGTTACAAAATGAATAACTGCAACTGTATTATGTTTTTAAAAGTCTAAATTATCGACTCCATATTCAGAGGTTTGAATTTATTCAAAATGGCCTTTTTAACGAAACAGTGGTTCGTTGAGGCTATATTTATGATCTTTCCGAAGAGATGTTCGTTTTCTCCTTTAAGTTTTCATATTCCGTTATCCAAAAATGATGTGAGACTCATAGTTTTGTGATATCTAAAGCATCAATTGGTAATATCATCACAACGAAAGGAAAAAAAAGGTCAAATTTGAGCCTCAAGTGGGACAAAAATTCCAAACAGGTATCCAAGGGCAAAAACGAACATCGTAGACTGTTGCAAAGGTACGTTGTTTGATTTAAAAGAAAATGTTCCTAATCAAAGTACAGTTGCAAAATCATTAAAATAATCGGTGTCCAATGTAAACAAAATGATAAACGTTGATTGTAATCTTAAGAAAGCGAAAAAACACAATGGGCATCGTCTTTCTCTAAAACATATCACTGAACGCAGGACACGCTGCAGAATTCTGTATGAGAAACATTTATCCAAAGAAAAATGGAAAAAAATTGTCACAATAGATTAATCATGGGTGTATTTATGATTACGATAACAAAAAGAGCCATTTATTATCATAAAAGTGGAGAAAAAATTTAAGTGCATGGTTCAAAGAATCAAAAGAAAGTTTTTCTAAGGGATTCATGATTGTTGCTGGTTTTTCATATAATGGCAAGTTAAAAATAAAGAGAGTTGAAAAAATGTCAAGATTAACTCCAAATACTATCAGGAACATATTTTATCGCCAATTTTTCTGAATGAAATACCATCGCTTTACCCGCAGTGCCATCAATCTGTGGAACTCCATCAAGACAAAGCTAGCAGTCACACATCAAAATCCACTGTAAATTTCCTAAAAGAAATGGAACAAAAAACCGGTATCGAGGCTATACTCTTCGCTAATATCCCTACTCAATCTCCCGGTGTATCACGTATGGATTTTTGTGCTTTCGGACTTTTAAAAGCTGCATTATCCAAACGTTTTCCCACAACCCTTACAGGACTCTAGAAAGCTGTTCAGGAGGAATGGGGTAGAATACCTCTTCTAAAATTTAAAAGGCATTATTATCCTGGAAATTACGGTGTCTCAAGATAGTTCAGAATAAGGGCTATCAAATAGAACATTTCAAACAAGAATTGTATGTAATTTAGTTTTGTGACTACAATATATATCGTCTAAAAAAAATGTGAACAGCCTCTGTATGTCCTCTCTGTAATAAAACTATTACAAAATGATATAAGATGCTCTTATAAAACACATTCAGAAAATTTTTGCTATATAAGTATATCCTAGACCAGCAGATCAGCACTCACCAAATGGTTCACTGACTAGCAGTGGTCCGTAAAAAAATGTTCATGGTCCGCAGAAAAAAGGATGCTTATTTATTATAAGCTGCAACAAAAAGTTTCATTAAGATTCAGATTAAAAAATGAAAACTAACAGAACTTATGATGAATTGGGCTTTTTATTATTTTTCAATCAAAGAAAGAAAAAAAAAGGAAATTAAACATGAATGTAAAAGAAAGCCTCATCGATCTATCTTGAGTCTTAAGTCTCAAAGCTTGGCGTATTTCAGTCATTTTTGTCAAGATCTCATTTTAAGTTTTTCAAAAAAAAAAGAATATCTGTGAGAAAGCACTGAAAATCTTAATTCATTTTTCAACAAAATATTTGTGCGAAAAAGCATTTGAAACCCGATTGAAGCAAAAAAAAACTGATAATTATCCATTTGCAAATATTTACCTGGAACTAAAAATATAAATAATTGGGTTACCTAAAAGGAGGTTTTATCTAACTTAAATTATCCTCATCTCTCGAAAGAAAAATTGAATTCTCGAATTCTAAATGATCGAAAAAATAGAAGCCATAAAAAGATTCGATTTCCACAGCGCATCTGGTCGAATTTATTTCTAAACGTTACCATGAAAGAAAATTCATGAACTCACCTCGCTTACAGTACCAACCCCAAAAGAGAAAAAAATTCGTTTAATTTTAAACAGTTTATTATAAGGTGGTATTTAAACTGTAATAATATTTTTTCCATTTCGTTTTCCATTAAAGGAAATAAGGCAGTTTTAAAAATAAATCGGATTATTCACTGGCTTCCATTGAACAGTCTCAGAGAAAACGGATGACTATTTATTATAAGCTTCAACAAAAAGTTTCATTAACATTAAGATTAAAAAATGAACACTCACAGAAATTATGGTGAATTGCGCTTTTTATTATTTTCCGTATCAAATAAAGAACAAAATACAAATTAAACATGAATGCAAAAGAAAGACTCGTTGATATATCTTGCGACTCAAGACTCAAAGCTTGACATATTTCAGTCATTTTCTGTCAAGATCTCTTTTTAAGTTTTCAATAAAAAATGACTGTCAGTCACTGGAAGAGAAAACACTGAAAATTTTAATTCATTTCTCAACCTAATATTTGTGCAAAAAAAAATTTAATCTAACACAGCAATTAAAACTTGATTTGAGCAAAAACACTTGATAATTGACCATTTGCAAATTTATTCATGGAACTGAAAATATAATTGATTAGATTAACTAAAAGGAGGTTTTATCTAACTTAAATTATCCTCATCTCTCGAAAGGAAAATTGAATTCTCGAATTTTAAATGATCGAAAAAATAGAAGCCATAAAAAGATTCGATTTCCACAGCGCACCTAGTTGAATTTATTTCTAAACGTTACCATGAAAGAAAATTCCTGAACTCACTTCGCTTACAATACCACCACAAAATAGGAAAAATTCGTTTAAGTTTAAACAATTTATTACAAGGTGTGATTTAAACTGTAATAATTTTTTTTCATTTCGTTTTCCATTAAAGGAAAAAGGACAGTTTTAAAAATAAATCAGATTATTCACTGGTTTCAATTGAATAGTCTCCGAGAAAACGGATGATTATTTATTATAAGCTGCAACAAAAAGTTTCATTATCATTCAGATTAAAAAATGAAAACTAACAGAACTTATGATAAATTGTGATTTTTATAATTTTTCTGTATCAGATAAAGAACAAAATAGAAATTAAACATGAATGCAAAAGGCCTCATCAATCTATCTTGCAATTTAAGTCTCAAAGCTTGACATATTTCAGTCATTTTTCTGTCAAGATCTCATTTTAAGTTTTCTATAAAAAATGACTATGAGTCACTTTGAGAGAAAGCACTGAAAATTTTGATTCATTTCTCAACATAATATTTGTGCAAACAAACATTTTAATCTGACACAGCAATTGAAACTCGATTGAAGTAAAAACACTTGATAATTGTCCACTTGCAAATTTATTCTTGTAACTGAAAATATAATTAGTTGGACTACCTATAAGGAGGTTTTTTTCTAGCCTAAATTATCCTCATTTCTTGAAACGGAAATTGAATTCCCGAATTTTAAATGATCGAAAATAAAAGATATAAAAAGTTTCGATTTCCACCGCACTCCCAGTCGAATTTATTTCTAAACGTTACCATGACAGAAAATTCATGAACTCACTTCGCTTACAATACCATCACGAAAGAGGAAAAATTCGTTTAAGTTTAAACAGTTTATTACAAGGTGTGATTTAAACTGTAATACATTTTTTTTCCATTTCGTTTTCCATTAAAGGAAATAAGGCAGTTTTAAAAATAAATCGGATTATTCACTGGATTCAATTGAAAAGTCTCCGAGAAAAGGATGATTATTTATTATAAGCTGCAACAAAAAGTTTCATTAACATTCAGATTAAAAAATGAACACTAACAGAAATTATGATGAATTGTAGTTTTTATAATTTTTGATATCAAATAAAGAACAAAATAGAAATTAAACATGAATGCAAAAGGCCTCATCGATCTATCTTGCGACTTAAGTCTCAAAGTTTGGTATATTTCAGTCATTTTTTGTCAAGATCTCATTTTAAGTTTTCTATACAAAATGACTATCCGTCCGTGTAAGAGAAAGCACTGAAACTTTTAATTCATTTCTCAACCTAATATTTGGGCAAAAAAAGCATTTTAATCTAACACAGCAATTAAAACTTGATTTGAGCAAAAACACTTGATAATTGACCATTTGCAAATTTATTCTTGGAACTGAAAATATAATTGATTAGGTTAACGAAAAGGAGGTTTTATCTAACTAAAATTATCTTTATCTCTCGAAAGAAAAATTGAATTCTCGAATTTTAAATGATCGAAAAAATAGAAGCCAAAAAAGATTCGATTTCCACCGCGCTCCTAGTCGAAGATGTATCTAAACGTTACCATGAAAGAAAATTCATGAACTCACCTCGCTTACAGTACCAACCCCAAAAGAGAAAAAATTCGTTTAAGTTTAAACAGTTTATTACAATGTGTAATTTAAAATGTAATAGATCTTCTTCCATTTCGTTTTCCATTAAAGGAAATAAGGGGTTTTAAAAAATAAATCGGATTATTTTACTAAATTCAACTGAACAGCCTCCGTAGTTGAAGGAAATAAAAGGAATCAATTCGTACCTGGAAATGATTTCTGTTTTGATCCATCATTTAATAGTTTTCTCACGTAGAGAGTTTAGGATTCATTTATATTCTGTCTGCCGCTAAGTGTTTTGCTTTTTAGTGAAGTCTTTTTGATGGTGGTAACTGAGTAACACACTTTCTTTTACGTAAGATGAAGCTGTGTTAGGGATAGTTTTGAAGTTGTGCTAGGCATGGTTCATGGTTTATTTAAATGAAGGTTCACAAAACAAATTTCAAACACAAATATTCATATATAAAGTAACTTACAAGTTAAAATGTATTTGACTTCTTTTATAAAACTCCATTTTACAGTACTTATTTTACATGTAATACCAAATAAATATTTTTCACGAAGTTTTTTTATATCATCAATGGCATCTTAAAATGCTTGAAACGATAACTGACCAATGTCGTGCTGTAGTATTCAAATTTGTTTAAACGTCCTATTTATTTTATTGTGTGTGGTCCATAATATCTAATGAGATCAGTTTTAACTTATGCATGTGAAACCTGGGCAACAACTTTGTCAGATAAAAAGATACTGGTGACCTTTGAAAGAAAAATCCTTAGAAGTACATTTGGAGGAATAAAACAAAATAATATATGTCTCAATAACAACTGACATAATAAATTCCATCAAATTGCAAAGAATAAAGTGGGCAGGCCATCTAATCAGAATTTACAATGACCGAACAAGAAAAAAGGTCTTCGATGCAAAACGTACAGGAAAGCGAAAACGAAGAAAACTCAACCTGAAATGTACAGACTCCTGTTAAGAGACAAAGTAAAAAACTGGAAGAATTTGGACTCCAGAAGGGTGTCTTGGAAAAAGATTATTGAGAAGGCCAGGGTCCATACTGGGCTATCATGCCACTGAACTAGAAAAAGAAGTGGCCCATAATAACTTAAATTTAAGATAGGCATCGATATGGAATCGTCAGGAATGACTTGAGAATTAAAGGGTTAAATACTTATAATTGGTGCTCCTCCAAATAAAAATTATGTATGTAGTGATCCTGGAAGTTCTAATGTTTGCAACAGATGTCCTAAACGATTGGGACAAATAGTCCCCGATCAAATGTACGTATCATTTAATACGTACTCATAACACTGAGCTTCCTATAGCTCTGACCCAAATTGTGTGCTTGGCCAAAATAATGATGAATACCTAATTATTAAACTTAACATTTTATTATTCGTAAACATTATTTACAGTTATGGACATGCAATTAGGACATTATAATGGCAACGGAATTAAACTACTTATTTAATCTAATAATCTCTACTAAATATTCTTTAACTATGGGTGGTGACCGTAGTCTTAAAGACAGTGATTAACTTGGGACGCAGGAGAATGGGCGCACCACTAATACCGGAGATGGACATCTGTAGTAGGGTGGCTCAGGGTGTATTCCAGTACGGCTTGGGCTTGATAGTGGGGAGGAAAGGAGCTGGGTCTTCACTCCCTGGACGCAGGAGAACGAGCTTCTATAATTACATAGACAGGCAACTCTCGATACACTCCTCAGAAAATCAGGAGACACCTCACTCCAGGACTTTCGTCTCCTCTCCTCCTCAATTTTTTTCGGAGATCCTCTCATTCTCTCCTCTTCTTCTCAAGCCCAATCTTTTTTATAATCCAATAATATTTACTCATAGCAATAAATATTGGGTGCAACCCTTTTTCTATTTACTATGAGCATTTGGGATCCTCCTCCAGATGCATACCAAGGTTCTACATGACATTCTCTTGGGAACCTTTTCTCGTTGCTGGTGGCCACACATCCTGGCCTTAGGTGACCCATGTCCACTACTTCATCTTAATTGAAAATTAACTTGTTAGTTCGCTTCATTGCCATAAGATTCCCTTGGAATCCTTGAATCAAATCATTCCTTCACAAATCACCTTAACAGTCACCACCTGCTATACACATCTTTGTCTTTCGCAGGTTTAATCTGCCAAGATTAATTTTCTGCAGTTCTAGTAGATGACAAGACTGGTACATATTATGCTAGAACATTTCCTGAATCATCCCTTCATAAATCACCTTAATAGTCCTCACTTGCTATACACACCTTTGTCTTTCGCAAGTTTAATCTGCCAAGATTAACTTTCTGCAGTTCCAGTAGACGACAAGACTGGAACATATTATACCAGAACATTTCCTGAATCAAGTCATTCCTTCACAAATCACCTTAACAGTCACCACCTACTATACACACTTTGTCTTTCGCAGGTTTAATCTGCCAAGATTAACTTTCTGCAGTCTCAGTAGACAAGACTGAGACATATTATCCCAGAACATTTCTTGAATCAAGTCATTCCTTCACAAATCACCTTAATAGTCACCACCTTATATACACATCTTTGTCTTTCGCATGTTTAATCTGCCAAGATTAACTTTCTGCTGTCCCAGTAGACGACAAGACTGGGACATATTACGCGAGAACATTTCTTGAATCAAGTCATCCCTTCATAAATCACCTTAATAGTCACCACCTGCTATACACACCTTTGTCTTTCGCAAGTTTAATCTGCCAAGATTAACTTTTTTACTGTCCCAGTAGACGACAAGACTGGGACATATTATACCAGAACATTTCCTGAATCAAGTCATTCCTTCACAAATCACCTTAATAGTCACCACCTGCTATACACACCTTTGTCTTTCGCAGGTTTAATCTGCCAAGATTAACTTTCTGCTGTCCCAGTAGACGACAAGACTGGGACATATTACGCGAGAACATTTCTTGAATCAAGTCATCCCTTCATAAATCACCTTAATAGTCACCACCTGCTATACACACCTTTGTCTTTCGCAAGTTTAATCTGCCAAGATTAACTTTCTGCAGTTCCAGTAGACGACAAGACTGGAACATATTATACCAGAACAATTCCTGAATCAAATCATTCCTTCACAAATCACCTTAACAGTTACCACCTGCTATACACATCTTTGTCTTTCGCAGATTTAATCTGCCAAGATTAACTTTCTGTTGTCCCAGTAGACGACAAGACTGGGACATATTATCCCAGAACATTTCCTGAATCAAGTCATTCCTTCACAAATCACCTTAATAGTCACCACCTGCTATACACATCTTTGTCTTTCGCAGGTTTAATCTGCCAAGATTAACTTTCTGCTGTCCCAGTAGACGACAAGACTGGGACATATTATACCAGAACATTTCCTGAATCAAGTCATTCCTTCCCAAATCTCTTAACTGTCACCTCCTGTTATACACATCTTTGTCTTTCTCAGGTTTAATCTGCCAAGATTCACTTTCTGTTGTCCCAGTAGACGACAAGACTGGGACATATTATACCAGAACATTTCCTGAATCAAGTCATTCATTCACAAATCACCTTAATAGTCCCCACTTGCTATACACACCTTTGTCTTTCACAGGTTTAACCTGGCAAGATTAATTTTTTACTGTCCCAGTAGACGACAAGACTGGGATATATTATACCAGAACGTTTCCTGAATCAAGTCGTTCCTTCACAAATCACCTTAATAGTCACCACCTTATATACGCATTTTTTTTATTTCGCATGTTTAATCTGCCAAGATTAACTTCCACCAATAGACAACGAGACTGGGACATATTATCCCAGAACATTTCCAAGACATCCGAGGTAGCTCAACGGCAATGCTCTCGTAACTAGTGGTTTGTGGGTTCGGATCCCGAGCCAGCCTAAAACCCACAGTGTTCTTTAAAGATGACTGAGGCACGTAAAATAGGTTCGTGGTCTCAATGTCCTCCAAGTTCTCAATCAATACCTCTGAGGGTGTCAGACCAAGCCTATAGGTCTTGTACTTGGTCCCTGCTTCAAAATTACGAGGACCCACTTGAGCAAAAAGTCGTTCTTTCACCATAACGTGCTCATTAAAACGAAAGGAACACCCATTTACCTTAATACTAGTAGCATATGATTTACCCATGCTTCGTTTGTCCAAGTGGCAGAAACAACAACATTTCCAAGAAACGGGAAAAGTTAAATACTTAAAAGTCATTCTACGATTCTTTTAGCGTTATTAAATCTTTTTCACACGTCAATATGTACTCGTTAGTTTATGATTCCTTTTATTCATTTTTTATAACACGAGAAATCCGCTTATTCTTCAACGGAAAAATTAATCGTAAATTGAATATGCTGCTTTTTCAACGCGTACATGTTAATGTGCAAAAAGATCTTTACCTTTCTTTTAGCAACATTAAGTCAAACTGCTTTTCACAGCAGAATTTTAATCATGCAAAAATAGGATCGAAAATATTAAAACCACTAGCTTTAAAATTGTAAAAAAAAATGTAATTGTTCATTTACTAATTTCATCTTGTGAACATAATTGAATTAACTAAAAAGGTTTTTTAACCAAGACTACCCACATTACGCAAGTAAAATTGAATTCGCGAATTTTGATTACTCAAAACTGATTATTCAAGCCATATAATTATTAGGTTTTCCCTACTATTCCTTTCGTGATGTACTATAACGTTATTATGCCAGAATATTCCTGAACTCGCTTACCTTAAAACACCCACACAAAAGAAGAAGAATTTGTTTCGCAACAGTTTGTTACAAGATATGATTTAAAACGTATGAATTCTCTTTGCGTTTGGTTTTCCGCCAAATGAAATAAAGAGTTTTAAAATAAATCTCATTATTCATTGAGTAAGACTAAAAAGTCAGCATGCTTTTTTTTCGTAATTTAAAGAAGGAAAGAAAGAGAATAAATTCGTACCAGAAAATTATTTGTTTGTTTTAACATTTAATACTAGCTATCTAACGCATTGGATGTTTCCTCGATATTTAAATGTCTTTCAGTATACCTCAGATATCACTAAGGGTAAAAAAAGGAAGTGAGAAAACTGTGAATTTCTAGAGCCTCGTTTTGCCAATAAATTTCCCTTCATTTTACTGGGTAAAATGGATTTTACTTGGACAGAAAAACCCGTTTACATGAGCAATGACTTCAACCCTACTTTTTACCAGGATTGTCGTCAGATGTCACATGATCACAGTTGAATACCATCCCATCATTCAGTATATTGGCTCTTGTTTATGGTACAAAATGCGACATCTAAGATTTTTTCATTTTTTTAATGAATTAAGTGAAAAGTTAATTACGCTGGTGTGGAAAACTTAAGCAACAGGTGGGGTTTTGCTATAACTCCACGAGAAATCATTTAAGAGACATAAAATTCAGAAATGAGAGAAAGTATTATGTACAAAAAGTACGACGAAAGCTTCGGCGCTGAAAAAGGAATACAATGCATACAGTATGAAATCAAACAAAAACAAGCTTTATTGAACGCATAGAATCATAACTCATGATTGTCTATCGAAGAGGAAGAAGAACATGCAGATGTTCCTTAATATGGGATATAGCCTCCCCTAACTGCCATGGTTGCTTCGCACCGTCTCCCGATACTGAAAAGCAGCTGTTCCAACATTTCTTGCGGTAGGAGTGCCCATTCCGCAATCAGAAAATTTTTGAGTTGTTGGGTGTCCTCCGGAGGATGTAAGCGTGCTGAAATAAGTCTCCGCAAAGTATCCCACACCTGTTTGATGGGATTTAAATCAGAAGAGTCTAAGTCGTGCTTTTCCTCTAGTGATGTTTGTCAAAATAAAAGACGTATCCCTTTGCCATAATCCGTGCGGCCTCTGATTCCTGTGCTTGGTCCTCCCAAGTGGCATTAGCAACATCAAGTGGCAGATCTCTTGAACTAAATATAAAATGACCATTTTTCATGTTATTTGTATTGCATCTGTAAATTTTTTAATCTCGTTTGCTCGTTTTTGTGTTGTCTATAGCGACGTACTATAAGTGTTTTGTGTTTGAAAAGAAGTGTTTTCATTCACTTAATTAACTACATCGTAACAATGACTTTTCTTCATTTTTATAAAACCCCTAACTTTAAAATTTAAAAAAAAAGAAAAACTGATAATAGACTGTCCATTTTCAAATTTATTCTCGGAACTGAAAATATAATTAATTAGGTTACCTAAAAGGAGGTTTTATCTAACCTAAATTATCCTCACCTCTCGAAAGAAAAATTGAATTCCCGAATTTTAAATGATCGAAAAGCAGTAGCCATAAAAAGATTCGATTTTCACAGCGATTCCACAGCGACAGTTCCGGTGAATCCGGAACAAAACAACTCAACATTACTGTGATCCGTCTGGGCTCTTTTCAGAAGAACTTTCTAGAAGTCGCATCAAGAGAACACAGCCACAAGACAGCTGGTATCCTGTCCATTCATGCTATTTGTATTACATCTGAAAATTTCTTAATGTTATTTGATCGTTTTTGTGTTGTATATAGTGACGAAATATAAGTTTTTTTTTCTTTTTGAAAAGCAATTCACTTAATTAATTACATGGCAACAATGATTTTTCCCCATTTTTATAAAACCCCGTAACTTTAAAACTTAAAAAAAGAAAAACTAATAATAGACTGTCCATTTGCAAATTTATTCTTGGAACTGAAAATATAATTAATTGGGTTACCTAAAAGGGGTTTTTTCTAACCTAAATTATTCTCATCTCGCGAAAAGAAAATTGAATTTTAAATAATTGAAAAATGGAAACCATAAAAAGGTTCGATTTCCACCGTGCTCCTAATCGAAGATGTATCTAAATGTTATCATGACGGAATATTCATGAATTCACTTTGCGTACAATACTCCCCGCAAAAGAGGAAAAATTCGTTTAAGTTTAAACAGTTTATTACAAGGTGTGATTTAAAATGTAATAAATCTTTTTCCATTTCGTTTTCCATTAAATGAAATAAGGAGTTTTAAAAATAAATCGGATTATTTTACTGGGTTCAACTGAACAGCCTCAGTAGTTGAAGGAAATAAAAGGAATCAATTCGTACCTGGAAATGATTTCTGTTTTGATCCATCATTTAATAGTTTTCTCACGTAGAGAGTTTGGGATTCATTTATATTCTGTCTGCCGCTAAGTGTTTTGCTTTTCCGTAAAGTCTTTTTGATTTTGGTAACTGAGAGACACACATTCTTTTGCGTAAGATGAAGCTGTGTTGGGTATAGTTTTGTAATTGCGTCCTTAGTGGATCATGGTTTATTTAAATGAAGATTCACAAAACAAATTTCGAAAGACAAATTTTGAAAAACAAATATGCATATATGACGTAACATACCAGTTGAAATGCATTTGAGTTTTACAAAGGAAGTTTTTAAGATAAAAGAAAATAAGATCTCATAGGTAAAACAAATTGAGGCATACTATTTCTTAGTAATCTTGGGGCAACTTTATGTGCTCATGG
>CM063507.1:46708329-46710562 GCA_032207245.1 Pardosa pseudoannulata | reverse complement strand
CTTTATGTGCTCATGGAGGAACAGATTAAGACATTTATGACATAATTATAAAAGCTCGTAATTGTTTTTTGGTTTTCTATAAAAAAAATTGAATATACATCACTATCCTTCTTTTACGTAAAATGAATCTGTGTTGAGGATAGTTTTGCAATTGCGCCCGTAATGGATCATGGTTTATTTAAATGAAGATTCACAAAACAAATTTCGAAAGACAAATTTTGAAAAACAAATATGCATATATGACGTAACATACCAGTTGAAATGCATTTGAGTTTTACAAAGGAAGTTTTTAAGATAAAAGAAAATAAGATGTCATAGGTAAAACAAATTGAGGCATACTATTTCTTAGTAATCTTGGGGCAACTTTATGTGCTGAAGGAGGAATAGATTAAGACATTTATGACATAATTATAAAAGCTCGTAATTGTTTTTTGGTTTTCTATAAAAAAAATTGAATATACATCACTATCCTTCTTTTACGTAAAATGAATCTGTGTTGAGGATAGTTTTGCAATTGCGCCCGTAATAGATCATGCTTTATTTAAATGAAAATTCACAAAACAAATTTCGAAAGATAAATTTTAAAAAACAAATATGCATATATTATGTAACATACAAGTTGAAATGCATTCGATTTTTACAAATGTAAACTTTTAAGATGAAAGAAAATAAGATCTCATAGGTAAAACAAATTGAGTCATACTATTTCTTAGTAATCTTGGGGCAACTTTATGTGCTGAAGGAGGAATAGATTAAGACGTTTATGACATAATTATAAAAGCTCGTTATTTGTTTTTTGGTTTTCTATAAAAAATTGAATATACATCACTATCCTTCTTTTACTTAAAATTAATCTGTGTTGAGGATAGTTTTGCAATTGCGCCCGTAATGGATCATGCTTTATTTAAATGGAGATTCACAAAACAAATTTCGAAAGACAAATTTTGAAAACAAATATGCATATATGACATAACTTACAAGTTAAAATACATATGAGTTTTACAAGAAAAATTTTTAAGATGAAAGAAAATAAGATCTCATAGGTAAAACAAATTGAGTCACACTATTTCATAGCAATCTTGGGGCAATTTTACATGCTCAAGGGGGAACAGATGAAGACCTTTATGGCATAATTATAAAAATTCGTAATTGTTTTTGGTTTTCTATAAAAAAAAATGAATATACATCACTATCCACCTTTTACGTAAAATGAAGCTGTGTTAATGATAGGAATATGGTACCGGAATATGGCAGCACCCTTAGAGAGCTATCATGTACCGGTCCAGATATATCACTGGAGACTGTGACATGTCTCCACTGTAATATGGTATATGGTACCGGACTATGGTAGCACCTTTAGAGAGCTACCATATGCAGGTCGAGATATATCACAGGCGACTGTGACATACCATCACTTTAATATGGTATATGGTACCAGAATATGGTAGCACCCTTAGAGAGCTACCATATACCGGTCGAGATATATCACAGGCGACTGTGACATACCATCACTTTAATATGGTATATGGTACCAGAATATGGTAGCACCCTTAGAGAGCTACCATATACCGGTCGAAATATATCACAGGCGACTGTGACATACCATCACTTTAATATTGTATATGGTACCAGAATATGGTAGCACCCTTAGAGAGCTACCATATACCGGTCGAGATATATCACTGGCGACTGTAACATATCTACACTGTAAAATGGTATATGGTACCTGAATATGGTAGCACCCTTAGAGAGCTACCATATACCGGTCGAGATATATCACTGGCGACTGTAACATATCTACACTGTAAAATGGTATATGGTACCTGAATATGGTAGCACCCATAGAGAGCTACCATATACCGGTCGAGATATATCACTGGCGACTGTAACATATTTCCACTGTAATATGGTATATGGTACCGAAATATGGTAGCACTCTTCGAGAGCTACCATATACCGATCGAAATATATCACAGGTGACTTTTACATATCTACACTGTAAAATGGTATATGGTACCGGAATATGGTAGCACCCTTAGAGAGCTACCATATACCGGTCCAGATATATCACAGGAGACTGTGACATATCTACACTGTAAAATGGTATATGGTACCAGAATATGGTAGCACCCTTAGAGAGCTACCATATACCGGTCGAAATATATCACAGGTGACTTTTACATATCTACACTGTAAAATGGTATATGGTACCTGAATATGGTAGCACCCATAG
>CM063507.1:46700829-46703329 GCA_032207245.1 Pardosa pseudoannulata | reverse complement strand
CTTAAATTCCTTTTTCGCTACCGCTAACGGGCCATATGTGCACTACAGCGTCCCTCGATTAATAAACATTACCCGAGTCTTTTTGCTCAAATAGCCCTCACAATGGCTCAGATCCGCTGGCTCCAGCGCACGGACAGTTTTCAATTACGTCTCTTTATGCGTGAGTCGTGGGTTTGTTGACGGGACACAAACACCTAGTACACAAACAGCTATTGTTAGGACCGCTCGTTTCTACCTGCTACTAACCGTAATTGTCCGCTGTGAAAGGTCACCTTCCGTTCTTCTCTCGCTATGGTCATGTAATGGATCTCTACAATCCAAACTGTAAGTCATTCAAGGGTTACTAGGATGTCTTCAAAACCGAAACGAATCTGATTGGTTAGGTTCCCTGATCAAACTTGATTTCTAAGGTTTAGTGAATGTCGCCTTGACCTGGGTTTAACAAAACCTCTTTGCGAAGCTAATGGAGTGTCGCGACGTCACACCACTTAGGAATGACACATGGTTTGGTTTTGGAGCGCTACGGTCTACTTTTTGCAACACGAGGGCTGATGAGGCCGGGACCTACTGCTTAAAGCCGATTCCGAACGGCTACGAACATCCATGCCATTGTGGGATTCGAACCTATGAACTCCAGTTCCGTAGGCCAACACCCTAACCATTCGACCATCGTTCTGCAAGGAATGACACATAAATAAGCATATAAATGAACGAATCACGTGATTTTCTATACTCTCGTCACCAAACGGTGGATATAACCTCAACTGATCAGCAACTGATCTAACCTCCTAACATTCTTTTACTCCAATATTTTAGTCTGCTTCTACAGGTTTTTCTCCTAGTAATTAAATAAGGAACCAAATATCAAAATGTATTCGGTAATAATCAAAATTATTTCCAAGTTCATTATTTCTCTTTTCTTATAAATATAAACCTTCCCTTGTCCTTACATTTAATCCTTCACCTTGACAATGCTTCTTTCCCCTTTCCGAAGGCATTGCCCAAGTAAAGGTTACCCATTCCAAACACGTCATCATTAACGGCGTTCGAATTTCGCCGACGGTGTCCATTATCAACATTTCCCTTCCCACTCAAGCTGTCACGAGGAAAACAACTTATTCCCGATGCCGGCGCTTAAGTGATTAATTACGCATCGCTCCGTGCGTAAACGGGGGTGAACTCATCTGTCTCGTGACTGTTTGAATTATTTACGCGCACTGAATTTCCCAGACAAGCGACCGGGTTGCCTTGGAATGGAATACTTAACAAATCGAGTAAAAAAAAGAATTATCTGTTCTTTAAGAATGAGTTAATGTTGTAAGACATTGTCCGGGTCGAATTTCTCGCGTATTTATGGTAATGTAGTAGAATTTTGATATTCTTAGAAGCACTGGAAATAATTCTCATTATCCAGTCATACACGGATGTTCACTTGTTATATAGCATGTATAGTAAACTTCGGACTGGCTTTTTTCTCCTCAAAAGTTGTTCGTAAGCATACACTTCCAGATTTTTTTAAAGGTGAACGTTTCTGTTATGTTTGTCTTCTTTAAAAAAGTCTCAAAATTTAATTTTGAGAAAATTACAAAATCTATATTATTTTACATTTTCTCGTTCTTAATCATCATACGAATCATCAACCGAACAATGGCTGAACTCATCTTCGATGTCGGAATTCATAGGTTCGAATCCCTCAGTGGCATGGATGTCCGTAACCTTTCGGAATCGGCTTTAATCAGTAGGTCCAGGCTTCATTAGACCTCGTGTTACAAAAAGCCGTCAAAGTTTCAAAATCGTCGCTCTTAAACCAAAACCAAACTTAATCATCCTATTTAGTAAAAAGTAAAAAACATACTAATCACCGTAACACACAGATTACTGTCCTTACATTTGTATAACACTTTTCGTAGTTTTTTTTTTTTTTTTTTTTTTTTTTTTTTTATTTTTTTTTTAAACTTTGACGGTTATGAACGAGTTCAGCTCGCAATCGAATCTTGCTTCATAATGCGCGCAAACGAGTTCAACTCGTGCTTCTACAGGTTTTTCTCCTAGTAATTAAATAACTGAACAAATATCAAAATGTATTCGGTACTAATCAAAACTATTTCCAATTTCATCTTTCCCTTTTTCTTATAGATCTATATCTTCCCTTGTCCTTTCATTTAATCTTTCACCTTGACAATGCTTCTTTCCCCTTTCCGAAGGCATTGCCCAAGTAAAGGTTACCCATTCCAAACACGTCATCATTAACGGCGTTCGAATTTCGCCGACGGTGTCCATTATCAATATTTCCCTTCCCACTCAAGCTGTCACGAGGAAAACAACTTATTCCCGATGCCGGCGCGTAAGTGATTAATTACGCATCGCTCCGTGCGTAAACGGGGGTGAACTCATCTGTCTCATGACTGTTTGAATTATTTACGCGCACTGAATTTCCCAGACAAGCGATCGGGTTGCCTTGGAATGGAATACTTTAACAAATCGAGTAAAAAAAAAAAAA
>CM063507.1:46688329-46695829 GCA_032207245.1 Pardosa pseudoannulata | reverse complement strand
GAAAACCAAATCAGGTTATGTATTGGTCTCATCGATGGATTTTGCATAATCCAGTTTACTCAGAAGTAATGCCCGTAAATCGTTTTATTTTTCTTATTCGATATTTACATTTTTGCAATAATGAAGCTGAAAAAAAATGATTTTCCAAATCCAAAACTTTTGAACTAACATGTTGAGTGCAATCCGCCTCAAGCAAATATGCAATGGCTACAAAACTTTAAAAATTTTACCCATGTACTTCAAAATATCAATTTTTAACTACTAAGTAGAATTTATTTTGTAGTAAACATTTGATTTTTGAAATAAAAAATGGGACAATTTGTGTACCCAAATCATCAAAATAACTTGACAGTTAAAGGGTTAAGCTGAAGGTCCCGGTCTCATTAGCCCTCGTGTTGCAAAATAGTAGACCGTAGCACTCCAAACCAAAACCAAAAGACCTTACCGGTCCTGCTTAAATTGCAGCGGGCAGTATTACTGTTTTGTACAGTAATACCTTGGTTTTAATAGATAAATGAGGGCCGAAAAGTAGTGAACGAAGATCGACTTGCCTAGCTTTAATTCTGTTTTTTTATATGCGTAATGTGCGGCTTTAAGTGAGCTGTTTGTCAATAGTGACACCTAGATATTTGACTGAGTTTCCCCATTCCCAAAATTCTCGTCTTCTTATACTTGAAATTCAGTTACGATCCCGCCAACCGTTTTCTGTCCATTTACAAGTCCACTTACCTAAAAACTGTAGCTAAAGTTACAGCTAGTTAAATAGTCGAATTCTCATTCGTTGGCTATCCTTTCTGGAATCTTCTCACAGTAATGCTCCGAAACTATTAACACAACCGACCAAGGCCTATGGAACCCAATTGTCAACTTTCCAAACACTGCGTCACTTCCCTATTGTAATCTGATCAAGCAGGTGGGACCCAGTTCGGTTGATTCCGGTCTTTAATGTTCTGAACAAGGGGGTCTTCACACCGTTGTCGGTAACAATCATGAAGGACTAATTACAAATGGATGGATTTTCAGGATGGTATTAAAACAGCATTGGAGTCTGATTCATAGGGTCTGCGTAACATAAAATCCAGCCTGGGAAGACTATTTTATCATCTGACTATTATATCGTAATCCGGCTCCCAATAAGTTAAAATGCTATATATTTATGCTTTTAAATGCTTATTACTTTTATGAAATGTAATTTTCTTTAGGTTAAAAGTTTATTTTAAAAATTGGATAACATATGTAATGCCTCCCACTGTACCTAGATCTTGCAAATTTCCTAGATTAACATATTATTATCATTGCTACAGTTCAAATATGGGGCTTACATCTGAGTCGAATTGGAAGAACTTGCCAACAAGAGGTAAGAGAACTTATGATAATAAACTGTCATTAAATCCTTTAATTGTTCTATTTCTGAGGACCAATAAAAATAATCAGTTTTAGATATCTTCGGGATTGCACTTTTCCTATTAACTCTCTGATAAATTTACACTGTATGAATATCAAATTTAAATTATGAATTAGACTGAAATGAAATTAGCTTTACCTTTATAGATTTTTATTTGATGAGTTTCTTATTCTGTAATATGAATTCATTAAGTCTAAGCTCTTTGTAAACATTTTTTTTCGATTACTAAGGCACCTTAGTAGTAAAAATAGATAAAGATGGAATTATAACACTTAATTAGAGAAATCGTCACTTTCTCATGTATTCATCACTTGCTTGTGAAGAAAATATATTTATCGGAAGCAAATAATAAAACACAATATGCTTGTTTAAGTTGCACCTTCAAAAACCTGTTGTACTTCTAACAGTAATTGCCTTGATTTACTGCTACAGTGTTTATCAAATTATAAACATACATGAAAAGGCTGGTTTCATGTACAAAGACTTCTTAACTTCTCTTTCTACTTCTCCATAAACTAAGCTCTACAACCTTTTACTGACCAAGACTGTCTGGCAAAGCAGATCCGACTTCTGGCTCAATATCTTTCCAATGATTTATTCCCAGAAACTTTACATCTTTCTCCACTTTGTTCAACTATCTACTGGAAAGTATTCCTCCTTTGTCCAAGACTGCCTCGTAAATCCTCTTCCATCCGACTTCTGACTCAATATCCTTCCAATGATTTCTTCCCAGCAACTTTACATCTTTCTCCACTTTGTTCAACCATCTACTGGAAAGTCTTCTTCCTTTGTCCAAGACTGCCTCGTAAATCCTATTCCATCCGACTTCTGACTCAATATCCTTACAATAATTCATTCTCAGCAACTTTACATCTTTCTCCACTTTGTTCAACCATCTACTGGAAAGTCTTCCTCCTTTGTGTAGACTATTTTAGAAAATGCAATCTTTTTAGTTATATTCGAATCTCTATTATCTAAACAAAAGGCCAAACACTCTGATGTGATATTATTTGAGTATTTTCACAATGTCAAGTTCAATAAACTTTTTCGTAGATTTCGGAATTTTATAAAATTATTCATTGTTCTCCATTTTAATCTAAAACTCATTCTCAAATACGAAGATACATTTTTTTCTCAAGCCCGAAGACAACACCACGGATAATTAATTATAGCCGCGACCTACTCTCTCCAGTGATAGTTTAAAAACCTTCAAATACGGGATGATTTGATTATTTTAATATGTCACGTTCATTAAATAGTTTTGTAGATTTTTGTAACTGTATAAGATCATCCATATATTTTTATTCACTTCTATGAAAGAATAAGCTAATCCCTGAAGTAATCAAAGATATACAAAGCAATTTGTGGCTGCGAAATTTGGATCTTGTCACAAAAAGATACTAAAGATTTTAAAATATTTCATGGTAAAAAATTGAGAAAGATATATATACCAATTCAGGTAGATAGTACTATATGGAGTATAAGAATTAATAGGGAAGTAGAAGTGATCCTAAAATACAAAGACATAGTAAATTTTATTGAGGTACAACGGTTATCGTAGCTCGGCTACATAGAGAGACAAGGTAGTCGAGTGGCAAAGTTATTATAATGGAAGCCAATAGTAAAATAACTTAGTAAAATTTATTGCGGCGCAACTTTCGTCGTAGCTTCGGCCACATAGAAAGACAAGCTAGTAGTCAAGTAGCAAAGTTATTATAATAGAATTCAATAGTAAAATAACATAGTAAAATCAATTGTGGCGCAACTTTTATCGTAGCTCGATCACAGAGAGACAAGCTGGTAGTCAAGGGCAAAGTTATTATAATGGAATTTAATAGCAAAATAACATAGTAAAATCAATTGTGGCGCAACTTTTATCGTAGCTCGGCCACATAGAGAGACAAGCTGGTAGTCGAGGGCAAAGTTATTATAATGGAATTCAATAGTAAAATAACATAGTAAAATCAATTGTGGCGCAACTTTTATCGTAACTCGGCCACATAGAGAAACAAGCTGGTAGTCGAGGGCAAAGTTATTATAATGGAATTCAATAGTAAAATAACATAGTAAAATCAATTATGGCGCAACTTTTATCGTAGCTCGACCACACAAAAAGACAAGCTGGTAGTCGAGGACAAAGTTATTATAATGGAATTCAATAGTAAAATAACATAGTAAAATCAATTGTGGAGCAACTTTTATCGTAGCTTGGCCACATAGACAAGCTGGTAGTCGAGGACAAAGTTATTGTAATGGAATTTAATAGTAAAATAACATGGTATAATCAATTGTGACGCAACTTTTATCGTAACTCGACCATAGAGAGAGACAAATATAGTTGAGGGAAAATAATGGAATTCAATAATAAAAAACATAGTAAAATCAATTGTGGCGACTTTTTGAGTAGCTCGACCACAAAAGAAGCTGATAGTCGAGGACAAAGAGTAATGAATAATAGTAAAATATGATCAATTTCTTTATCTTCAAATAGAGAGACTGGTAGTGAGTGATAAAGTATTATAGACATATACAAGACCTAGAGAAGGCCATTATAACGATGTTTTGAATTATCTATCAAGAATGAGGATAAACATTTGGAAATAGAAGACTCGAGATAGAGCCTTCTGGAAAAAGATTTTGAGGCAGGCTAAGGCCCATTCTAGGTTGTAAAATCACAGAAGAAGATAAAGTCCTTTACTGATCATATCCCTTTTTGAGGTCAAAAGTTTTCTTTCTCAAATTCAAGACTTAAACCAATGATAAATAATTATAGACATATAGCTCTTCTTGTCGATGATAGTAATAATCGTGTTCCACTCTTTCAGAGGAAGGCTTGGGACGCTTGTTGAAGTGGATTGTCCAGGCTCCCTTACTGGCGGTACTCCATGTCACCATTCCTGATTGCAGAAAAGACAGATGGAGGAAATATTACCTTCTCACATTCCTCTGTTCTATCACGTGGACGGCCATCTTTTCTTACGTCATGGTCTGGATGGTAAGACCAGCGTGCACAGAGACTGATAGATGAACTAAAAATGCCTCTCAATCTCAAATAACAAACATAAAACTGAACTGAAAGGAGTAAAAAATATTCAATTAATATTAAAGAATTATAAAGTAAGACCTACTGGAAATTTATGCTTACGTTATTGAAATTAGAAACATTTTTACGCGGAAATTTTAAATAGACACTTTTTGGATAAGGTTGGGAATTTGAAAGAACAATTTCAATTTAGTTCTTTACATCTGTATATGGGAGATTAAGGGAAGAATGTCACAAATTTCAAATTTTACCGGAGATCATAATTGGTTTTTTACAAATTTGTTAGGCAGTTTTCAGTGAAAAGGTTTATGAACTTTTTGGGGTAATAGGAAAGATATTTCGTAGGGAGGTTTGGTTTAGTTCGGAGAACTACGATTTACATTTTTCTATTCGATAACTTATGTGACTTGTACCTACAGCTTAAACTCGTGTACTACCTGCAACCAGCCACCCACCTGAAGTTGGGTGTAGGATTTGAATTCCTGGTTCGGTCTGACCGTCCGGCAACAATGCGTTACGCAGGGACCAAATCAGCATTCCGCCCATAAAATTAAAAATAACAAAAAAATGTAGACAATCTAGACAAATAAGTAGAGCTAATGAAGTTTCCTAAAGTGCGGGGGATACTCCGCAGGATGTGGCCGGGCATTGCCATGCAGAATGATAGGGGCGTTCTGCATAAAGTGCAGAATTTTTCTCATGCTCAGGTGTTCCTTCATAATGTGCACCACAGTCGTATGAGAAAATCCTGTCTTTCGGACCAGCTCACGAATCGTTTGTCATTGATCACTGTCGATTAGTGCAGCAACAGCATGCATTTCGGCATCGCTGACACTAGGACGACCTGGACGATGCATGTCTGCCACATTCGGGCATCTTTCATTGAAGGCTTTTACCCATCTTGCTAGAGTTCTGCAAGGCAAAGCAGATTCTTCGCAAGCTTCTTGATGCCTTAGATGACATTGTCGTGATGTACCACTTCTGGCACATTGAATTTTTATCCAGTTTCGTTGTTCTTGTTTTGAAAACATCCTAACAACACTTACTTTAGATCGCAAGCTAATACAAGTACTAGTTCACTCCGCATTCGAATGGCGTAGGAAGGACGAGTCATTTTACTGAGAGGTAAGGTAGATAAGTAGCTTACGTGTGGTATAAGTGATATTCTTTGGTTTGTTGTGTGGTGTTTTTACAATAGTGTTGCCACTATTAAAGTTCCAACCCTCGTATTTCACAATTTTTCCTAAATTTTAATTATTTTTATTGTGTTGTAAATTATTTCTGTTCAATACTTCAAGTGTATGTAACTATTTTTCTAATCACAGCTCTTATTCGATTCGTATTGTCTTTCTATATTTTCAGATAAGCAGTTGAAATGTATGTAAGAGTTTTGTCAGCATTGTGGCAAAACTTGAAACTTCACTCTCCCACCTCTCTCATTATAACTCTGTCACTAATCTCCTGTTTTTTATAGGTGACTCTAGTAGGCTATACACTTAGAATCCCTGACAGCATCATGGGCATAACATTCCTCGCTGCAGGAACCAGTGTACCGGACGCTTTTGCCAGCTTAATCGTTGCCAGACAAGGTAAATTGAAAAATCACCTTTTAATATATGAGGGGTGGGGTAAAAGTCATGTCAACTATTTGTTTTTCTTGAAGATACCAATCCGGTTGGAAAATGTCACATGTACAGACGAAAGAACAAGGTTTTAACTACATGT
Organism: Pardosa pseudoannulata; assembly: GCA_032207245.1. Classification (NCBI taxonomy): domain Eukaryota; kingdom Metazoa; phylum Arthropoda; class Arachnida; order Araneae; family Lycosidae; genus Pardosa; species Pardosa pseudoannulata. The sequence continues at coordinate 46,689,656 of CM063507.1, read as the reverse complement.
GTAGACAATGAATAGCACTGAAATACAGTACCACACTAATTTATTAGGGTAGTATACAGGGGAATATGGCCTTCACGGTACAAAAGAATGACAACACAGTACACATAAAGTTGACATGACAAACCTGGGCGTAAAGAACCTTTAAGTAATACCCTGCTATTGTATGGTAGGGCACTAATCGCAAGGACAACCACTAATTCACTCTGACATTCCATCGCATTTCTCCCTCGGAGAAAGACTATTTTGGTGTAGGCTTGTTGCTCAACAGGGGTTACTTCCATCTCTTACGACACTCGCCAACTGACTGATTTCGCTGCGCTACTGCCAGCTATCACAGAGCCATCTGTTGTTCTGCATACACACTATGCCTACAGAAATTCCACACGACACAAATACGTTTGTGATCCGTTCACATATCTACAAGAAAAAAAATAGTTGCCCTGACTTATGCGCCAACCCTCGCATGTAAATGTAGAATATAATATTTTTATGACTGGGAAAATATGTATGAAAGAATGAGAAGGGAAAAAGAGTTTTATATAGATATTTTAGGAGTAATAATTTTGATGTAATATATATATATATATGTGTGTGTGTGTGTGTGTGTGTGTGTAATGAGACGGACATCACGATGAGTGGTTGCAGTCATGGCCCATAAAAATCACACCCTTTTAATTAAAGACCTTTATTAACAGATCGTTGGAGGATGGGTTCCCACTTCATTATAGGGACAGGACAAACTGAAGGGTCAATTAACATAAAATTATAAGTAAAAGTCCCTGAACACCTGGGTCAAAATCTCAGTCAAAATCTGTGGAAAAATCTGCCTCCGATAGCGTGCCTCTCCTTTTGGTTTGGAAATTTCCTAAATTGTCCGGTATGACAATATAGAGTTATAATTGGTCAGACCCCTTTCTCTGAGAGCGTAAACTGTAACCTTAGTAGTCAATTTAGGTTAAGGATTAAAAAGGGGAAAGGAAAAGGACGCGTTAATTTTTGCTCTTGACTTAAATTTGAAAACCCCTGAGAATTTTCTCGGGGTGTCTTAGGGCTTTTATACAAAATGCCCTATATAATATAATTTCCCGATCTAGTTTACTTTACCTTACAATATCCTCCCCGGGCAAAAAAAAAGGGATGAACGAAGTGAGAACCTTTCCGTTAACATAAATTTTTTACAAAATTTTAAGTAACAAAGTAAGTAACTGATGATTTCATACAGAATTATACACAAAACAAAAATATACAACATAAGTTTTTCACCAATAAACATAGATTACATATACATAATACATGTAATAAAAAATGAATAAGAAAATAATTATCA
>CM063507.1:46653329-46683329 GCA_032207245.1 Pardosa pseudoannulata | reverse complement strand
CGTGACAACCGCTTTGAAGACATCGTCGGTTTCGGAATTGTACGTGCGAACCGCTTAGATTAAAGGTTTTAGGTCATTCACTAACAAAAACTATCAAAACTTCATAATAATTTTCAACTAAATATTCTAAGAACTTTTTGCGAAATCATATTTTAAGTTTCAGCATTTTATTAAAAATACCGTTCTTGAAATTCTTTAAAATACGAATCTGAAGTTTATGAAAGTAACTTTAACTATTAAAAAATTAAAATACATGTTTAAAATTGCCCGCACTTTTTCGCTTCAAAACTTTCTAATTGCCAAGTTGCTAATTATTAAAAATACTAGAAAAATGTTTAAGCTAATCTTTATGAAAAATTAAAAAGTTTCATCCAAAAAATGCTCTTTAAAAGGCTTTAAATTCACAACTTCCGGTTCCGAAGCGTTACTTCCGTTTTGTTTTGACAACTTCACTGGTGTTTAAACAGCTGTAACTTTTCTTTAAAATGCCGTAGAGACAAAACAAATACAAATTTAGTAGCCTAAAGTTAAAATTTTCCAATAGAGAAATAAAAAAATTATGATTTTTGGCAAAAAAAAAAGTGACGTTTTCAATGTAGACGGATACTTTAAAGATGTGGCTTCGGGGAAAATCTTCCAAAGTTTGCCGAAGTTCAACAGTGGTACTCGGAAAGCGATGTCAAGTAGCGAGGGGTCAGTTAAATCCCAAACAGCGACGAGCTAGATCAGTTATACAACGATCAGAGATCGGATTGCTTCAATTCCCCTCTATAGTTCAATGTACATTGATTGAATCAAAGAAATCTTTGAGATTGAAGATCCTGAATGAGGAATTTGCACATGTGGGGGATTCGAACAACTTAGTGTTTTTCTGATAATTTCAGACTCGTAGATTCCAAAAATGTTCTCAAAAATGTAAAAAACTGGGTCCATCACTTAAAAAATTAATTTTAAAGTTAAGCGAAAATCACGTGACATCAAAACGCTCCGTGATTGGTTGTGATGTCATCGTTCATGCAGACCAATATTTTTGTATTGCTTTTAAGCGCGCACTATTTTCCGATTTTGTTTTTGCAAGTTCCTGAAATTTTCTAGCTATCAAAATTTATTTTTATTTAAACCTGAAGGTTTAGTTTATCGATCTAGATAGCTTAGTTATCTCAATTTGTCATAAATGTCTCTTCTACCTGGATTTACCAAAGGACAATCAGAAAACCTCCCGAAAATTGACAGCATGTCAATGTTTTCTTTCTTGGCAAAAAACCCGGATTTTATGGGAGCAGAAATACGAGGAATTAAAACCCAAAGATATGTAAAATCATTTATATTTTTTTCCAATTTTACTTAACATGTATTAATACTTTATTCATGCTAAACACAGCTCTTTTGTTTGTAAACACAAACAAGTCAAATAAATATACATATATCATATACACACACATTTGTAGTAGCATCGTTTTTTATAAATAGAGACGGATGTAATATTAAAATAAAAATTAGAGGAGGTATTTATTGTGAGACCGGTCTCATTAGCCTTCGTGTTGCAAAAAGTAGACCGTAGCACTCCAAAACCAAACCAATTCTTAGATATTTTAAATATGATGAAAAGAAATTTAAAATCTTTAAACGTCTTTATTTACTTAATTATTTATACATTTTTAAATAGCAATACAATTTTATTGCCTTTAATATTAATGTCAAATTAAAAAATGTATAAAATTTCTCAAATTAAATTTAATTTTTAATGTAATATCATTATTAAGTATTTTAAAAATATTATACTTTTTTTCAAATTAGTCACCAATTTAATCGAAAAATATCACTGTAATTTGATACACAAGAAAGTATGCATCTCTGAAGAAAATATTTGTAATACCTTGAAAATACATAACCTTCCCCTCCCCCGAGTTATTTATTAGATAATTATATGCTTTAGATATTTATTTGTTTTTCGATATTTATATGCTTTATAAAATATTTATTGTACTTGAACTCTGTGATAATACTCGAAAATTAGCAGTTTTAAAAGTTAAATAGCAGTGGTTAATCAACAATCCTTTTAAAGGTATAGATGTATTTTTATATACTTTAATTGTTCTAAATTAGTAATATTTAAACAAAAGCAAGCATTTACTTACCAAGAAATGGTCTTCACAAACCCATAAAGATGATTTATAGGATAATTTGGGGTTTAATTTCTCATCCCTTTTCATCGCAGTTGTCCAGATTTTACGTGTATGTGGGTATGTCGGGACGCTGAAAAATATCTTCTCATTGCAATTAGTTGTATTTTTACAGAGTGGCACAATACAATATTTAGAGTATGATTTTTAATGCCAGACATAACAAAAAAATTTCTATTATATGCGATACTTTACACAAAAACAAATTTAAAAGTCGCCTTTTAACATGTAAACAGCATAGGCGCTCGGTGTCTACATGAACGATGACGTCACAAACTCGACGGAGAAAAAGTATCGTTTTTGAAAGACGTTAAAGAGTCCGCTATAAAACCCATTAGAAATCACTCATTAGGCCCCCAAATGAAAGAAAAATAGCTACTGTCCTGCTTACTTTTTTGTCTTCTATCGTTTAAAATCAAAATTAGAAAACGTGAAAATTCCTCATTCAAGTCATTCCGGTTCACGGCTAAAAGACTGTGTTTCAAACATAAGATACGAAAGCAATCGAAATAAACATGATCTGTCTCCAACTATAGGAACGACTGTATGGGGAACCATTCCCCCTTTTATATATAATAAATAATTCCATTTTACAATTATGCTGACTAAAATTATTCGTTTTAAACTTAACTCGCTTTGAATTTTCCTAACCCTAACTCATAACCATTAAGATTTTTTCCTTTTACTCAAAAACGTAAATCGTAATGGTAACTGTAGATTGAGTATTCCATTTAGTATTTCCAATACATTTACGGTTACCATTAGGGTTTTCTTTTTATACAAAAAAAGGAAACCATAATGGTAACTGTAGGCTTGAGTATTCCATTGAGTATATCCATTACATTCACAGTTACCATTAAGTTATTACCTTTTTTGTACAAAAAAAGAGAAACCGTAATGATAACTATAGATTAAGTATTCAATTGTGTATTTTCATTACATTTACAGTTACCATTAAGTTTTCCTTTTACTGAAAAAATGTAAATTGTTATGGTAACTGTAGATTGAGTATTTCCATTGAGTATTTCCATTACATTTACAGCTACCATTGGGTTATTACCTTTTTTATACAAAAAAGAGAAATCGTAATGATAACTGTATATTGAGTATTAAATTGAGTATTTCCATTACAGTTACCGTTAAGGTTTTCCTTTTAATCAAAAAAAGTAAATCGTAATGGTAACTGTAGATTGATTATTCCATTGAGTATTTCCATTACATTTACAACTAACATTAGGGTTTTCTTTTTATACAAAAAAGGAAACCATAATGGTAACTGTAGGCTTGAGTATTCCATTGAGCATATTCATTACATTCAGAGTTACCATTAGGTTATTACGTTTTTATACAAAAAAGAGAAACCATAATGATAACTGTAGACTTGAGTATTGCGTTCAGTACTTCACCATTACATGTACAGTTACTATTAGAGTTTTCCTTTTACTCAAAAAAAGTAAACCGTAATAGTAACTGTAGATTGAGTATTCCATTGAGTATTTCCATTACATTTACAGTTACCATTAGAGTTTTCTTTTTTATACAAAAAGGAAACCATATTGGTAAATGTAGGCTTGAGTATTCCATTGAGTATATCTATTGGATTCACAGTTACCATTAGGTTATTACCTTTCTTTATGAAAAAAAGGGAAACCGTAATGATACCTGTATACTTGAGTATTGCATTGAGTATCTCCCCATTACATCTACAGTTACCATTAGAGTTTTTCTTTTACTCAAAAAAGTTAACCATAATAATAACTGTAGATTTAGTATTCCATTGAGTATTTCCAGTACATTTACTGTTACCATTAGGGTTTTCTTTTTATATAAAAAAGGAAACCATAATGGTAACTGTAGGTTTGAGTATTCCATTAAGTATATCCATTACATTCACAGTTACCATTAGGTTATTACCTTCTTTATACAAAAAGAGGAATCCCTAATGATAACTGTAGACTTTAGTGTTCAAAACGAAACTGTTTCTTTATAGTTATAACGGATTTCTTTTTATTGACCTACGTTGTTTTTTTCCTGTACTGTAGCAATTGGAAAAAATTTCCCCGTGTTGTGTTGCCGAAACGACTACCGGCATATGTGATAGTTCACTAATGTTTATAATTTTGTTGTATAAAACACTTCTGAATTGTCTTTCCATAAAAAACAATAAACATAAACGTACCTCTTTTTACTCTCATTTTTTAATTTGAAATAGATTTGATAATTTTGGACCACCCTGTATTGCATATATTGTGACATCAGTTATTTGAAAGATTTAAAATGCACTCTACGTTCAAAAATTTGAAAACCAAAAAAGTGAAAAACTAATATAAAATCTACACTGAATTTTATAGAAATCATAGTGCACTTAAGCATGTAATTGGGGGTATTTTAATTTATGATTTATCTGATTCTTTCATTTTCCTTTACATTCTATCATTTCTTCTAAAAATACCTTTTCTCTTGCAGGCCATGATCAATAGTAGAGGCATGGTGTATTCAGTGATTCTTCTATTTCTTACAATCATCATTACAGTAAGTACAGAGTTTCTATACTTTTTGTAGCTTAAATTATTTCTCTATTGATCATCTTGATAATACTGTTACGAACTTCAGTGATGGGTTTGGGGATTTAATGGACTTTAAGTTAGACAGTACGAAAACACTGAAAGTTATGCATAACCACGTCATGCATGCGCTTTGCTTTTTCCACCTGCTCGCTTTCCAATAGAAAAGTGTGAATGACAAACGTTTGTTCTAATTTCTTATCTTAATATTACGGTTAAAGTTACGGAGGATTTAATACCTGCTTTAATATATAGTATAGCTGTTTCAGTTGCGTATTTTGTATAATTAGGAGGGAAAGCTGCCATGGCCAGTAATAAAATAAATTTTTACAACATTTTTTAACATTAATTGTCTCTCAAACTATGGTCCATTACTATCCTTTACAGTACTGGCCTGATGGTGACCTTGGTACGATGGTTCAATGATTGCATCCACACACTGGACCCCTAACTGAACAGAGCGCGGGGATGCTTCCATAGACACTACTGCGCATTTTAATAGCGCATCTGGCTGCATTTGATATTTCGAGAAAACCGCTTCCAAAGCCTTCCTCTGCCAAGGCCATTTTATCATCTGTCATAGTCAACCACGATAAGCCATACCCCCTCCACACAGTGGTAATGGCTTGCAGTGGACCATATTTTTGAGAGGCCTTAAAATCTACAGGCCCCTTGACACTATGGTCCACTGCAAGCCATTACCACCGTCTAGAGGGGGTATGGCTTATCGTGGTCGATGGTGGCAGACAATAAAATAGCTTTTTCGGACAATGGCTTCGAAGGCGGTTTTTCTCCAAAGATCAAAGACAGCCAGATTCACAACTAAAGTGCGCAGTAGACCCTATGGACGAATCCACTCTCTCGGCTCATTTAGTGGCCCAACATGTGGATGTAACCCGTGAACCATCATTCAAGGTCACCATCAGGAAGTGCTGAACAATTGGACATAGTGTGGAGACTACATACCATTTTACATATTCCATATGTATATCTATCACTCTGGCCATGGCACTAATCCTCCTGCCAGTCTGGTCCAATCACTCCAGTGATGCACTGGGATATATCCAATCCTATTTCTTACATGTCTGATTTTTGCTTCTTTTTCTGTGTGCCCCAGATCGGAGGCATCTTCTTCAGCCGCTGGAAGTTGACACGACGTCTGGGCATCATGCTGATCAGTGTCTACACCCTCTTCCTCATCATTTCCATTCTCTTGGAGTTCAACCTCCTCGGATATGTCAATCCGCCCATGTGCAAAGACTGAGCTTTGAGCAGAAGACAACCGCCCTTCTCTTCGATTATGGTCTCCCAAACCTCTCCTCGTCGTGTAACAAGATGATATTAAACACTTTTGTCCAAGTTTGTGATACCGCATACAAAAAAAAAGAAAGGAGGCGACACCGAATTTGGTGGACTTTCAAATATATATATACATGGCACAAAACCTTGCATGAGTTGTATCACGCCATCCATTTGTGTTTTGTACGATACTCCGACAATATATGTCCCGGGTACATATAAGTATATAAATACGGAGCACTTTCGTGAAAGAACGAACACAACAATGTTCTGTCAGAAAGACAACAAAATAACGCGGGAATATATGTTACATGTTGTTCGATTCATCCTAAAATATTTATTTTCCTTTTAAGGTGTCCGTACACTTTCTGGATTAGGTTTTCACTGGATCCTGGATCATTTATTTGTCTATTCAAGGTACAATAATTACAAGGTACAAGGTATTCAAGGTACTGGCCCTAAAAAAAACCGTACATGTGAGGAATGTTCCCTAGAATTCCCGAACTGTGAATAAAAATTTGCGAATTTCCAAGGGCATTTGGTGCAAATGGTATGCAAAATGCAAATGACGTACTGTGATTCAATAACATTAATTTTTGAATGCTTGATTCTTAAAAGGTTCTAAAACATTTTCTAGGCATCGCTGGTACAATGGAAGATTTTCTGGCATTATCCTTCTTCTAAATTAATTAAGCTTCCATAATCTTAAGCTTCCAAATAATTAAGAAACCAGAGGTGAATAGCATTATACCAGCTTCCTTTAAAAAGCGCACAAAAGCGCTTAAAATACAGCGATGTTTTTATTTTGCTTTATAAAGCAGTAAACTTTTAACCAAACACCAGGTAAATAAGTAGCACTTAAGATCTTGAAATTCCTGATATTCCTGGCTGTGCAAAGAGCTATGCTTTACTGGTCTGATATTTATTTATCTTTCTCGTTCTATAAGAAAGAGAAGATGATGGAGTTCTGATGTTTGGAGCCTTCTAAATTTTCTATTGATTTGAAATTTTTCTAAATCCTCATGTTTTGATCCAAAAATTTCCATTTAAGTCTAGTCCCAATTTTTCTCTTGGGATCAGGCCGATTAGTTACTATCCTAGCTTTAATATTTTTTTTTTCATTTATTGCAAAAACAAATAAATAGATAAAGTTTTCAAATTATTATGCAGTATTTTCCCTAACTTCTTTTATCTCCCCAAATTGGTTTAAAAAAAAAAAGTTATGTCATTGTCAAAGTTCCTGCTCTCCGAAACAACACATTGCTTTCAACTCAGCTTCGGTGAGAGTAACTTTTCTCAGTAGTGTATTTTACTTTGGTCAGTCCTGTATCGTAATATAATATGTCAGTGAAAAATTCTCGTTTGGCTTAGTACTTCTACTTTGTATTTTACTTTTATCAATCCTGTATCGGAATATAATACGGTAGTAAAAACCTTTCATTTGGCTTAGTAATTTTATTTTGTATTTTACTTTCGTCGATCCTCTATCGGAATATAATGTTAGTGAAAAATTCCCATTTGGCTTAGTACTGTTACTTTGGTCGATCCTGTATCGGAATATAATGTTAGTGAAAAATTCCCATTTGGCTTAGTACTGTTACTTTGGTCGATCCTCTATCGGAATATAATGTTAGTGAAAAATTCCCATTTGGCTTAGTACTGTTACTTTGGTCGATCCTGTATCGGAATATAATATGCCAGGGAAAAATTTCCATTTGGCTTAGTATTTTTACTTTGTATTTTACTTTGGTCAATCCTGTTTCGGAATATAATACCCTAATAAAAAAATCTCGTTTGGCTTAACACTTTTACAGATGCTCCAAAATTAAGTTTTATGTCTTATTCCGTTGAGGTAAAGTAGTGCATTTTGCACTGCCAGGAACTCCGAAAACAATTTACCTTGACCCCAAATAAATTTTTCACTTAGCTTATGAAAGTTGATATGTCAATTCAAGGATTTACATTTCGGATACACACAGTTTACGTCATTTTGTTTGTAGACCCATTGCAACCGAAACATTAACTTATTGTCCGAGTAGACAATGCCAGTAAGAATTTAAAGAACTCAGGAGATGATATGGATTCGTTTGCAGTTCATCATAATGGAAAAGTCACAGGGTAAATCTTCAAATAAACTTTATATTTTTGCTTGGATTATATAGATATATGTATGAGTGTGTGTGTATGTATGAAAAATAAGCACTGCAAATAATTTAAATAAGAAAATCCTTGCCATTGATGTCAAAAGAAAAACCAATTTTCGTGATCACAAATGGATGTTAGAAGGTGTACAGATGCCTTGCACGTCGCCTTTCAAAGCGATTTAGAACCATAGGCACCTCTCGCTGAATGTATGAGTAAAAATATATATTTCTAAAACCAAAGAAAATATTTAAAATATTATATTGCTACAAACGTGTGTATAGTATATAAGAATTAAGTTTAGGAGATATCTTACGCAGTCAAGGGTTTATAAGTTTAAAGGAGGAATATGCACGGAAAAATAGCTATCCGTTCAATAAAAAAGAACGCTTGGCGTGTTCTCAATGTGCTGAGATATTCCAAATCAGAACAACTTGGGGATTTTTTTATTCCTCAAACTTAGGAGGTTAGACAGGTTTTCCAACAGTTTAATTTCCCTTGCTATCTTTGCCAGGATTCACCATAATCAATGTAATATCAACGAGTGTGTAACAAAATGCAATCCTCGTGTTATCATTTCCTGGATAATTAAGTTTCCGAAATAATTAATTTTTAACTTAGTTATAACAACTTTTGAACTTCGCATGAATTGGTTTCCATTAAAATTTAGAAAGGGTCCAATCATTCTTATTAGGCTGAATTTGTACTGAATTTGTACGAAATTGTCTTTTTTATCAGTGAATTTTTAAGCTTTCGCATTTGAATTTTATTTTCCCTATTTTATACGAGATAGAATTTTTCCCTGAGTAGAATTCAAACCCTAATGTTTTCGACATAAACTTTTTTACAGTTCCTTTCCTTGATTAGATGTTACCTAGATAGATTAAATAGAACTCATTTTGTTTGCCAACTTTGAAAGTGAAAAGAAAAAATATACCCTGTTATCTATATGATGTCAGCCATATTAACTTCTTTATGATACAGCGAAACACTTTTTTTCTTACAACAATGACATCGTTCGATATTAAAACGAAACTTAATATGTTTAATGAGTTTTTCAAATGAAACAAGTTTCTAAAGTTTAATTCTAACTATCAATTACATCTAGCAAAAAATTAACATATATCTGTACATCGGAAGTACAGTGCACTATGCCCATTTTAACACATTGTATGCGGGACACGTACTAGTATGTTTTCTGAGGATTGATACTTGAGCGCGGGTCACGTACTAGTACGTTTTCTGACGATTAATACATGAGCGCAGAACACGTACTAGTACGTTTTCTGACGATTGATACTTGAGAGCGGGTCACGTACTTGTACGGGTTAGTGTAACAACATGGTTTGCTTGTGGGTACAAAAATAACGGTATATACAGGAAAACGAAGCCGAATGTTCTTGTCTACTACATAGATTCTGGAAAAATTTAGACAAATAAAAACTAGTTTTTACATCAGTCGATGCGAAACCACAGAACGGGAAAAAATTAAAACTATATACTACTATTTTTATTTGATTTTTCATATTTACGATACTATTATAAATTTATCCACTAAAAAATATATTTTTTGTTTACAAAAATCTTATGGTTGTTATTTATATATTTGTTTATATATTTCAATATAAAATACGAAAAGTTGGTTAAAAAATGAAATAATTTTCGATCTATTGAGATTTAACTGAATAACTAAATTGACGAGCAAAACGCCCGCTCCCGGTACAATTCGCTGAGAAATGTACCGCACACAATGTGTTAAAATATAGATTTTTGTATATTCGTACATAACTTGTTCTCCTAAATTATGTGATAAAAGAATTACCTCCATTTAGTAAAATTGGGAGATTCAGAGAATTGGTAAAAAAACTATGGACCAATATGATTTCGAGGTAAAGACTCCCATTCAGGCCTAAAACTTCTGATTTTTACTAGTTTCACGTGTTTATATGTACTATGTCTTCCCTATTACCTCAAAGACGTTTATAAAGCTTTATACTAAAAGCAACTCAACTCAAAGTAATCTGCAGAAAATCCCAATTACGTTCTCTATTAGAGTTTGAAACTTGTGGCATAGTTACTTTATTTCGGATGTACAAATGTATATAATTTAGCATCATTTAAGGGCTTTTTTTTTGTTTATTCATGACTTTTTAGTTTGTTTCTTAAAAGTCAGAAATAATAGTGGCTGTAAAATATAATTCAGTTGATGAATAACTTACCATACAGTCAAGTAACCCTAGATAAGTTATCATAATCATGGTTATTTTTATGTTTAATTTTATGTATAATTTTCTGATTTAATATGTAATTTTTTAAACGACTCTATATAAATCATTTGAAAGATTGAGCTATACTAAATAAAACAACAACTGTTAGATGTTTACAGGGTTCACTAAACTGAGCCAGTTATTAAAATTTAATGCCAAATAGCAATTAAAACTAACAGAACTTTAAATAAACAAAACCTTAAACTATATGAAATTTAGTGTCGTTTAATGACTTTTTTCCTTGTTCCTGACTGCTTTAGTTTGTTTTTTAACAAGTCCAAAACAATAGTGATGATATAATATGAAGTAGTTGTTGGACATCACACTTTACATTTAAGTAATCCTACATAAGGTGTTGCAATCATGGTAATTTTTATAATGTCAATTTTTACTCTATTTCATTTTGTGCTTAATTTTCTGACTTAGTATGTAAAGTTGTTTTTTTATATAAAATAGTTCGAAAACAGAAAATAAACTGAATAAAACAGCCACTGTTAAATGTTTACCGCGTTTATCAGGCGGAACCAGATTTTAAAGTTAAATTCTAGAAAAACCTTAAAATTCAGGTCATTTAATGACTTTTTAGTTAGTTTCTAATCAAGTCCAAAACTACAATAACAATAAAATATAATGAAGCTCCTTAAACAACTTACCTTACAATCATGTAACCCTGAATAAGTGAACGTAATTAAGACAATTTTTCTACCAATTTTTACTCTATTTGATTTTGAGCTTAATTTTCTGACTGAATATATAAAGTTTAAATCAATACAACGATATTTTTCTTACATAAGTATCACAAGTATAGTTTACTGAAGATCTGAGAGCTTTTTGAAATAGTCAGAATCCAACTATAAAATTTCAATAAAATATAAACGAAATAAGATCATAATTTTGACTAAAATTTTATCACCTTTATCAAAGTTTTGTAGGGTTTTTTAATGCCAATAAGAATCTTAACTTAGCCCCGTAGTTAATTACTTAAAAGATTAGAATTTAGGACAAACGATTTTCAAATATTTTGAGTAAAAATCTTTAATACACTTATGATTGCAATATTATACAACATGAAGGTCTGATAATTACGTAAATGCATTCCAACATTTCACTTTGAGGCGAAAAATTAATAAATTAGAAGAAATCCTCTTTAGCGGGAAACAGTGTTAGAATGCTTTGTAAAATTATTTTACCTGCACGTTGAAATATTTTTCTCTCTATTTGTCAAATTCCTGATTTAGACAAATTTAAATCGAATTTAAAAAAAATATATTTTTGTTTAGACTTATTTGGCAGAAAGAGCTTTGGATAATATTTATTGACTTAAGAAATATTAAAAAGTTTCATAAAAGCTTTGCTAAAATAATTTTATTGTTTAAAAAATCAACCCTCAAGATGCGTAGGTAGTATATTATGTACTCAACTGAAAATTTAATTCCAGGTTTTTTTCCTTGTTTTAGAGACAACGAATTATATCCCCTATATAATAATAACCTAAGTCATCTGTCCGTCTGTCCTCGAATTTATGAGTATTTCAATCCCTATTTTCTCCGGTTAAGAGTAGGCGATTAGATTCATCAATTTATAACATTATAAGTTGATGAAAGTAGCATTTTTTCTAGCATTATGACATCATTCCTTTAATCATCTCATTTAATTCTTTCTTATTTTCAATTACTTAAATATCTTCTGAAATATTTTCATAGGTTTTATCACTGAACTTAGATATGACGTAAATATTTTTTTTTTATTCTGGGCTTAAATAATAGATTAGGTACATATGTGATAATTTTAAATTTAATCATCGATTGTTATTTTGTTTCAATGAAAATTTTATCACCGGTGTTAACAACAAATTCTTTTCATAAAAGTCTAGGAGTCTATTTCACGGACCAATAAATATCTAGCTTTTAACTTATATATATTTGAAAATTAAGTTCTTTCGTTTGGATGTTTTTTTACACATAACCAAGCTGTTTGCAATCGATTCGCTCCATTTTGAACATCGTTCATATATAACGCCAAATAATCACTGTCAGTATTAAAACCTCTTCTGTTTATACAATTACGTAATATGACAAGATAAATTAAAGTTGGCAACTAACATGCGGTCATTAAGCATAAACAAATTATTGAGCGTGTATCAGATTATTCTCAGCCAAAAAACAATTTTTTAACCTGCCTCATAGGGTACTTTACAATACTGGAAAATTAAAAATTTTACTGATCCCGTCATATGCCGGGATACATGCTAGTTAATGAGAAAACAATTTACTGAAATGTACTTGTATTAAGAAAATGTTATTTTTAATGGCAGGGACTGGGAGACACAATGCATTTCACCCAGGAGCCAAGGCTGTGAATTACTTACTTAGCTATCCGTTGCCCAATTTTAGGAAAAATCACCCTTAGATGTTTTATAAGGGTAACGAGTTTACTTTGGTGTAACACTTAAAGAAAATCGAAAAAATCTCTTGCAGATTGTCCAATTGGTCCTGGCGAGAATCGAACTCGGGAGACCGAATGAGCGATCTCTCATATTTAAAAGGAATATTATTAATTCAGAAATGGAGCCCTGAAATTCAATAATGGTACTTTCTAAGCACTTTCAAGTTTGCACTAAATGTTTTTGGCTGCAGGCTTTACCTAATCAGTTTCCTTGAACCTCTATTCAGGATCTAACTGAAAGTCCATTGATGATACTGGACTTCTTCATGGTGTACAATTTCATAGACCAGAAATAGCTCCGTTGTTCTACGAGATGTGCAACAACAACAGAAGGAACACCTCAACTGGTTGACTCTCATGGGTAACCTTCCGTTGAGTCCAATAGGCTTCACAGTCACAGTTGAGTTGGTTTGTATGGAGTTGATGTCAAAGTTATCTCGGTACATATTGTACCAAACGAATAGTTAAAACTTAAACTAATATCAAAAAGACCTAGTAAAAGAAATTAAGAATTACATTGAGAAGAGTAAGACTAAAAAGTTTCAGCAGATGAAAAACAAGTAGGTAAATAAAAAATTGTAATGATAAAAAAGCTATGAGTTCAGTGAGGACAAAGTTAAATTAAAAAAAAACAATATCTTTTAGAAATCAAACAGATTAAAATCACACAGCAACGAATTAATGTAAATGAGATGCGAGTTGTATAGCACAAGTTTTCTATATTTTTTGGAAATATTTTGACCTTTTCAGCCTGGAATCCAAGAATTAAGAAGCAAGAAGTTATCATTTTCTTCCAAATTTTCTGAAAAATAAATAATCCGCTTGAATATCATTGACTATTTTCAGAATACTAAAATCAAAATTAATTGATATCTATTACAATTGTTTTACCTGTAACTATCACACATTGTGCCTGCGCTTTTAGCTGCAAATATTGCATCCATTGGAGGTTTGAGAACATTGAAGTTATTAAAATGAACCCGGATATTTTAACTTACATTATATTAATATAATTACCATTATTCTTACGCATCCTAGTGCAAACTAAGCTAATAAAGCAGAGAAAAGTAATCTTGGTAAAATAGTCAAATAATTCAAATAATACTAGTAAATTTATAAGTTCATTATTTATCTAAAAATGAACAGGTATTAAAAGTTTCGTTAACAGGTAAAATAAGTGTTTTTGAAGTTAATAAAAGGAATTGGAAGTTAATCGATTTGGAAGTAATGGAATGTGTTTACGTGAGTATCATCCCACAAATGCAGGTACTGATCAACATTTGCGAAGCACACCATATTAAAAATATGAATACCAACACGTTAAAACTGAGACTGAGGTCTTTAAAAGCTGGTTATAGCTATAGCTGCCGTTTTTAATTGGATAAAGAGTTGCTGTTGGATAAGCACAGCCAAACTGCATTTGTTTAATTTCAAAATAAAATATGCAATTTGACATTAGCTTCTATTACTCCAAATATTTCTCCTTCTTTACAAGCACAACATCCCATTACAGGCCTTGGCTACCTCAACCACAGCGTCTTCTATCATTAGAGACTCCTCTCCAATTCCTCAAATTCGTCTGAGTAGAATCCAACCCTTTGTTGAGGTTTCTGAACTGAGATTTTTTTTTATCGGGTAAGGTAGTTGGCCTTACGCCCAACCCCTAACCTGGTGGACCAGTTACCTGATACAATCCCCAGGAACAGGGTACCCGGCTATACCCCCAAGCACTGGGTACCCATTTTAGTCGCTTCGAACGATATGAATGAGCTATACTGTGACTGTTCTTCTTCACCCGGTCACCATAAGAGTTATTCCCAATATTTACTGATCGAAAATACAAAAAGACTTTCATTTTACTTCTTGCAGCCTAACTTGGATTATGCAGATGAATTTCCGTTCCCCGTTTGAAAAGTCAATGTATTTATCAAAATTTTATAAGACAGTTCGCTTGAGGTAATGTTTTAAACAAAAGCGACGTCAAAAGTTGTCATTGAACACACGAAAAATTCCCAAATCAAATTTCTATAGACTTAACTCGGGGAATACTGATGCCGTTTTGAAATTTCCAGAATATCTTTAAAAAAACTTTAGAATTCTTCGACGGTTGCTTTTCAAATGTCAAGGCTTTTTATTTTATGTCTTTGAGAATTCTTCCGAATAAAAACTCTACTATTTTTTCAAATTTCTAGAAAATAAGTCTATTGTAAATTTTATTTTCCCGATAATATAGTTTTCCTATGCATATGGTTGTTGACATTAACTGAATTGCATATTAGCCTGAGAAATATTTTATAAGTAAAAATTTTACGTAATAAGGATTAATAAAATAATACAGACGCATATAACGAACAGTACCTGCATTGTTTAAATAACGATTTGAAATAGCAAAAGTTAACTTTACCTCATACGGTATTAATTTTGTATTAGATTATTCTTATATCAAATGTAATTGGAAATCTTTGATAAGATCTAAACGTCCACGTTAGAAAAATTTCTATTTAGAATTTGATATACAATATTTGCGTCAACGAAAACATATCAAAGTTGAAAAATTACTAGGTAGCATATAGAACTTTTAATACGTGATTTTTTTTACGGAAAAAAAATTTTTTTAATAGTTTTCAGAAAAAAAAGATTTTGAATGATTTTAAAGTTAAGACTAATATTAGAAAGTATAGTACAGTGCAATTAAGGTTTTGGGACCCTCAATTGTCATAGTACGAAGCATATTTTTTCCTTACTATAGAGCAAGGTTCTTCAACTTTCTGTTTCGGAAAATTGGGCCTGTGGTATTTCTGAAGGAAACCTCGTAAATTTTGAATAGACTATTTTTTACGTACTATACGTACCATTACGTTACGTATCATTCGAGATATGGAAATAAATAATTAGGAAAAATTATTTTTAATTATTCTTTATTATTAGTAGTATTATTAGTAATTATTATTATTTATTCTTAACTGTTATTAATTATTAATATCTTAATTATTCCTAATCCATTAATAATCCTAATTATTCTTAATCAATTTAAAATCATAATTATTCTTAATTATTCTTAATAATTAGGAATAATTAATAAAAAAATTATTATAAAATTATTATTAGAATATAATTATAAATGACTATATAATTATGAATGACAATATAATTAATAATATTAATAATTATACATCAATTAATTAATAATTATACCTTAATTATATTAACACTAGATTGCCCAAGGCAGTCATTTTGACTGTTTTATAATTTGAATTAGAAAAACAATTATGAAATATAATGACACAATTTCTTAGAATTTGGTGACTTTTTCTATAACATATAAATGGGTTTATGAATAATTGTAGTTACTTCCGCCCTCCTTTATTATATAATATTAAAAATTAATTTTAAACAAATTTCTTTACATATTTGTTATTTTTTCACAATGAAGTCATTTTGACTGTTTTTGGGCAATATAGGTATACAAGAAATCTCGGGCAATCTAGCGTTAATAATTATACATTAGTTATATTAATAATTATACATTATTAATAATATAATAATTGATGATTTTTATATTATTTTTATAGTTATTCAAATAATTATTAATAACGATATATTTCCTCTTTCTAAACGAAATTTGACTATATTCTTCAATAAACAGAATTTTCTATCATCTGTAATAAGCCCTTGAAAATAAAAATAATTAGCAAAAAGAAAAGAAGAAAAAACGAGGTGCAATATCATCCATATGATCTATATTCCTAGACTTTCAAGGTTCCAGAGCAAATTGAAGGTTTGCTTCTAATAAAAATTCGCAGACTCTAAGCGGGAGGGGGAGAAAAAAAAATTTTTCAACTTTTTCAGAATTCGAACTAACAAAGCATTCTTGAATTTTCTTCGAATTAACCACGTTATTTTAGCATTGCATTGGATAGGAAATTCAAGAGGGATTTGTGCATTTTGAGCTATCGAAAATTCTGAATTAGTCAAGTTTAGCTGTATTTGTTTTATTTCGATAGGAATATTATTATTTATTTTTAATAGAATAGATACATTACCTTGTTCAAATTCGGATTTCGTGGGGATTACAAGCAGATTCCTACATAATTCGGTAAGGAAAACCAATTTTCCTGTATTCTAAATAGACTTCTTTTTCATGCTTTCGTAGATTTGATAGAGGGTCTCTAAACCTTGTTGTACTTGCTGATGGATGTGTTTGAATAAAATTGTGAGCACAAATAACTTCTCTTCACGATTCTTTTAATCTATATTAAGTTTACCTTTCAAATATTGGAACTAGTTTTCAGATAGCTTAGTCAAAAACAAAAGTTAAGACAACCAAGCAATATTCTTTTCTCCATAATCTTTATGCTTACAACAGTTTCTGCCTCAAGTTTTGGCAGTTAAAGAAAGACAATTTTCATTCTGGAGATATGACGAATATATTAAATACAAGCATGAGGAATGTTGAAAATTACATACACAGCATTTATTTTCTTTACTAATCGTATGATATGATAATGCAGTTTTCTATGAAATAATTATTGTACTTTTTTAATATCAGCAGTTGACAGCTGTAATTGAAATTTGTGTGTATACTGTAAACAAATGTAGTATGCATACTACATTTAATGCATATCAAAATTCTAATTCCCGTTCCCATAAAGCTATGTATTGAAAAATGTTCTTATTCTCAGTTAAGGTCAAAGTTAATGACATACTTTTAGAATAGAAAGTTACGTTTGTTTTTTAATACATATCTAGAATTAATACGATTGCTAAGAGAGATGAGTGAAATGTTCTACTAAAGCAAATTCATAAACACAGAATATTTTTCAATTGTATTCAAGGAAAGAGCCATTCCATTTGGTTTCATGTGTCCTCTGTTCCTTAAACTAACATCTAAAGATTTTGTATCGCTTTAGCGTTTGTCAAAAAGGAACAGTTGACGACGTTTTGGCTACTTTCTGAAATAGACTTAATTGCATAAAGCGGAAGTCATTTAAATTTTGTAAGAATGTAGAAAAAACTGTCACAAATACATAGGGCTACTGAGTCAAGTATTTAGCACATATAGTCCGATCACGGATACAAGATCCCCGTTGGCAGAGTGCCAAGAACATTCCATTCTCACTCTGGGGAACAAAGGTAGACAAATGAGGAAGAAGATTAGAATAGCTCCTCCGCTGCAATCTATGAACTGTTTTTCGATCCTATTTGTTTTGCTGAGTACTTTCGTGTATTTATTTGCTTTTCTAATATCCTAGAAGTAAGAAAAAAGAATTTTGAGTACAATATTCAATATTTCATTGGATATTAAACCTCCAAATAATCCAAAACTTTGGTTACTTTAAGGGATCTCAAAGGTTTTAAACTGCCACGCAACAGTGTAATATGTAACAGTAAAATGTGTCCTTATTTCGCCTATCAATAACTTAACATAATATTATTACAATTAAAAAATAATTACAAGCTGGTACAGATGTGATATTTACTTTCTGGCTTTTGTTGCCAAATTTGGGGAAATTTGAATCATTAATTTCTTGTATGTCCTTATTTCTTTTTTTTTAATGTTTAATAAAATGTGTGCACGTTTTATGTATTTATAGTTATTGTAATTAGTTGTTGTACCAATATGGGGGGTTGAGGGGGATCCCCTTCAAAAATTTTTAATTTATATTAAAGAATTTTGTAATATCTTTGGTTTCTTAAAAGCCATGTGTCTTCCATGTTTTTTTTTTCTTGGTGATCTTTCAGAAAACGCCATTTTCTGCGCCATTTTTGTTTGGCGACTTTCAAAAATAAAGTTTTTTGCCAAGATCGCCAAGAAAAAAACATAGCGGCCGGAAGAGCGTAGATATTGCATGTGTTCCTACGAGCTTTTAATAACATTTTCAAATTTAATATTTTCAATTAATAATTTTATTTTAAAAAAAAAGATATACAGTGGATTTAACAGAACAAAATTTAAAAAAAAAATTGAGACATCATTTGCTATCCGTAAAATATTTAAAGTTCTAATTAACTTATAAATTATAATTTAATATTAAATTTATTAGACATGTAAGCTATACACAATTAATTAAGTTATAAATTTAACATCAATAATTATTTTTAAAAATAATTCGAAATTCAAAAACATTAAATATACAATTTTTCATTTCATTTTAATCAAATAAATATTGAAAATATTAAAATTTCCACGAAATATTATTTCATTCTATATATAATAAACTTATAGCATGGAAAATTTCAAACAGATATATTGAATAGATTTTTTGTTAAAATCTTATGAATGGTAGTAATAAAAATTACAGTTTTAAAAAAAAGCCTCTAAAATTAAAATAAGGAAAAAGTGACATACAATAAAAATAATATCCTTAAAATCCTCCAGATACATGGGAAGGAGAGTGATTCAGGACACAGAACAATAACTCTTAATACGTAAAATATACTACTAACATTACTTTGATAAACATTTAAGAGAGTTATATACATAGGGATCTAGGGATAAACAAATAAACTTGCTTAATTATGGCTCGAATAAACATATTATTCCTCTCTTCCACATACGTCACTTAGAACTCGGAACTCTGTTCACATTCTGTCAAAAAACAACTGTTGCCAAATCAAGAAGTAGAACTAATGACTTAGCGATGGACTCTGTTACATTGGAGTTGTATAGCTTCGTTCAGGAGACGGTAAAGAGAATATCTTCATACATATAAAGTACTTGCAGTGAAGAGCAGATTTTCAGTTTTATATTTTTTTCTTTTAGCCTGTCTAGCTTGTAAAGTTTCAAAATCAACTCGTTTTTCAGCAATTATAGATAAGATGGCCTGTCAGCAGACATGATAGAATATAAACAAGCTTCGGATATGTCATATATCTAAACATTGTTTTGACAATACTTTGCGATGTACTGCAAATTTTAAAAGCAGGTTTTTAATATGTTGAGAAACAAATGAAGAAATAAAATAAGCTACAAAAAAATTCAATTTTTTGAACGTTTAAAACCCTTGAGGCCTCTTAAACAAACTTAAAGTGGGAAACAGATGTCCCTATTTTCTAAATAGACTCGCCTTTTCCAGATATGCGCAAATTTGACAAGGGGTTTCTAATCCGTGAACGGACTATAATATAGAGCCCGATTTCGTTTTTTTTTCTTTAATAACAAGCTTTAAGGGCTGCTTTGTGTATTACACCTGTGTATGTGTTCCGAATGTGAGCTTCCTTTTTTAGACGATTCGGACGATATAATCAGTACCGAATCCTAAAAGAGTTAATCTGCGCCTCGAGTTACCTAGCCATATTAGAAAATCCTAGCATGATGAGCTTCTTACAATGCAAAACAAATTTCTAATTTTCGTAAGCGTTCATGTAACTTACGCCATTTCATCTATTAGGGGAAAAAGGAAATCGCCGAGTGTTGTACTTAAAATATAAGTAGTTTGTACTTAATATATTAAACATGGGTGTATAGTATTCTAACATATTTGTTACGAGAAACTGTACAAATAAATATATCTATACATATATATATATACTTATAGAATAAAAACAGAAGAATATCGTGGGTAAATACAGCTGGTTAAAGATTTATATGAAACAAATATTGTTATATCGTATAGAGACATTATCTTAAATTAGATTAGAATAAATAAAGACTTGTGATTTGTGAACTTATCCGTTCATGTTCATAAAACAGTTTGGAGTAAAAATTTTACTGCACATGAAGATTATTTTACAACACTTTTCTGTGTGTTTTATAGACCCATAGTATACATAAACCTGCCAAACAAACCTTTCTTTGATAAATACATTTTTTAGAACAAGGAACGCTTCTTCATGTTTTATCCATTCCTTGGTCACATGTCCCTGTCGATCAGTATAAATGCATTCATCAGTTCCAGTGTGTTTACAATTTATGTGCATGTTTCAGTATTCTTGTTTAGAAGTTTGCTCTAAAAATATTTTAAATATATGAAGTGTTTAAATTTTGGCTTCAATGCAGTTTAGGGTGCCGTCGAAATTTTATTCTTTATAATCTATATTCTTTCTATATTTATCAATGCCAAGTATGCGAGATTTCTGACATATGGCAACCAGAGGTTTTTCTGACTGCAATTGTGTATAGAATTTTTGTATACAGTTTAAAGTATTTGAATAATTACAATTTATGCTGTTTTATTTCCATTGCTTTTAAAAAATGTTGTATCACTTTTTTTAAATAATTGACCGACCAGCTGCTTCTTTTTTTTTATTTTACCACACAGCATGAACTGTATACAATTATTTACAACATACCATTCATTTTAATAAAAAGAAATAAGAATAATTAATTGTGAGTTTCGAGTTCAAACTTCACTTATAGCGAACTATCGTCTGCCAAAAAATGGCGCTATTCCACGCAAATTACGCGATGACGCGCATGCTCCAACATAAAGTATGCACCCATATTTTCTCTTAAATTTCAGTATGATGTAAAATATTTTAAAAATTATTCTCCATTGCAAATTTAAAAATTTGGTACAAGCTGTGTATAAATTTAATCTATACTGTGTTTTTTATTGTTTTAATACTTATAGCTTATGCTTTTTATTGTATTTTTATTGCTCTTATGGATTGTTCTATCACTTTTTTAAACAATTGATAGACCAGTTGCTTCTTTTTTTATTTTACCATACAGCATAAATTTTATACAGTTATTTACAATTCATACCATTAATCTTAATAAAAAAAAATAAGAAAAATTAATTGTGAGCTTGAAGTTTAAACTTCATTTTTACTCACTTCACTTACGATAGCGAATTATCGTCTGCCAAAAAATGGCGCTATTCCACGCATATTAAGCGATGTTTTAATTTACGTGGTAAACTTTAGTACAATCTGTGTATAAATTTAATCTATACTGTATTTTTATTATTTTAATACTTATAGTTTATGCTTTTTATTGTATTTTTATTTCTCTTATGGATGTTCATCGACGCCATCTTAAAAGGCCCGTTGGCATTATGGACGCCCAAGTATATTGCGAAAACAACAAGATGGCACCCTGAACTGCACTTTCACCAAACTTTTAATTTAATCTGCTGATGTATTTGTGAATAACGATAGACCGCGGACAAAAACAAAATGTGGAGTTCTGTGAATTTTAAGTATGATGAAAATATTTCCTGTGATTCTGTAAAAACACACGAAATTTGCAAATCCGGTGCACTTCGTTTAACGCCATATTGTTTCTTAACGACAATTTATGTTTCGGTTGTTTTTCAGAAATCACCTACTATTTTAAATCTTTCTTCCCATATTTGAAAAAATAAAAATAAAATAGAAAGAAGCCTATGAGTATCAATTCGGAATGCTTCAGAAACTCTTTAAAATTATTAAAAACATTTATCTGGATAAAATCTAATTCACCTATATTGATTGGATAAAGTGTAATTCAACTATAGGTGATTAGATAAAGTGTAACTTAACTGTAAGGGATTCGATAAAGTGTAATTTAGCTATTACACTTGTAAGAGTAATTTAAGATTATCAAATGAATGCAAAGCTATAAAAAGGGAACGAGTTTGATATAGGACCCTATTGGGGATATTCTGTATTGGCGTCTTTTGATAAAGATGTATTATACGTGACTGTTGGCGCGCTTTCCAAGTTTGGCGGTATTTTGCACATTTGGCGATTTTTTACGTTTTTTTCTGTCTGTTATGTTGAAATAATTTGAATTTTTTTTTCTTTTGTTTTTGTCACAATCACAAATAAGCGTTTACCTTGGGCTTGTTTTCCATCATCAAAGAATCATCTCAATACTACAAAATTAAGTACAAATACATTTAAGATGAACTAGATATTCCACAGGTAAGGTTCATTATCAATTTAACCCTTTACTTATGCATAAAATTCCCGTGATGCAGTAAAAAGATATAGTGAACCATTAATAGCTTGTTTAGTTTACCATTTGCTCTAGTAAACATCGCCAATAATTTTGCCACATTTACCAAGGAGTACCGTATTCTTAAGTGTTACCTAACATCTATTTCTAATTTGTGAAATTTACAAGTTCTAGCATACACGCTAAGTGCCGTTACGCTACAATTTAAAACAGTATTTTATCTGGCCATAATGCTAAATTTGTGTTTCGTTGTGTTTAAATTAGTATAAAAATGTTTAGTATACCCCCATTTGTTTTTAAAGTTATAAAAAATATTCAGTATGCCACCATTTAATGTTGGCAACGAAAAAGTCGCCAATGGTGGCATGTAATAAATCTATTCTTGACTTTTTTTGCCGCCAAACCAAAACTAAAGTATTGTTAACATCGTGTGAATTACACAGAAATTTAATCTTGAAAAATATTATTTTAAAAAATAATTCAATAAGGAAAATAGCTTTTATATCCATAGATTATGGATAAGTTTACAAGAAAATTTGTCAATATTTACAACCCTAATTTACATTCCCCATGATTTCTAAAAATAAATGCAAAATATCGCCAAATATAAAATGTCGCCTATTGGAGTCCTATACTAAAGCTGTACCAAATTCCATTAAAAATTCATTTAAACGACATACACAAAAGTATCAAACATTTTTACTAATCTAAATTTTACACATATTGTAAAAGAAAAAAAGTGCAATTAAAAAATTGAGATAGACAATGGGAGAAATTGTACCTACCAAACTAAAATGATGCATTAATCTCCAACGCAGTACTTAAATGGCTTAACTATAACTCCCTCAAATTTTACAGACTATTCAAGCTATAAAATATCAATATCTAGTCCCGTGATCCAAATTATACAATAACAAATAATAAAAACCACGATAACGGTAAAAAATGTTAACATTTCATGCAACAGGATGCATGACTACTAAGAACTTGGCGAACAAAATCGACGCCAACAGTTCACAAAAGTAACCCTACAAACAAAATGGGGGAAAACAACATGCACCGGATTTGCAATATTAGCCAATATTTCATGTGTATATGTAAAAACAAGAAAAAAAATATTTCCATACAAAGTACTTTGCAGTATATGAAAGTTTCAATATATTTTTTGCTGTATACAAATGAATTTAGAGTCTCTAGAGTAATATTCTCAAGTTATATATGCTCATTAAAATATATGTTTTAACTCTGAAATACTTTTAAAAAATGTACATGTAATTTGAATCCGACAAAGTAAAATACGAAACTGCTCCTTGCGAAAATTGTCCTATAGCACTCTTTTATTGCTGACTTCAAAATTACTGAAATAGAATATTTTTAAAAGTAAAGTTCTGACTTTATCTGGAAAATAGCATACGGTTAAAGTGAAACCTCTTTTAAAGAGAGCAAATATAAATAACAGTCAAAATAATTTTTAATCCAATTACTAAATTATTTAAAGTATTCAGAATTTATAAAAATGTAATACACTCTAAGGAAAGTTAGTGTAAACATTGAGCAATTAGTGATAGTTTTATAATCGTTTGTAAACTGCGGAGTTATTTTTCTATTGAAATATGCTAAATTACTTAAATAGAACATTTTTAACTAAAATCTTGACTTTACATGTAAATGGAAAATGTTTAAAGTGAAATATTTTAAAGCTCTATTAAAGTGAATAGATTTTAATGACAATATAAATAATCAGAATTCAAATAAGGCAATCTCACGCAGAAAGACACATCTCAACTTGTGACGATTGTGACTTTCACTTCAAACGGAAGGCAACATAGTGGTTGCCTATTGGCTATCGTAAGAATGAAAATGAATGGAAAGGGCATTAACGTAGAACGTGACGTTTCATGAAATCATTCTATTGTCAAATCATTGAAATTATTTTAAATGTGTTAAAATAAATAATAATCTCGACCGAAGATCTAAGTAATGCCATTTAACTATTAATGACAGTTTCATTGCAAACATCTGAGAATTCCGGGCGTTGTCATAATGTTGAAACAAGATTAACAGTCGTAAAAATTATTCTTGCATTTATGCCGTGTACAGGTCAAGTCGGTTAGCACTCAACAATGATTAACTGTAGTATAAATAAACAGAGTTTAACCTACAAATAATTCTTATCGGCTGCAGAGAGATAAAAGTTGATACTTCATGCTACTAAGAATGCACTAAAGAATTACAGTACTAAAGAATACATCAATACTTCTTTTCTCTTTAACGGGCTGAAGAATTATTAGGACTAGAGAATTACAGGTCTAAGTTCCGGTCTCACCAAAGACGTTTAACTGCTAACCGCGATTAAAACAAGGTGCCAACTAATGGTGGGACGCAATTCTCCGTGTAAACAGAGATTAATCGCCTCTAGCTATTAAATGACTTTAGTGAAAAAGCCTTAAAAGATATAGTATTATTTCATTTCTCTATTTATGGAGTGTTTAAACCTTAACGGAAATCCCAACTGAAACAAGTTGCTGAAATTTCTTCTGAAGTTTTAAAAAAGCCCTTACATTTGAAAGAGAAGAACAAAATTGTAATACCATTAAAAAGCATTAAAGAGTTAAAACTAAATATTTTAATGAGCATATTCATGACCTAGATAAGCTCAGGTACTGTACACAGAGCATTTCGTATGTACTGAATGTATTATTACATTATTTATAGCTGAGCAATATTTTCTAACGATACAGGTTCTTAACAAAGTGGAAATAAATGTTGCCATAGTGACCAGTCTGATTCATATATTAAATGAATAGTTACCACATGTGGCAACCCTGTGTAGTGTACCGTACCTCTGCTCTTTTATATTCATTTTCAAAGCTGAATTATTCTGATTCGTTAAAAAAAAAAAGTAAAATGCAGTTCATACTTGAGATACAATCAGATAACTTTTGGTGCTATATTAGAGTTACCCCTTCTATGTTCAGCTTTTTATTGTATACAAAATGATGCACTTTGTTGTGAATGGTTTTATGTGTTGTGGTTGTATCAAAGTGAACTCAAATTAAACTATTATTGGTTGTTCTATATATGAGAACTGTTGTTTGTGGGGAATAGTTTTTCGTTAATAAATTATTAATGTCTTTAAGTGTGCTGCATT
This sequence comes from Pardosa pseudoannulata, assembly GCA_032207245.1. Taxonomy (NCBI): domain Eukaryota; kingdom Metazoa; phylum Arthropoda; class Arachnida; order Araneae; family Lycosidae; genus Pardosa; species Pardosa pseudoannulata. Next base: position 46,657,395 of record CM063507.1, on the reverse strand, counting down.
TTTTATAGTTGTCTTTTTTTTAAGGTGATGGATTACAGAGGCTGTTCACACATTTTTAGACGATGTATATTGTAGTCACAAAACTAAATTACATAAAATTCTTATGTTTGAAATGTTTTATTTGATAGCCCTTATTCTGAACTATTTTGCGACACCGTAATTTTCATGATAATAAAGCTTTTTGAAGTGTCAGAAGAGGTATTCTATCCCATTCCTCCTGAACAGCTTTCCAGAGTCCTGTAAGGGTTGTGGGACGACGTTTGGATAATGCAGATTTTAAAAGTCCAAAAGCACAAAAATCCATAGGTGATACATCGGGAGATTTAGTAGGGATATCAGTGAAGGGTATGACCTTGATACCGGTTTTTTGTTCCATTTCTTTTAGGAAATTTACAGTGGTCTTTGATGTGTGACTGATAGCTTTGTCTGATGGCACTGCGGGTAAAGCGATGGTATTTCATTCAGAAAAATAGGTGATGTAATATGTTCCTGATAGTATTTGGAGTTAATATTGACATTTTTTCAACTCTCTTTATTTTTAACTTGCCATTATATGAAAAATCAGCAACAATCATGAATCCCTAAGAAAAACTTTCTTCCGATTCTTTGAACTATGTACTTAAATTTTTTTCTCCCCTTTTATGATAATAAATGGCTTTTTTTTGTTGTTGTTGCAATCATTTAAATACACACGTGATTTATCTATTGTTACGAATTTCGCAAGTTGGCATGTATTTTTGCCGTATACTGTGTATTATAATGGGTAAATCATGTATTTGGCGAGATATTGGCTCGTAGGCGATGTTTTTGGCGACTAATTTTTGTGCCAAGTTTGGCGATTTATCACCAAATTTGGCGACTTGGCGACTTTCTTGGCGACCGTTTGTACCTAGTACTTTCTAGAATATTCCAGTTTCTCCCGAGGATATAAATACCGGGGGCCGATCCTGATCGAAGTTCAGTTAGCTGAGAAATTTGTAGAGGTAAAGACCTACGTTGTTTGGCGCTAAGAGTTATTGCCTGTACTAGCCAATTCTCGCGGTGTTGGCTGCTGTATTCGTGTTTTCCCTGCATTACGAATAAAGTGCTGTTATTTTTGCTGTCTTAATTCAAAGTCTACTCAATCCACGAACGCTACGCTTCATACATTGGTAACACTATTGTGACAATTTTTTCCATTTTTCTTTGGATAAAAGTTTCTCATACAGTATTATGCAGCGTGTCCTGCGTTCAGCGATATGCTTTAGAGAAAGACGATGCACGTTGCGTTTTTTCGCTTTCTTGAGATTTAAATCAACGTTTATCATTTTATTTACAGTGGACACCGAGTATTTTAATGATATTGCGACTGTCATTTGACTAGGGGGATTTTCTTTTAACATTAAACAACGTACCTTTTCAATAGTCGAAGATGTTCGTTTTCTCCTTGGATACTTGTTTGGAATTTTTGTCCCCCTTGAGGCTCCAATTTGACGGGTTTTTTTTTCTTTCTTTTTGACGATATTACCTATCGACGCTTTAGATCTCACAGAACCATGACTCTCACATCGTTTTTGGATAACGGAATATGAATACGTCTCTTCAGAAAGATCATAAATATAGCCTTCGAACCACTGCTTCGTTAAAAACGCCATTTTGAATAACAACAAACCTCTCAATATTTGACCATAAATTTGACTTTTAAAAACATAGTACAATTGCAGTTATTTATTTTGCAACAAACGATTTTTTAATACCGCTAACCAAAATCGTCTAAAAGATGTACGAATAGCCTCTGCATTACACAAGTTCCAAGGAATATTAACCCCTTGCACTACGCTGAAATTCGGAAAAAACCATGCCTAACTTAGGCACCCGAATGATCGCGAAAAGAGCCGATAGCGAAAAATTTCAATTTATCGTTCCAGTATCCAGTGCGATTGGTCATATCTTATAAATACAGTCGTTAATGCAATGGTTATATTATTCGAGACAGAGGAGTACCCGGGGGTGCAAAGGGACATATGCACCCTTAAGAATTTTTCTCAAGACTGAAAAAAGAAGGGGAAAAAAGAAATTTTTAATTTTGTCTTCCATTTTTGAGTTTAAAAATACCATAATACTACAATAAGAACATTATCTTGAAATATTTCGGTTTTGTGAAAATGATCTTGTGTTGGTTAACTACTATAGAAGCTTTATAAGAGTGCACTGTAGAAATTTTCCCGAATATCATCAACTTTTAAAAATTGTAGTCACTTTGCCAGTTACAACATGCACAGCTCAAAGATCGTTTTCAACCATGAAATATGTAAAATGTTATTTGAGAAACAGTCCATCAGAAATGCGTTTAAATGGACCCTGCTTGCTGTAGATCTATAAAAGTATTCCTGCAATTGAAGATGAAGTTTTAAATATTTTACAAAAACAAACACGGAGAATAAATATACATTTGTAAAAACTAATATAAATAGATTTTTTCATCGCATTGTAGTCTAATATTTTTAACCTTTTTTAAACATTACAACTGCTTCTTTCAATCATTAAATGGTATTTTATCCATTTTCAATGATACAGGATTCTATTAAATCAGGTAAGTAAAAAATTTTGTTTTCATGCCATCTCTATTATTTTTCTTAAATGACCATATTTTTTTTATTTTTATAACTTGGTAAAAATTATATCAGTTCGTGAATAGTTTTACAACGGAGAAATTAGATTGATATAATGTATTCTTTAGTTTTTACATGATGATAAAACTAAATTAAAGAAGTTTATTTTTTCATGGCAATTATAGGCGCTTATAAGACAGAATTTAGGAGGGGGGGTCTGAGATAAAAATGTGTGTATGCATGTGTTGCATTTGCATATTTAAGTGTTAAATTTATTTTAAAGAACAGACTTTACAAAATGGGGGGGATCTAAAGCCCCTTCTGCTCTTGCCATATAGGTGTCCTTGTTGGCAATGACAATAGGAACCCCCAAGATTAATTTCAGGGTACGCAATTGCTGGAAATTAATGGGTTAACAACATGCACAGCTGAAAGATGGTTTTCAACTATGAAATGTGTAAAAAATTATTTGAGAAACAGTCCATCAGAAATGCGTTTAAATGGACTCTGCTTGCTGCAGATCTATAAAAATATTCCTGCAACTGAAGAGGAAGTTTTAAATATTTTACAAAAACAAAAGCGGGGAATAAATATAAATTTCTAAAAAGTAATATGAATAGATTGTTCCATTGCATTGTAATCGAATATTTTTAACCCTTTTTTTAAAATTACAACTGCTTTTTTCAATCATTAAATGCTATTTTATAAATTTTGAATGATACAGGATTCTATCAATTAAAATAAGAAAAAAAATTTCTAACTATCTCTATTATTTTTCTTAAATGGCCATTTTTTCTAATTTTTACAACTTGGTAAAATTTATATCAGTTCATGAATAGTTTTACAATAGAGAAATTAGATTGATATAATGTATGCGTCAGTTTTTACATAATGATAAAAACTAAATTTAAGAAGTCTATTTTTTCATGACAATTATAGGCGCCTATAGAAAATTTAGAAGAGGGGGGTCTGAGATAAAAATGTGTGCATGCATGTATCGTATTTGCATATTTAAGTGTTAAATTTAGTTTAAAGAACTGACTTTACAAAATGGGGGTGGAGCTCAACCCCCTTATGCACTTTCCATATGGGTGCCTTTGTTGGCTATGAAAATAGGCACCTCTCCCCCCCCACACACACACACAAAAAAAAATTTCTCGGTACGCCACTGATTCGAGAAACGTAAACTTCGTGATATTTGCGTAAATCTTTTGAGCTGCCAAATATAGGTGTTTCTACTTCCTAATCGACCAATACATTTGTATATTCGACTGTTTTTTAATTGAGTCATCAAAATGCAGAGCGCATAATAAACGATCATTTCTTTCTGGGTAACTGGAAACCAACCATCATCCAGGTTTTTTCCTCTCTCTCATCGTTCATAATTTGTTTGGGTAATTAATAAGTTCCACAAATTTTCGTCGAATACAACAAAAAATAAATCTAATAATTCATAATTAGCTCCTAACTGATTG